>BPTQ01000008.1:281497496-281832515 GCA_019973895.1 Chrysanthemum seticuspe | reverse complement strand
CAACGTTACTAATACTACTGTTTTCACCTATGTGACTTTACATAGCACTTAGAGCTTTTACTGGATAATACTTACTATACTATACATTACTCAATACTACATTACAATACGTACGTTAAGCATACTACGGTTGCGTAAACTTTGCCGAAATTCACATTTAAACTATATTTTGGACAAAACTACCCTACTTAACCTATATTTTTCTCTATGAACGAGACCTCTAGGATGAAAACTTAAATACTAAAACTTTGAAATAATGATACAAGCTTCCTAAAACCGTTGAGTTCGTTTCCTAACTCTCGACGTGCACCATTTTACGACTAGCTTTTCGAGGCCATTTTAGTTACTTTCACGAATTTTCCAACGACATTATTTTACGACGAAAAGTTATAATTTCATAATAAATCATTAAGAAACTATTGAAGGATGACATTTTGACGTAAATACTTGCAAAGTAATTTAAGAATGGTCAAGACGTCAAAAGAAGTATTTTTCGACGAAGAGTATTATTCTCAAAATTCACAAGTGGTATAAATAACATACGAATTGCATGCATAACATTACATCATAACTCATTACATATCATATCATTCATAATAGGTCATTTTCGAGATTCACGATACATTTCAGTGTATCCACTTTTGTCATCATAATCATTGCAACATGTGAGTTCATAGCCCCACTTTCTACTATTTATTGTTTTACAAACTCTTGGGGGAGATACATGCTCAACTATTTTTAATCGAACACAAATGCTTTGAACTGTATGCTATATCCAAATGTTTTATTGTCACTAAGTAATCAATTGCCATGTTTGAAGTCCCTACATCATGCACCATTAGTCACTTGCGAGTGAGCGCGAATATTGTGAATAGGCATATTGGAATTAACACTCCCGCTCTTATTGACCCAGTTAGGGGAAATTGAGCGCACTATATTTGAATCATTAAGGTAAATTGGCAAGTTTACCTATTAGGGCTGCGATGAAACGATGATTACCAATTTTTATTGGTGCGATGTTTACGCTTTGGTTGTCATGAACTTAGTGAAATAAATGCTGTTTTGTTTTCAACGATGAGTGTGAAACAATGTAACTCACACTACGAATATTGTGTTCAAACGAATTAATTAAACCTATGGATTTCACTCAACATTTGTGTTGACTGTTTTAAGCATGTTTTATCTCAGGTATCTAAGGCATTCACTTCATGGCATGCATAAGGACTTATCATAGAGTCGTGGTGACGACGCGTCTCTCATGGATTTATGCACTTTAAAACATCGTTTGACTTGTAACAAACTTATTTCCGCACAAGTTGATTTTCATTTGGGACCTACACTTTGTAAACTCTGATTGTTTTATTAAATCAAACGATGTGATTTCCAAACGACACTTTAGGTCGTTCAATATAACTGTGATTGTGATGCTATGACAGTCAATCCCCAGGAATTCCATTCCGCTGCAAAACAGGTAATTTGGGGGTGTGACAAAAATGGAAGCCTTAACCTCAAAAATCGACTCGCAATACAAAGATATCAAGGATGAAATGAAGGAAATGCGAGACGGATGCAACAATTGTGGAGGAAATCATCCATCGTCAAATAAGCCTATGGGTGGACCTAACGAAGAAGAAACGAATTACGCCCAAGGAGGATATCGTAGTAACTATTACGGTCGAAATTCTAGAAATTAGCAAGATCGTCGACCAAGGGATGACAACCGTGATTCTCAACCACGAACTGACAATCCACCACCACAAAACCCCGATAAAAAGATGGAAGAAACCGAATTCGAGAAAACCATGAGAGAATTCGTGGCTAATCAAAAATCTGCAAATGATTTTATCAAAAATCAATTTTTCAATCTCAAAGCCAAAGTTGAGCAAGGACAGAAAAATCATCAAGCATCTATCCAAGATCTTGAAAACAAGTTTGGTAGAATTTCTGACCAACATTCCTCTCGACCATCTGGTTCGTTGCCGAGTAACACCCAGTCCAACCAAAAACCATCAAATGATAAGACGTACCATCCACCACAAACAAGAAATGAGCATATCAATGTTGTCTTCACAAGAAGTGGTCTCTCATACGATCCATCACCAAATCCTAATGAAAATACTCCTATCACCAATGATAGTGAGGATGAAGCCGAGGAAAACAACACAACTCAAACCACAAAGAAAACCACCCCATCTGTCAAGGCGTATACACCAAAAATTCCTTATCCTCAATGCCTGAAGAATGAAAAAATGGAAGAGCGTTATAAGAAGTTCATTGAAATAATCAAAGAGGTTAGACTCAATGTTCCTCTCGTTGATGTCTTAGCCGGAATGCCCAATTACGGGAAATTCTTGAAAGAACTTCTTATTAACAAAAGCAAGCTAGAGCAAATATCAGCTACTTTCCTCAACGAAGAATGCTCAGCTATTGTCCAAAACAAGATCCCACCAAAGCTCGGAGATCCTGGGAGCTTTCTTATTCCATGTACTTTCGGGGAATAATATTAAATGCAATGCTTTAGCCGATCTTGGCACGAGTATCAATTTGATGCCTTATTCGTTGTATTCCATGTTGTGCAACAACAGCCTAAAACCAACAAAAATGAGCATTCGATTTGCAAATCATTCTTATCAATATCCTGTGGGTATTGCCGAGAATATGCTTGTTCAAGTCGGTAAATTCATTTTTCCCGTTGACTTTGTAATCTTAGAAATGGAAGAAGATAGTAAAGTCCCACTCATCTTAGGAAGACCTTTCCTAAATACCGCTGATGCAATCATCAAAATGAAAGGAAAAGAACTCAACCTTGGAGTTGGAGAAGATCGAATCACCTTTCAAATCGATAAAGAGATGCGCTATCCACATTCCAGTGATGACACTTGTTTCAACATCGATGTTATTGATGAAGTCACTGACGAAGAATTGGACGCATTACTTAACGAATCCGATCCATTCATGACTACTTCTGAAAAAATCAATGAAACAGATTTTGACAAAGAGTTTGATGATTTCATGAAAGTAGAGTTCGAAGGAGATAACTCGGAAGAAGAAATGGAGGAAGATGAAGAAAACTTTGAAGAAATAACTTTCAATGACGAGATGCGAATTAAATCCTCTATCGAAGAACCACCCACAGATCTAGAACTCAAACCTCTCCCTGATCATCTTGAATATGCTTACTTGGAGGAAAACTCACTTCTTCCAGTAGTCATATCTTCATTGCTCGAGGACAATGAGAAAGAAATTTTAGTTTCTGTCCTCAAAAATCACAAACAAGCTTTCGCTAGGAAAGCATCTGATATCCCAGGAATTAGTCCCAATTTCTGCAAGCACAAAATCAATTTCGAAGAAGGGATTAAACCTGTGGTAGAACGTCAACGTCGACTCAATCCCAACATGAAAGAAGTTGTTAAAAAGGAAATCATAAAACTTCTCGATGCTGGTATCATTTACCCAATTGAGGATAGTCCCTGGGTAAGTCCCGTTCAATGTGTTCCCAAGAAAGGAGGAATGATGGTTGTGACTAATGAACGGAATGAAATAGTTCCAACTAGAACTGTCACTGGCTGGCGCGTTTGTATTGACTATCAGAAATTAAACAAAGCCACCAGAAAAGATCACTTTCCACTCCCGTTCATGGATCAAATGCTTGAAAGACTAGCAGGAAATAAATTCTTTTGTTTCCTCGATGGACTTTCAGGATATTTCCAAATTCCAATCGATCCTAACGATCAAGAAAAGACCACTTTCACTTGTCCTTTTGGAACCTACGCATATCGGCGTATGCCTTTTGGTCTTTGCAATGCGCCTGCGACTTTTCAAAGGTGTATGATAATATTCCAAGACATGCTAGAAACCTCCATGGAAATTTTCATGTATGACTTTTCAGTCTTCGGAGACTCATTTGAAGCTTGTCTTTCTAATCTTGATAAAATGCTCGAAAGATGCGAAGCTGCACATCTTGTCCTTAACTGGGAAAAATGTCACTTCATGGTAACCGAAGGAATTGTGCTTGGCCACAAAATCTCCAGTGCAGGAATGGAAGTAGATAAAGCTAAAATCGACATTATCTCGAAACTTCCACCTCCAACTAACATCAAAGCCGTTAGAAGTTTTTTAGGACATGCCGGTTTTTACCGCCGATTTATCAAAGATTTTTCAAAAATATCTCGTCCGTTGACAAAACTTCTTGAGAAAGAATCTATCTTTGACTTTAATGCTGATTGCATAAAAGCTTTTGAAACATTGAAATCTCAACTAACTAGTGCTCCAATCATGGTTTCACCTAATTGGTCACTACCGTACGAGCTTATGTGCGACGCAAGCGATTTTGCTGTTGGAGCCGTCTTAGGCCAACGTGAAGGAAAACATTTTAGACCTATATATTTTGCTAGCAAGACACTGAATAGTGCTCATCAAAATTATACCGTCACCGAAAAGGAATTACTAGCCGTAGTTTTCGCATTCGACAAATTCCGATCCTACCTTGTGCTCTCAAAAATAGTCGTTTTTACCGATCATTCAGAACTAAAATATCTGTTCACCAAGCAAGATGCTAAACCGCATCTTATTCGATGGATTCTGCTAATCCAAGAATTTGACATAGAAATCAAAGATAAGAAAGGAGCAGAGAATCTAGCTGCTGATCACTTATTTCATCTTGAAAACCCTGATCTTGAGGAGTTAAGGGAAGAAGAAATCGATGATTACTTCCCCGATGAGACTCTCATGACCATCGATGGAACTGACGATCCTTGGTTTGCTGACTTTGCCAACTATCTCGCAGGAGGAATTCTCAGAAAAGGTTTAACTCATTCTCAAAGGAGCATATTCTTTTCAGAACTGAAATACTATTTTTGGGAAGAGCCATATCTTTTCAAAATGTGTTCTGACGGAATGATCCGACGATGTGTTTCTGGTTCCGAAACCCGTAAGATTCTTGACGAATGTCATCATGGTCCAACTGGCGGATATTATGGTCCTTCCACCACAGCTAAAAAAGTTTTTGATGCTGGATTCTATTGTCCAACAATATTCAAAGAAGCACATACACTCGTTCAAAATTGTGACGCTTGCCAAAGAACCACCAATCTTTCACGAAGAGATGAAATGCCATTGACAAGCATCCAAGTGTGTGAAATATTCGATATTTGGGGAATAGATTTCATGAGACCTTTTCCTAAATCCCACAAATTCGAATACATTCTCGTAGCTATAGACTATGTGTCCAAATGGGCAGAAGCTAAAGCTTTACCAACGAACGATGCTCATGTCGTCGTTAATTTCCTCAAAAGGCTTTTTGCTCGTTATGGAATTCCCAAGGCCTTGATAAGAGATCGAGGAACCCATTTCTGTAACCAGCAAATGGAGAAAACCATGAAAAGATATGGAGTTCATCATCGATTCGCGACTGCCTATCATCCACAAACCAGTGGGCAAGTTGAAAACACCAATAGAGATCTCAAAAGAATACTCGAGAAAAGAGTGAAGAATCCCACAAATTGTTCCTTGGAAACCATCTGCTGAGTTCGTCTGGGACGATATTGAAGCTACTAGTGAAGAATTCATGTATATCCCCGAACTTTTCAAAATGTTCAAGGCTGCTTCTGTGGCCAAGTGAATTCGAGAAGATTCGAGTCAGGCTGATGACTCGGTAATAAAACAAGCGCTTCTCTGGAGGCAACCCGTGTGTTTCTGATTTGATTTATGTGGTCACGCCCCAAAGTTTAAACCTTTGGTTGAACTTAAGTGTGTGGGGGGGGTGCCACCTCTTAATAAAACTTTTTGTTTGTTTATAAGATTTTGTGCAGGTAATGATTTCTCCAGTGGACGCTAGGAATAAAGAGAATTTAAGCTGATAAACTCATTGGAATATCTGGTTTCATCTCTATTTTCCCTATTTCTATACTTTGAAGTTCGTTTTTCACATTGAAAAAAATGTCTAACTTAAGTGTGGGGGTGAATAGGAAAAAGTAGAGCTTTTATGCTTAAAATCAAAAAAATTGTTTCCCTTATGATCTAGTCATTTCTCACGCTTTTAGGATTATATATTAGAATAACTGGATCAAACCACTGGTAAACTGGTAATATTTGAAAACTTCGGGATGTGTTCCGATTACTATTGCAATCCATTCTGGGATCGATAAACATTTGCTAGCACATATTATAGCCCTTTCCACTAAAATTGTGAGGATTTGAAGCCTGTTCTATAAGAAGCATACATCTTTTATGCTTAAATATTTTGCTATGAGTGTGCCGGTGATTTCATTTATTCTAGAACTTGTATTTTTAAATCATTACCAGACCGCAGTGAGATCGCATTCGTACGATATAAGTGAATTCGTGTGATAAAGAGGCACCTTAGAATTTAACCCAAATGGCCTTCCATTTTTCATATCATGCTATATTAGCTAGCCACATCGGTTAGTTAACCACCCATATGGACCCATTTGTAGTGCTCATTTTTAGCACTAGATACCCCTAGTTACACCCTCTGAGCCATCCTTTTCATTTTTGCTTCACCCAGAAAATACAAAAAGATTTTACACTTTAAACCTTAGCCTAACCCTTATCAATGTCTAAACGGTTGGTTGCTAGTCACCTGGAAAGTGAAGATTGTTCAAATGATTATAAGTACCACATCTTGTGAGGTTGATTGAGCCATTTCATGAGTTTGTGTTAAAAAAAATGTTGAAAGTATGGATATATTAGCCAATGTGCTATGTTCGAAGAAAAATTGTCATGGCAAAGCAAAGCAAAAAGCTGTGGAAAGCCGAAAAGAAGAAAATGAAGCTATAATCATTCATTGGTTCATGGATTGTTTGGTAGCTAGCAACACGGGTATTAGACTTGATTTTATTTTTATTTTAACACCAATTTCTTAAACACTCCCATGCCTTATCTATACCCTTAACCCGAAGCCATATCATTATAACCCGAATAAAAGTCCTCTTTAAATGTTTTTACTTGGTGCTCACGCCACGTCGGTGGAGTTTTGTTTCTTGTACAAGCTTATGGTAATAATCTAATCATGACTGAGCAATGAGTGTGATTTATCTTGTTACTCCACTAAATGAGTGATTGAGTGAATTATATTTTGTTCCTTTTTCGTGAGGTGTTTTGAAATGTTAATCATGCAATAAAATCATTGGATATTGTCGAACATCTTGAATGTCTCACCTTTAAAAGCATAATTGATGAATCTTCTCACGTACTCGTACTTGGTAGATTTGCATCACATTTTTCATAATCACGATCTTGTACTAGTGGATGTTTTTCCTAGATTTTCTTGAGGGCAAGCAAAGTTTAAGTGTGGGGGAATTTGATAACGCTCAGATTGTACATGTTTTTAGTAGCGTTATGTGTGCTTTTGTATATGTTATTTGGTTATATTTGCATGATTTCAGTGCTTAATCGCATCAAAAGATGTTTGTCTAGTTTTTATAACCAAGTGCAGGGAAACGGAAGGAAAAGTAAAGTAATGTTCAACAAATAGAAGATTCCCGTTTCAGTGAAGCATGTCAAGCACAAATCAGTATCTCAAGTACCTTTGAAGACCATAGTGATCGAAGAACCAAGTTCTACAAGACAAAGAAGTAAAGATCAAGTTTTTGTAGTTTAGAGAATCCAACCGGATCGGTTGTGAGTGCAACCAGATCGGTTGGAAAATGACCATAAAGTGCCAAAACGCCATCAACAACCGTTCGGTCGCCACCCGCAACCGGAAACGGTTGGCCCATTTGTAGAAGACCAACCGGATCGGTTGGTCATGTAACTAATCCTGTTGGAGGACTTGTATCTGCTAAATCTTCATCACTAAGTTTCCCCTTTGCATCCAAACGATTCTAGGTCCTTCTCTTGGTGTATTTTAGTCCCTTCCTTACTCCTTGGAGGCCAAGTTCAGCAATTAATACCCTAGGCTTTGGAACTAGTATAAATAGAGGCCTTTTGTGAGCATATGAGACACACACTTCAATATAAATCTCTCTACACATCAAACACAGCTCTTAAGCTCTCAAATTCGTCCTTAGAAGTCCAGGAAAGTTTGGAGTTCCAGAAGTTCCACATTTGGAGGCCAAATCACCAAGAAGTCTACCCCAATACTTTCGGAATCATTACTTCACCATTTGTAATCTTATTCCAAGCATTGTAAGACTTTTAATCATGTTTTCTAATGTTCAAAGTTCTGAGTTTATGTTCATGTTTGCTATGAGTGGCTAGTTTCTTTATACACTTGCTTAAATGATGTTGATTATCATATGATTAGTTAGTGATTGTGTTAACATATTTTAATTCAATTTCAAATTGATTCTAAGATCCAATTGTGCTAAAGTTTCATAGTGACATTTGTTAATCAAGTTTGACTAGTTGATAGTAATCGTAGAGGTCAAAAGAACTTATTGTTATTCAACTAGTTATAATCATTTTTCTATGGATGATTGTTTTTACCCATTATTCTTGATTATACAAAGGAACTAAGGTGTGGTTGTAATAAATACACTTTTTGATTATCAAATTGGATTGGTTGGAAACATCTAAAAGGTCATAAGATTAGTTGTTGAGAATCAATTGTAGCCTTTTGTCTATGATCGGTTACCTTTTGCATTGACCATTTCTTAAGCAATTTGATGAAACAAGTGGATGTTTTTGTGTTTAAGTTTATGCAAGTAAACTTATGAAACTTGAATTGATCTTGAATTGATTGGTTAAACGTAATGCTTGTTTTTATGAACTAAAATCTTGACGAAGGTTTAACTTGTAAGAATAATAGATTAGTACACCAACTAATTATCATAAGCAACATGTTAAGAGGTTAACACAATCACATTAATCTAGGATATGAAAAAAGTTTAAGCAAGTGTAGTTTTTAATCAGTTGAATTTCATTATATCTATTTGCTTTATTATATGTTTTGGATAGACTCTGTTGATTCGAACTTGTGCTTAGATTCACTCAAATCCTTGTGAACGATCCCGACTTACCTTCATAATCTTGCTATAACGGATGAGTATACTTGCTCGTATGTGTTATTGGTAGTATTGGTAATTCACCTTTTATAAATTTAAAACTTGTACACACGTAGCACATCATTGATCCAAAGGGCTCTAGGGTATAATCCAGATATTCCCTTGAGACTTGATGACCCCAACCTTCACTCCGTGTTGTTCGAGCCCACACTCAATGTTGTCAGATTTAAGGACTCAACAACAAAGAAACAAGGTGCGGTTTTTCCTGAGTGTCTTTTTACGGATGCCATCAAGGGACTTCAATCTTACAAACGCTATCTGGATAGGATTCATTGATGAAAAGTCTTCTGGCACACCTGTTAGAAAGACAAGGAGAGGCAGTGCAGGAAGTATTGCGAGCACTGAGAGTACTAGAAGGTATCCGAAGAGGAATCCTTCCAGTAAAAGGAAAGTTTCATTAAAGGAGGCCATACCTATTCCCAAACCAGAACAAAAGCTAATGGATGAAAGCTCAGAAGACACTGAAACAGATGAAGAGGTCATCTACTCTGAATCTGCAACAGATGATACACTAGTTGAAAAACCTCTAAGTCCCAAAGCTGACAAAGGGAAAACTCCAGTGCTTGAGCACGAAGAAGAGAGCACAGAAGAAGAGCCACTGGATGAAGACATAGAATATAGAAAGAAGCTCAAGAACCTCAAACTTCAACACGTTGCCAAAGAGTTCGAACAACAACAAACTCGTGGCCCCGGAGGGTCAAGTGGTGGTGCACTATCAACACCAGTTTCTGATGCGGTTAATCAACCTGATAAGGGAACTGGTACCACCACCCACGAACAACAACAAAGGCAACTTGAGGACTCTATCATCTATGACTTTGAGGAACCGGAAAAAGAAAAGTCTGAGAAAATTCCTCATGAAGATGTGAAAGCTACGGCCAAAGAAAAAGCAGAAAAAGAAGCTCTAGCAAAAGCAAATGAAGAAGCCGGAGTTCAGGCGGAAGAAAAGGCAAAAGATGAGGAGGAAGCCAAGAATTATCTTCTAGATAGTCCCACCCGTAGCAAGGAACCAACTTCTGAGCCACTAAAGGACCCTGAGCCTCCTCATGAATCATCTTCGTCAGACTCATCTTCTCACTCTTCTCCACCACCATCCAAAGCTTCAACCAGATCTGTATCTAGATCGGTGAAGAAAACAACCGACACTTGGATATCCCGTGCTAAAACAAAGATTTTCAAAGTTGTCAAGCAAGTAAGAAAGAAAGATGTAGTCAACAAGAAACTAAATCAACTGGCTGACAGAGTGAACCTTCTTCAAAATGGGATAAACGAGATGTTGAGAGAACGGGAACAAATCCAGAAGTTTCTCAATAGAGATGTCCAAGAGGAGATGAACATGACAATCAGAGAATATACTCATAAGTTCCTTCTCGATATTGTTCCAGGTGTGACAAGAGAGATGTTCACCAGACAACTCTATCTGAATCTCATGCAGTTGGCCAAGCAAACAATAAGATCAACGCCTTTAACAGTTACAATCGACCCAACTGAGCCTACAGCTTTCTCCGATGCAGAACTGGATTCCAAGCTTGTACTTCAAATGTCAAAACGATCTGCAACGTTTACCTTTGATGAAGGTAAACTGTTTGACGCATTGCTGGATTACCAACTTAAAACGTCATGCAAAGCGGCAGCTGAAATGGCTAAGCGTCCTAGAGACGATGATGTTGCGGATAAAGACAAAGAAACGAAACGCAAGAAGAAGTCTGGTGAATCCTCCTCTATGCCACCACCCTAAAGAAATCCAACCGAAAGAAGATCTCCTCCGCGTTCCACTCCTACAGAGAAACCTCAGGACTCTGAGTTACCACCATCAACAGAGAAACTGGTGATCATTTTGAATACACTGGTGGTGACGATGAAAAGATCCCAGAGCCCCAACAACAACCCACCTCTCCCGCCACAACAAAGAAACCAGAGTCCTCATCAAAGCCAAAGAAGAAGAAGACAAAGACCAATGTTGTCTCATGGCTAGATAACGATACAACCGAAGAATACGACTGGTTTTCTAGACTTGTTGATGCTACTCCCTCATTACCAGAAGGCCAAGAAATGGTAGATGGCCATACTATGGAGCATGTGAATCTGATTCAAGAAAATTTTAGAGTGAAGAAGATGACTAAGGCTGAGCTAAGGCGAATAAAGAATGATGTCTTCTAACTGCTTAAAGACAGCTCAGAAAGTGCAATTGAAGTCGAATACCACCTCGACAACATTGCACGAGCCATGTCGAACAATATCGATTAGCTCAATCCCGAAGCTAACATTGACTTCACAAGACAAGACAAAGCTCCCTACTACACTGATTGGACCAAACCTCTACCAACAATTGGCGGACTGGATCAACCTCAAGTTCCATACCGTTACTTCTTCAACAATGACCTCTAGTTTCTTCTACACGGTAGCGATGTGACAAGGAAGTACGCTACATCACTCGCATTTCCTTTCCCAACGGCAATCTACTCGCACAATCCAGCCATCGAGGAAGAAGCCACACATATGTTTTCTAACAAAGTGGAAAAGTATGACCTTGATGCGATGTATGGGAGTCATCAGTGGCCTGAATGCCGAAGAATCTTCTACAGAAGCTGCCAGGTTCTCAAGTCTAAAAAGGAAGTGTATAGTGAAAAACGAATCATTGCAATTAAGCATGTTACCCTGTCTTCCAAGTGGGACTACACATTCCTCAAGAACATTGTGGTCAAACGACAAGACGAAGAGGATTATGACTTTTGTGAAGTGGATTTTCCGAGACTGTCAGTAAATGACATTGAAGATATGTATCTCGCTAAGGTGCAAGGACGAATGCGACATTTCTCCACAACTATCCAACGCGAGTACATCAAGTCATTATTAATCTTCATCAGAAGCATTGTGATCCAAGAACGTGTAGAGGACATTCAGCTTGCTGTCGAATCTTATCAAAAATGGGTCAATCTCACAAAACCTCAACTAGACCTTCCCGAAATCAACCGACTTCCTCAATATAACCTTATCAAGAAACCATTTGGGGTAGTCTACAGAAGTGAACTACACCACAACTGTTTCATGGCATGTAAAGAGCTTCACAAGTTTGGGGATCACACGTTGAAGAAAGTTAGGGATGGACTAGCATACAGATTGAAAGAGATTCATGACGGCATCGGGTCACCGAAGCGATGGAATTCGAGGGAGAGAAGGGATGTTAGGAAGCTCATCACACAGATTGATGAAAGGTTGTTCAAAAGGGATCAAATCAGAACCTTAGAGAGTTTCGTTGGTGGTCGTCCAAGCATATCTCTCACATGCTATCAACGTCCAGAACGCATTCCCGGAGTTATTGTTGGAATACTTGAATCTCCTGGTACCCCTTGATATGTTTCTCTTATCATATTTTGGATGTGTGATCTATATTTGACTCTGGCTTGTGCACACATAACAGTGTACAACCCGTACTTGTAATGAAAGGACCCTGTGGTACGCATCAGTGCCACAATCCTTATAAAAGGAATGAAAGCTTCTTACTTTTGAGTAAAACTTATCAAAACTTTCACTTTTCAAAGTTTTGCTCAAAAGCACAAGTACTTCCCCTTGTGATTTTCAAAACCTCGAAAGTTAATATCATTTGTTGAGGGGGAGTATTTGATTAAAAACTTTGTTCACAAATTGTTCTTAGTGGTAATCTTCCCACAAAACTCGAAATGGTCATATTCGATATCAAAATTTCATCAAAAATAACATTTATATGCCATTTTTGAGGGGGAGAAAAGTTATGTGATAAGAAATATGTTGTGAATTGCAAATGAATCGTTGTGCTAAAAAGACTCAACCAATGAATTGACGAGATCTTAAATGTTAGTAACTCGAAAAGACTTGTCCGGGACGGGTAATAATTTCAAACTAGTTTGCTAGTGATGTAAAGGTGTCTAGCAAAGGACTTGTCTTAGTAGAATGTACCATTCGAGAAACTCTTGGTAGACATGAACTTTGACGGGTTTGACAACCTTTCGAGGTTTGTCCACACCTTCAAGGTAGTCATTAGAGCTAGTTGTCACCTAAAAGCTGATAATGTAACTCTTTAACTATGCAACATAACCGTGTCTCGCGGGGGATTGTCTATCCTGAGTTGATCAATTCAAAAGTGCGCGAACTTCTCTCACCGTGCAGATTTCTGTCAAAATACTTAAGCACGTGTGGAGGGGGAGTATTTTTGCAAAATTCTAAACTCTCTCCGTGGTACAAAATGCTTTTACTCATAACCACTTTGAGAGATTTTCAAGATAATGGTTTTATGGCAACATAGGTTAGTCATGGTGTTATAATGTGAATAAGGTTAGTAATAATCGTCCTATGATCCGCCAGAGCCGGAGTGATCTACCTAAGGACACCACCAATAGTTAGAATTAGAAGGCCTTAGGTATGATTATAAAAGGAGAAAAAGAGAATCAGAGAAAGAAGGAGTTGAAGAATTAAAAAGAAAAGTAAAGAAAAGGGTGAAAATAAATAGTCCTCCAGATTATTCAACTTAGGGCAAACACCGGGTTCAATTCATATGCTACTGTTTGTCACTTGATGACACCGGTATTGAAGATTAAAGACGTCATGGACCCAGTGACGCATGCACTAAATCTTCTTAGCCACTCAAGTTTCTCTCAACAGAAGCTTGTTTCATTCTCACAGGGAACCCAACGTAAACTATCGGCTTTCTCTTAGAGATTGCTGGTATTGAAGAAGGAGACCCTCTCCCTAGTCTCCGCTCAGGAAAACCAAAGCGCACTATTGAGTCTAGAGCCACAAGATTCATCAAAAGATCTCTTAGGTACGCTTGACATTTCATTATTTGTCGTTCAGCAATAAGGACGCAAGTGATACATTATTGAGTTCTACACAGATCTTAGCAATCTGTCAAGAACGTTTATGAGAGGTTCACAAATGTGATCCTCAGTGATTGAATGGAAACTCCTGTCACGGTCAACATCAAACAGCCCTGACAGCAGGTCACTTCGGTAACTCCTTGTGGGTTACGCTTAGTGTGTCTCAAACGGTCTACAGTCATGGGGTGATGCTTCGGTGTACCTCAGCGATTCATCTGAACTGTAGGTGTACTTCGGTACATCGCGTTATCTCACTTGCGGGACTCCAGTTCAGGAACAGCCTTTGTGAGAATCAGAGTTGCGTTTTCACACTATGCTGTTAACACTCTCGAAGTTCAAACTTGTAAGCGCTGGATTATTTCTAACCCATGTTTTATGTTTTTCTTCTTATGGATGCTTGCGGGTGGAAAAGATCGTGCAGATTCTCCATATGCTCATAACAACAATAACACTAATTGAAGTTCTCTCAAAAGGCAACACAAAGTCAGAATGATTCTTCGTCAAAGTCAAAGAATCTACAAAGTTTAAAGACTAAGAGAACTACATCAGTACTGAATCCAACATCAAAGAGCGTGTGAGCATGTTGGAGAAAGACGTGGAGACACTGGAGCAACGAAGCGGACCTGATGCGGATAAGCACAACATACTATCACTACCATAACAAAGAACAAAGATAATGAAGACGTCAAAGCTAAAATACTTCAAATTAAATAAGATCCCTACACTGGGGAGATTGTTTGAATCAAGACACTTCTTCTCACAAGAAAGAAGAATGTCAGAAGACGTCAAAGCTACTATTACATCAGCACCTACAACGTTATCACTCATATCATTAATCACCAACACTTAGGGGGAGATTGCTGGAATCACTCCTAAACTAGATTACAAGTGTCAGTAATTAATATGTAATAGTTAGCTTAATTAGGCCTTTATGTTTGTTATTATGCTAAGGCTTATGTAGAGGGCCCATAAGCCTTGGCCCAAGGCTAATAAGGAAAGGAAGGGAACTTGCATGTTGCCCTAGTTCCTTCCTATAAATACCTCATATAAACCTTCATTTGAAGGTTGGTTGTTCATTTTATCACATTTCCTACACTTAACTTTTCTCTCATATATTCGTGTGTGTGGTATTGTGTTCAACCGATCACCTCTTCTCTTTATTTCTTCATATTGATGCTTGTGTTACATAAATGGGAAACTAACAGAGGGGGAAGGAGTTACACATCTAAAAACGAGTAAACTTGATGAACTTAATACTTCTAAGTGATTGAAGATATCCTGGGAAGACAAATGTCATTACCGCAGAGAAACTCAAGGTTTGACTCATGGCGTTTAGTGTTCTTATTCCAACTATGTGGGGGAAGAGATGGAAGAGTTAGTTTCTAAAGATAAAAGAGGTACACAAGTGTGTGATGATTTTGATCTCCATCATCGCAATCATCAAGGGAGAGAGATTGTGCACATTGGGGATGCTCAGCTATTTCACTTGAGAGCTTAATCTGTGATTTAGAGATATAATCACTTATTCTAGAGTTGACATCCGCAGAGATAATCAGTGATTCGGCCTGCTACTTCAATGTTATTATTCTCTCTTTGGGCATTCGGGTACTTCGGGTTCTTGAGCTTCATACACTTTCTTCAGGGGAGATAAAAGTATACATCGGGGTTATTCTTTGGCTATCAGACTTAATCTTCTACTTTGATGTTATAAGCTTCTCTATCTTTGGGTATATGTGTATTCGGGTTCGAGAGCTCTATTCTATGAGACTGGCTGCATCTCTTCAACTACTTGTGGGGAAGTTGTCTCTTGACACCTTTTGGTATGGATCGCTTCAGACGTAATTAGAAAAGAAATATGAGAAGATTGTTTTATGTGTGGGATGATACGTTGTTGTTTTATTGGATGATATAACCTCGAACGAAGAATCATGATGATTATTCTTAAAGGAGCAGCAAGATCGATGATAATGATGTACTTCTTTGTGCACCTGACTAAGGCAAGCTTGAAAGAGAGCTTAGAATCTGCTCAGCATGATGATTTTCGATTTGGGGGGAAGCTGCCAAAGTCTCGTATCCTTAAAGGCTCAATTTCGTCTCCTCAAGAGCCTCGGAAGCTTCGGTAGTGAATGTTTCAGAGATGATGACTTCTATCTTCTACAACGGGGCTGCTCGATATCCTTAACTCGGTACTCGTATCATCATCTTTTTAAACTATATCATCTACTCTATCTGTAAATATTTATCAAAAAGCAAAATACAAAAATATAAAACCAACAAAAACAAAATAGAAAAATATAAAATCAATAAAAACCCATAAAAATCAGAAAATTTAAAAATACCAAAAATATGTTTTCTCAAGACATGTCTTCTGGTATCGATAACATCTACGGTCTTAGAAATGTCATTCAAAAATGGCACGGGACCATAGATGAAGTTCGTGCAGGAGGTGTAAATATTTTTGTCAAAACATGTCTCAAAATATGGCTTGTAGTTATTTCTGACTGTAACCCGTTCTTAAACCATGGTTTGCTAATATTTTCAGATAGCAACCCGCTCTTCAAAGAAGGAAAGTACTGCGCTAAACCAATTTTTAAAAATTTCGTGCACTTATTGTTGGGAATTCTGTGAAGTATGAATTATGCTGAAATTACTGCTGAAGGATTCTGCTGAAGTGTGCTGGATTCTACTGAAGATATAATTCTACTGAAGTTATATAGTTCTTAGTTTGTTTCTGCGGAGATAGTTATTCCGCGTATTCTATAGTATTTCTACTGATATAGTCAATCAGTATTAGTTTGTTAGGATATGCATGAGCTATTTTAGGTAGTGATATGCATTTATTTTATATTATTGTTTATTTAGGATTTATTTTATATTATTGTTTATTTAGGGCTCCTTGTGTATAAAAGGAACTGAGGACTTTTGTATTTGATAACTCTTGAACAAACATTCCAGGAAAACATCTTAAAGAAAGTAATAGAGATCCATAGAGCATCATTTGTTTCTTGAGAAAACCTTGTTGGTAACTTTGATTGTGTCAATTATTATTCCGCTGTGCATTCATTCAATCATTGTTATTATTACACCCTAGTTGAGTCCGGATCTTGTTTTCTACAATTGGTAACAGAGCTGAAATTACTGCTGAAATATGAATTATGTGAAGTATGAATTATGATGAAATTACTGCTGAAGGATTCTGCTGAAGTGTGTTGGATTCTACTGAAGATATAATTCTACTGAAGTTATATAGTTCTTAGTTTGTTTCTGCGGAGATAGTTATTCCGCGTATTCTATAGTATTTCTACTGATATAGTCAATCAGTATTAGTTTGTTAGGATATGCATGAGCTATTTTAGGTAGTGATATGCATTTATTTTATATTATTGTTTATTTAGGATTTATTTTATATTATTGTTTATTTAGGGCTCCTTGTGTATAAAAGGAACTGAGGACTTTTGTATTTGATAACTCTTGAACAAACATTCCAGGAAAACATCTTAAAGAAAGTAATAGAGATCCATAGAGCATCATTTGTTTCTTGAGAAAACCTTGTTGGTAACTTTGATTGTGTCAATTATTATTCCGCTGTGCATTCATTCAATCATTGTTATTATTACACCCTAGTTGAGTCCGGATCTTGTTTTCTACAATTGGTAACAGAGCTGAAATTACTGCTGAAATATGAATTATGTGAAGTATGAATTATGATGAAATTACTGCTGAAGGATTCTGCTGAAGTGTGTTGGATTCTACTGAAGATATAATTCTACTGAAGTTATATAGTTCTTAGTTTGTTTCTGCGGAGATAGTTATTCCGCGTATTCTATAGTATTTCTACTGATATAGTCAATCAGTATTAGTTTGTTAGGATATGCATGAGCTATTTTAGGTAGTGATATGCATTTATTTTATATTATTGTTTATTTAGGATTTATTTTATATTATTGTTTATTTAGGGTTCCTTGTGTATAAAAGGAACTGAGGACTTTTGTATTTGATAACTCTTGAACAAACATTCCAGGAAAACATCTTAAAGAAAGTAATAGAGATCCATAGAGGATCATTTGTTTCTTGAGAAAAATTGTAGAAAACAAGATCCGGACTCAACTAGGGTATAATAATAACAATGATTGAATGAATGCACAGCGGAATACTAATTGACACAATCAAAGTTACCAACAAGGTTTTTCTCAAGAAACAAATGATCCTCTATGGATCTCTATTACTTTCTTTAAGATGTTTTCCTGGAATGTTTGTTCAAGAGTTATCAAATACAAAAGTCCTCAGTTCCTTTTATACACAAGGAACCCTAAATAAACAATGATATAAAATAAATCCTAAATAAACAATAATATAAAATAAGTGCATATCACTACCTAAAATAGCTCATGGATATCCTAACAAACTAATACTGATTGACTATATCAGTAGAAATACTATAGAATACGCGGAATAACTATCTCCGCAGAAACAAACTAAGAACTATATAACTTCAGTAGAATTATATCTTCAGTATAATCCAGCACACTTCAGCAGAATCCTTCAGCAGTAATTTCAACATAATTCATACTTCACAGAATTCCCAACAATCCTCCCCTAAACTGGAATTTGACTTGGTTAAGTTCCAGTTTCTTGATAGATCTTTAACACTTCAGAACTAGAGGATTGTACTCAAACATCAGCAACAAAAAATCAAAAGAAGAACACCTCAATGATGACAAAACTTTGAAACTTCAAATCTTTGCAGCAACAAATGACAAAAGGTACATCAAAACATATTAGTTTCATACTATTCTCATCACATCCAGGTGTGTTAACTCCTGTGAGAGGTGAATCATTGAAAATAATGGATTTGATGTCTCTTTACCAATAGCCATCACTAATGGAGTAGCCAAATGTTTAAGTTCGAAAACTATGGTACACTGATAACCATCTGATTTATTAGCAAATCAGCAACCATATAAACGGATTTGATATGTCTTTACCTGTAGCCGTTTGCTCAGGACTAGTCAATTCTTGGATTCCAAAAAGGAATAAACCATGGTGAATTGATGACCATACACCCCTCAGCAATTAAGCATGGGTGGTTGCAAACCCTATGATTTTGAGCAAACCATTACAGCTATCAACAGATTTGATGTGTCTTTACCAAAGTTGTACCCTTTGGACTAGCTAACTCTTTGACATACACAAGGCACATCTGGTCAGTTAAAAACCATCAATAGTATACAACAAACCTGCAATAAAAGTTAGACAAACCAAAAATATACAAACACAATATTTTTTTTATTAATTATCAATAAGAGAAAGAAATAAAACGATTTTTTTTAACAACTAAACAAACGAAAATAAAGCGCAACAGCAGAAAAATCATATCAGCAGCAGAATCAAAATAGCCTACCACCAGTAGGAATGGAGAACCAGTAGAAACACCAATGTATGCGTCTTATATCTTGTACTATCCACGTGACTCCAAACTCAGATGATGCACTAGCAAATGTGAGCATTAAGCACCTTTTCTATAGATCTCGCCCCTTCACTAACCCTGAGCACTACAACGTAACTCCTTAAAGTGATAGCAAGTGCGAGCGTTAAGTACTTTTTGTAGATCTCACCCCTTCATTAGAATCATCAAGTCTTTGTCACATCATTAACGTACAAACAAGTTATCTAAAAAGTGTCTATGCTCACTTTGAGATATGATAAGATACTCACCTGATCAACCTGTAGGAACTCCAGAACAACCAGCAGGAACAGACCAGCAGCAACCAACCATTTGTAGATTGCTTAGTAGAAACCAATACAAATCAAAATATGCAGCCAGTAGAAACATCAAATCAATCCGAAAGTATGTTAATTATTAGGGTTCATCATTGAATAAAAATTCAACTCACCAAGACTAGTAAAACATTAGAAGACCAACTGTCAAGACCAGAATTAACATATACAACAACCGATCATGAACAGTATAAAAATTAGACGACCAAAAATAAGTTCCCACGCTGCCAGTATGAACCATGAATTGACCACTAGTAAATCTTTGGTCACCAGAATTAATGTACCAGTATTAAAAGATGATTAGTATATTTTAAGGGGAAGCTTATTACTTATCATCTACATGCATCACTTGAGGGGAAGCGTCTACAAGCTGCACAAGACCCCTATTAGATGAAGGGGAAGAAGATTAGTAGATGTGCAGCGGATTATTTGTGATGACATGTTTTTAGCATTGTTTCTTCATACAGGTTGTTTTGTACTACCAAGAAACTAGAACTTAACCTAGTCAAATTCCAGTTTAGGGGAAGATTGTTGGGAATTGCGGATTACAAAACTACAAGCAAGAATGAAGAACGAAGAAACAACGATGGCTTATATGTAATATTTAGTAGCTTTCATAGTAAGCTATCTATTAGGGTTTGTAATATCCCTCTCCTGTATAAAGAGGGTAGGCATCTAGGGTTGAGGCATCCCTTTCCTTCATCCCTTTCATTTCAATTCAAAGAAGACATCTCTAATGAGAGTCTAGACACACGATTATGGCGTGTGTATAATAGTTGTAGTAGTAATTTTTATATTTAATAAAGAAAATCTTATTAGTAATGTTGATTATTATTATTATTCCGCTGTACATCAATCAATCAATATTGCTTATACCCTAGTTGAGTCCGGATCTTGGTTTCTACACTTAAACTAAAACAAAAACAAGGAAAGCATGTCAGAGGTCTTGCTGCATCAGCAGATGGTTTTCTTCATGCCCTACAACAACAACAACAAAAGCAGCTTAACCATCACGTATCTTTGTGAAGGAAATAGTAGTGGATGATACCATTTTTCTTAAAACAATTTTGAAATTGATCTTTTTGAAAATGGAAAAATATTGTTTTGAAAATAAATTGGACTAAATTTTGGAAATCACCGGATTTTATTTTATCAAAACTTAAGTCAGTCAATCAACGACTACGATCATCGATTGAGGGGAGAGTGATTTAAAATAAAATATTTTCAAACGATATTTCATCTATCAAGTCTGTTTGTGCTAAATAATTGGTGATCTAAAGATTGTCATGGTATGATTTTCTTTAAAAATCTAAGATCTTTCAAAATGAAATTTTTCTGTTCTTGTTTGATTGTGAAATTGTTTTATTTTACTTAAAGATCTTTTAAAAATATCATACCTGACACTAACAATCTTTAATGTCTAAAATTGATCCTTATCAATCATTTTTCAAAATTAAATCAAGCCAAGTCTTTCCCCAAAATCTTTTAAATGATTTAAATCAATTGGGATCACAAATTTCAAAAGGTTTGAAATTTTTGATCGGGGGAGAGATCGTGATTTAAATCTCAAATCAGTTTTAAAGGGTGACTGTTTCAAAAGCACTCCTTCCTTCATGTGCCAAACGATTGCAAATACATAATGCACATGATTGTGGAGGAGCATTTAACCAAAAACCAGAAGAGAATTTAAACCAGGCATATTTTCTCCCAAGTTTTCTAAAACCATTTAAATCACTTGGGATCCAAAATCTCAAAGGATTTGATATTGCTGATCGGGGGAGAAAATGTGATTTAAATATGAAATATGATAAAAGATGATTGTTTTGATTCAAAGTGCAAGTTCTCTCTAATATGTGCTGAACTCTTTCGTATATCGATGCACATATTGAGGGGGAGCGAATAGTTTCTATTGGCAATCGTGGAAGTTCTTCAAAAACCTCTTTCCTCTATGTGCAAAATGATTTTCAAATATCCAACGCACATTTTGAGGGGGAGAATTTACCAAGAAAATCAAAAGGCTTTTTCTAAGGAAATTGTGATCAAGAAATTATTTCAAAGAACTCTTGCCTCCATGTGCTAAACAATTTCAAAATCATATGCACATGTTGAGGAGGAGTATTTCTAAATGATCAAAACAATTACGGTACAAAATGCTTTGATTTTATATCACAAGTACCTTGATTGATTTTCCAAATGATTTTTCAATTGGTTTCATGAAGGAAAGAACAATACCAAAAGACCGACCAATTTACTTTATGCATGGTCTTATAAGGATGGTTAGGTTAGGAATTTGTTCCCACGATCCAGCCAGAGCCGAAGGGGTCTACCCAGGGACAATCCACTAGATAGTGTAGAGTCCTTAGGTATGATGAAAAAAGGAGAAAAGTGAGAAATGGGAAGAGTGCCGACGGAGATAGAGCTAGAACTGGAATAAAGCCAACAAGGTTCTAGTAATGAAGTCTCGGTAAACACTGAAGGGGTTGAAGAATGAAAAAGAAATGAATGTGAAAAGGGCGAAAAGAAATAGCCCTCCAATAATTCAACCTTAGGGCAGAAACCGGGTTCATTTCATATACTACTGGTGGTTACTAAGGTAACATTGGTATTGAAGACAAGACATCAGGAACCCAGTGACGCACTGCACTAAACTTCCCAAGCTACTCAAGTTCCTCTTAAAAGGGCTTGTTTCATTCTCACGTGGAACCTACATAATCTATTGACTTTCTCTAAGAGATTGTTGATATTGAAGAAGGAGACCCTTTCCCTAGTCTCCGACATAGGAAACCAAAAGTGCACTGTTGAGTCTAGAGCCAAGAGATCATCCACAATATTTCATTAGGACACAAAATTAATGAAGAATTGCTGTTTTACACAATGTGGAAAGTATGTATATATTGAGAGTCATATGCATTATCCTTGTAGTATTGCCAGAGCATCCGAGTGATATGTAAAAGTACTCACGATGAAGATGGAAATCCTTCTAGAGAAAACATCAAACAAGCTCTTGGTTGGTGACATGTGAGATCTTTTCTAAAGATCAAGCTTTGACAACTGGATAGAAACAATGGGGCGATTCACTCTTGAATCAACCTTGGTCCAGGAAATGAATTGACGAATACTTTTGGAAAAACTGTTCGATGTGCAAATCTCTTCTTTTCTCTAGCACATCGAATGTGTATTCATATTTCAAACACAAAAAGTATCTCTGATTGAAAAAAAACTTTTGGAAAAACCGTTCGATGTGCAAATCTCTTCTTTTCTCTAGCACATCGAATGTGTATTCTCTTTCAAATACAAAAGGTATTTTGATTGAAAATTGATCTTTCTCATAAAACCTTCGTCGTATTGCAAAACTCTTTCTTCTAAGCAATACGTGATTGTTTTCAAATCAATTTTTATCAATCAGTGAATCTTAATTCGCTGGTTCACTCACTCTGTGCTGTCTACTTTGGGACGCTCCGGTTTGAGAACATCTAGAACAGCTGCGAAACCCTGTCAAGGAGATTCATCATAATTCTACCTAATCACAGGCAGTATTTATACTGATCGACGGGGAACCGTGGTTCTTGCAACTATATTCATCGAATGTGAACAAAGACACTTTCATGTGTTTTATTGCTAACTGTTGTTTGTAGAAACTGTTGACGGTTGTAGCTGATCAGAGTTGAGAAGTCAATTCACAACCGCATGCTCACAACATTCACACTTAATTGAAGAAAATCATGATCATCAAAGACATACAAAGATGCTTCTGCTACTCTGATGAAAAGATGTCATGATCCATAAAGTATGAGCATGTCGGTCCAGAAGTCACAACATCACATGAAGGCAACGCAATAAAGGGTGATCCAGATATTTACTGTGGCTGATGATCTCAAAGACCTCCACTGAAAGTAGAAAATAATCGGACTATGAAGAATCACTGCTTAAGCACAAAGATTGCGGAAGTGAAGAATTAAAGTCTACGAGCTCAAGACTGAAGATAAAAAATGCTAGGATTCGAAATGTAAAACATGGGGTGACCTCCCTTAGAGGGAGATTTTTAGGAATTAGAAATTCCATAGTGAAGAGTCGGTCACCCCAAATATGATCTAGCATAAGTTAGCTCGTAGACAGATCGTTATTTACATTATTTAGTAGTCAATTAGTTAGTTGCAAGCTTAGTTATTAGTTTAGTGTAACACCGTGGAGGAAGGACGGGTCTTTACCCACTGTATGCCTGATCCACAGTCCGACAGGAGGACATTTAGCTTGTAACTATAAATACCCCTTCCATCCTTGGAAGGGGTGGAACTTCTTAATCTAACAATTCTTCTTTTTTGTTAAAACTCTCTCTAGAACTCCCTCTCAACTCTCTTCATCTCATTAACATGGATTACTTATATCATCACCATCCTAGACCACCCGAATCATCAAAAAACATAATATGTATGATCCTACACTAGCCTTGTACCGGATAAAGTGTAGGCGACGTTGTGATAGGTTTGGTTCTACCTCGTGGAAGAACCCGGTGTCTAGCCTTGTACCGGATAAAGAGTAGGGGACGTTGTGAAGGCTTCTCCACCACATTTAGGAGCTTGTGTTATGTAGTGCTTACGAACTCTCAAGTGGCGAACTCGGGGAGTGGAGTAGGGCAAGGAAGGTGTCCTTGTAGCCGAACCACTATAAATACCCCTGTCGTGGTTTTGTGTTCCTTTACTCTTTCTCTTTGCATTACTTATTTATATGCTTATCTATCGTCATCCGACATACTCATTAAATAGATTTACATAAGTCAATCTAAATAGTTTAAAACGAAGTTTTAATCGGTAAAACAATATAAGCCCCTTTCTAGTTTTCGGCACGCTTGTTTAATTCAAACCAACCAGTGAACATTGTTATGGAAATACCTTCCCTTTCAAGTAGTGCCGGTAGACTTTCTGAGTCACGAAGTGTGATTGCGTTCTAATTTGGCAAGTGATAACTCAGTCTCATGACTGATGGGTATGAATAATGTATGTCATAGGAAAACAAATGCTAGACCACCTCACATGGAGCTAAGAAATGACAATTCAAATAATTCTTTATTTCATCCACCTCTAAAACCTGTACATTTGCTAAATCACCATCCTTCCTAACATTCTCCTATATAACAATTGTAGCTCTATCATTTTATTTAAGTACTTAAATAAGTATTTAATTACCTTTGATCTGTTGCACCATTACACATTAATGTGGGCCTAGTACTTCAAGAGAAGATAATGGTTGTGTGGAATCACATATCTGTTATTGTATTTGAACTTTCCTTTAACATGGTGAGCTTCATTATCCCTTCAATGATAAATAGCGTACCCATCAGCATCAACTATTGTTTCTCCCACAAAAGGTTTTGGGTGATGTTTTGAGCACTTACCCTCAACTGTACATGGGGTGTGCTTAGCATCTTTTCTGCAAGGTCTATGTAACATGAATTTAGTTACTACTTTATACCCTTCTGGATAACTTGTTTTACATGGTATCTCTGCTCTAATAATGTCATCAATCTCAGCTGGAGTTTTGCATTTCAAGACTTCTTCTAGCCAAAGTAGGATATGAGCGTGAGGCAGGCCACGCTTTTGAAATTCTATGACATACACAACTGAAAGGATATGTAAGAAAAACGTTAGTTGATGCATAATTTTGATATAGAACATTAGATATATTGAATTAAGGGCCAATTAAATTACATGCCCGTGATTCCCAAAAATATGGTGTGTCGTAAGCTCATCCAATATTTCAGTCAGTTTAATCTTGAACACATGGGTTGCTACTTCTGGACGGTCATTACCTTTTTGTCCCAAAATGTGCTTTAAAATTTTAGCAATCTCGGGACATTTTGGGTTGGCGGTGAAAGTGATTAACAGGTCGGGATTTCCATAGGTTCGACATATAGCCATAGCATCTTGGTAGTTTGCCATCATATATCTTGGGCTGCCGGTAAAACTCCTTGGCAGAATGATTCGTTTCCTGATCCGTGCTGCACTTGTATCACCCCTTGTTACAGTGTCACACAGGTTATGATATAGATCCACACGTAACGTATTCTGATTTTCCTTGTCCATTTAATTCTTTTCTCCTCAACAGCCGTGTATGCATCCACCAGGTATTGTTGGAATAACCGCCCACCTCTAAGCAAGGTAGTACCTTGGTTATTTCGTTGTTGTATTATGTATGCGTAGTACTTTTTCATTGTGAGACAACCCCTTATAGTTTTTCGGCCACCTGTGTTCTTATGATACGGTATTTTTTCAAGAAATCCTCCCTCTCCATACAAGAATAATAATGGATATTGGACGGCCATGTATTCTGAATGCAACTCAGAGATAAGTTTCAAGCCTTCATCCTTGTTACTTATAACAATATCCCTCGTAGGGATGTCATCACCAAAGTCGTTAGTAATGAGAGCTGCTATTTCGGGCACAGTTGGGACATTGTATTGTCGTGCTATACTCCGACCACTTATTAGGCGTAGTTCAAACTTTGCTGAGTTTTGGGAGTCACACTAATCCCTGGCCATTCGAAAAGCCTTGGCAATAGAGCTTGATTGATCAAACATACGAATCAGGCTTGCTACTATATTTTCATCCACCAAGTTGCCACTATCGTTATCTATAAAATCTTCCATTCGATTTTTTACTTCATTTCCAGTATTAAAAAAGTATAGTTGTGCATATTTGGGTTGACTACCCTGTGTATGGAGTAGGGAACCTATTCAATGATAGCTTTGGCCATTTATTCTAAAAGTATACGGTCCCCTGCCTATGTTAATTGAATTATCTATTCTTGCCCCAAAAGATGTGTAGCAAAACATGCCATTAGATACTCTAATTTGTTCTTTGAAGCTTAAAGATACAGGATTGTTATAGTCCATTAAGTTGTTAAGAGGAGAGGGTGCTTCATTAAATATGGGCAGAAGGATTTTTCCATCTTGGCAGCAAA
Organism: Chrysanthemum seticuspe; assembly: GCA_019973895.1. Taxonomy (NCBI): domain Eukaryota; kingdom Viridiplantae; phylum Streptophyta; class Magnoliopsida; order Asterales; family Asteraceae; genus Chrysanthemum; species Chrysanthemum seticuspe. The sequence goes on along the minus strand of BPTQ01000008.1, from coordinate 281,805,901 downwards.
GGGAGAATTTTGGGTTGCTAGTGCTGGATCCTTTTACGCTTCTCTCTTTATACCACATAACCACCTTGCAGTTCGGACATTCAAATGATGGAGGGCTAATATTATGGTAAACCACTGGAAAACCTTGCGATAATAGTTAAACATTATTGCAACAAAAAAATAATTAATCAACTAGCAGGCGTCAAGATTTGTAACATGTATAATTACTTGCAGATGCAAATGCAGGTCCTTTTGGTTTATTTTTAGCTGCACGCAGATGAAATGGTCCTGTAATAAACACCGTAATGTAATTAATAAATTGATGAAATCAAAGGTATATCAAATGTACAACATGTCTTTAGACGTCTTTAATTTTGCTATCATTCGCTGAATAAATGACCTGATGCTCTTCTTTTTTATGCATGAATTGACTCTGGGAAGTGGAAGCCATTTGGTTCGGTTACAGATGTGTTGAAGTGCTTGTTGCATGTGATTCTTGACCTAATAAACAATGATGTAAATTCAAACATAATGAATAAGGTATGAAAATTTTCAAGTTCTGTGTATTTTCATAATTCACATAAAGGTGTAGCATTGATGTTTACCTGTAAATGATTCAACAATATCTGTCAGTTTTAAACCACAATAGATATGTATTATGCCATCTTGGCTGACAGTTGTTTTTTAATGAATGACCAAAGATTTGTGCAATATGCCTGACAGGGATGGATCTTCAGTATCTGCGTCCCGTGATCCTATAACACACAAACAAAGATGGCTTTTATCAGATTAATAAATGGAATGTATGGAAACTTGTTACATTGGATTGTACTTTTGTTCATTTTTTATTTGTAGGATCTAATGCACTTTTATAATACATAAACTTGCAGATTTAGCAGCTTATAGACTTAAGATGTCCAATAAAGCATCTCTTGGAATTTTTGTTGGTAAACTAATGCAATAAGTGTGCTAAACAATGAAAAGTCAGCCATCTGTATAGCATGATAAGTGTTTTTATGTTTTTAATATTCTTATTATTATCTTAAATAGATATTTCAAATTTCTCAATAATTGCACACTATTGAAAGATAAAAAAAAGTAACTTAGATATTCATAAGTTAGTTTGGAATATTTATCTAAGCTGGGATCTTTCAAGCCCAAGTCTTAAATAAACTTGCCAACTACAATCATCAACATAAGCATAATTGCCAATAATTCATACTTCATTTTCAACATCTCATTAAATTTAGTTATTTAAAACACAATTTTTAGCTAATCGTGCTCAGAACAGTCAGAAGCATAACCATCTTTAGAATTTGTATGTTCTGCGCTACTGGTTTTATATGAATAATGCAACTCTGTAGCCGCACTTGTAGTTGGTTGGTTTGTTAATGACAATATCAAACTTATGCTTTTCCTTGTTTTGTATTTGGATTTGAAATAAAACTATCTCAATGTTTTGGTACTTTTGCTAAATTCTAATTTAGGATTTTCTTCTACACATTTCTTTTCTTCTTGAAGCCTTGTTATGATTTGTTGGGTGTTTCCATCAACCTTTTCCCCTCCATTCTCAGCCTATAATACAACATAACGTTTTGAGTAACATAAAATTAAAATGTTAACTTCAAATTTTATTCTCACCTGGATAGTGTTAATCAATAGTTGTATACTCCTCAGCTTACGATAGGGCCAGCGCTAATACCCAGTTCTCAACAGCGTTTTTTGAAAATTGTTTTACCAATATTGAACTTTTCTGCAGCTTTTGCTATTGGCATGTAGTAGTATTGTGCTATAATTTCTCTAGTGAATGCCATGTCTTTTTAATATGAATAACAACTAGATGAGTTGGTAAAGAAGGTATTATATCACTTTTAAAGGCCTTGGTACGTAGTTGAACAGGTTTTGTAACTCCTACTCATCCATAAAAACTATTTATTAGCTATTCTGAATTGATGCATTTCTGAGACCCTACATGTGTGAGAGTTGTTTATGAATATACTTTTTGTTGACCATTTGTCCAACCAATATGTAGATTTAAGTAGCTGGATAATAATTTGTGTTAGTATGTGCCACGTAGATTCCAATGTTGATGGTTATATTTGTTGGTTTAACATGGTAAGGTCTTAAATAGATTGGTTAAACATATTGGTCACTTTAAGTATATCTGTTATTGTGGCAAATACATTTTCATATTGAATTATCATGAGCAGGAAATGCTAAACAAATAAGAGAGGAGTTTCATTATACAATCGATATGCAGTGATGTGTACACAACATGGTAAGGTTTTACACAGACTGATTGATAGTTGAAAGGGATCAATAAGATCATGAAACTGTGAATTAAGGGTCAACATTCTTTAAATAATTTAGTGCACAAGTGGGATTACTTCACACCTGGTAATGCGTCAGGAGGTACGGAGTGTACATCCTTAAGGTCCCTGAACACCCCGACTCTATAGTGGTGAGTTTCAGTAAATTAGTACTGGTATTGCTAAGTTAGTACTGGTAGTGTTAAGTTAGTACTGGTAGTGTCATTGCTAAGTTAGTACTGGTATTGTTAAGTTAGTACTGGTAGTGATAAGCTAGTACTGGTAGTTTCATTAGAAAATTAGTTACATTACATACATCATATTTTGGATCATTGATACATGCAAATAGGACAAACTTGGACATTATATATAGCATATTTTTAAAATGATAAGTAGACAACCGTCGTTACAGAACATTTTCCCATTAAACTTAGGATAAAAATCAAAGAAAAGAGTTTCTTGCATGCATTTGATTAGCTGTAGAAAGTGTTCCAACCACTTTAGATCAATCTTTAAGGTACCTGAAATAAACATAAACAAAAAACACACTCCCGCTAATTGTGAAACATCGGGTCCATGTTGGATCTGTGGAATAAACCATCAAACATAAACAGAAATAAAATGTAATGTTATGAAAAAGACAATTACAAACAATCCCCAAAATAGGTTTAACGTAACATATTGTTCATGTCCTAAGTGTTTATTTAAAGAAATGGTTGTTCGTATATATTGTGTTGAAATTCAGCTTGAGTTTGTCACAACCAACCTGACACGAAATTATAGAAAAGAAACAATGTTAAAGTGTGGAAAAATTTTAAATAATTAGATATCAAAGGATGTGCGGAACATGTCCTCACCATCTTGGTTTCTTCCTGGCAGATGTCTTCTTCTTGACAATTGGGATGTTGGCTTCTCCTTGGTCAACATCAGCTGTAGTCGTATCAATTTCGGCATCAGAATCTTCAATATTCAGCCTAGAAACAATGGAGATATGGTTGTTTGGTTGACGTTATTTTTGTTTTTCATTCTTTGGTAAACAAATAGTATGTCATTTTCTTACCTCTTTTTTTTATCATCTGCAGGGTTGACATCATCGTCAGGAATCATTTCAATCTCAGCATACGAAGCTTCAATATCCGGCCTAGAAACATTGGAAACATGGTGAGCATGTTAACTTGATCAGTGTTTTGCATCTTTTGGTACGCAAATATTAGTTGCGGTGCTAACCTTTTTTTCATATCCTCTCTAGGCTTGGCTGGTGTAACAACTGATGTGGATTTAGATTGTGGTTTGGATGGTGAACCTGCAACGATGCTTCCATCATCAATAGTGGTTGAACTTTCAGTTTCAGTCGATGGTTGAGGCAGGTCAACCGTCCAGCAGGTAAAACTTTCGAAGCTTGCATACTCATAGTAAGTATGAGTCTTGATTTCAGACACATGTGTTGTATCAATGAGGTTGGCTATAGCAGGTGGTAAGTTTGCGTGTTCTTCCAAAGTCTGCAAGGTAAGAAGTGAGTAATTGGATATTGGAAATGAATAGGGAACTTACAAATATACCTCATCATCCTCTTGCAATATTGAGTCTGCTGGGAATTTGACCAAGTCCGTTGCCGGCTCATCAAAAAGCACCACCAAGGTATGTTCAGTATCATCGGCAACATCAAGTTCTAGGCGATACCTGTAACGGCATGTTGCAAATGGCATGTATCAATATGAGTCAATTTATTTATTTCACATGAACGCATACATTATAGGTTGTAAACATAATATTATCGTATTACTGGGTATTCGAGTGGCGTATCGCACGCATCACACCAAAAGCACCCATCCTTTCTAGTTGCCCCTTTTTTGCATGTTTCGGATCCACATGACGGAAAATTCAACCTCTTCCTAGTCCGTACATTTTCAATCCAGGCCTTACAGAGGAAAGTTGCCGACTGTGCAGGAATAATATATTTCAATATTATACAGGGGAATGAGTCTAGAGATATGGAGGATGTGAAACAGCACTCATATCATGTTTCCTGTTGCGGGACCATATGAGAAGATTTTCAATTGTCCCTGGCCTTGGTTCAGAGTTATCTACACGTGACACTGCTTTTGAACACTCCACACTGCTAAGAAACTTGTCAAAAATGTTGATAAGTTTCTACATTCTATGAAATTTTCAATAATAAACACTAAATGCATACAAGTTCTTACTCGGTTTCTGATTTTAATGATTTGATTGCAGGGATCTCGGCATCCTCCAGAATCAATGTAGCTGAACTACTGGATAAATACAACTTATCTAGAAGGTAACATTAAAAGATAAATTATCATGTCAAACCTGGATTAACATGAATAAGACTAATAATCCAGGTCAACTCACTGTTATACTCTTTTTCAAATGTTGATGTCAGGACAACATGACACACAACTGTATACTTTGATTTCTTCTCAATCAATATATCACCAAGGCCACCTCATATAGTCGTCCGTATTGATTGGCCCCTTGATGCACATCAAATAAAATTACAACAAATGGTAAGTTCATTAATAGATATTGGCAAATAACTCATCAACTTTATAACATCAATTGTAATTCATCCTGCCGGTTTTCGTGTAGTTCATCCTGCCTACATTAGTCACATACCCTGCAACATCTAAAAGGTAACAGATTTTATGATAGTTTAGCAGCACAATTTAAGGTAAAAATATAAATCAGCTTACATAAACATTTAGAATATTACCAATGAGATATTTGTTGTTTGTAGGGCCAAGGTTATCAAAATCCACTAGTTAAAAAGGATACATGACAAACCCTTTTGGCTTCACGATGACTTTCCTTATGGTTGTGGATCCATCAAGCTCTAGCATGAAGGTATCAGCCTTCCTAATGCGAAATTCATCCCTGTTATTAATGACCACAAAATTCTTTACCGAGTACACACTCCCCTCTTTTAACCGCAAGAAATTGTGAGCCACTGTTGCCTTTGCGGTACAATAGATTACATTACCCTGCAACAAAAGGATCTCCAAAAAAGATTGTCTACTTATTGTTTTAAAAACATGCTATATATAATGCATAACTGCGTCCTATTTGCATGTATCAATGGTCCAAAATATAATGTATGTAATGTGACTAAATTCTAATGACACTACCAGTAACAACTAATCACTACCAGTACTAATGTACACTACCAGTACTAACTTAGCAATAACACTACCAGTACTAACTTATCAATACCAGTACGATTGTCTACTTATTCATGTACAAAAATACGCTGATATTATGTATTGTTGTTGCATAGATTTATTCAAAAGGAGAATGCATATACCTTCGCATCGGAGACAAAAAAATAAGACCCCAAGTATCAGCCATTGGTAGACGCATTCACATCCCATAATCTGCATAGCATAACCACAATTGTCCCACTGGCATCCACTTTAAGCTCGTCTAGGAACATCTCAGACTTTGGGCTTGAATTTTTTGCAGCCATAATGATGTAGTAAATGGACTTTTTGAAATTTTATTGCTATTAAACTCAATCACCCCACTTACGATTTCTGGAAAGGAGTTGGGCTTGATGCCTCATTTATACACAACATACATTTATTAATGATATAATTGTAGGTCGTTTGGTATTATTTGATGTTCCAAAACTGTATCCCTTCCATATGCCTGCATTAAAGGTTGTTCTTGTATCTTTTAGGTTGCAAAATTGATAACCTATAGGACTTTTGGGTGACTGTATTGAAGAAGACATTTGATGCGTATGAATTGAATTTTGTATATTTATAACTTTATGTAATTGATATAGTTTTTGTATGGCTTTGGATGGATTGTATCGTACTTAATTTTGTGCACAAAAACTATTGCACATTCAATTAAGCATTCCAATCTTTTAGTAGTATAGATAAGTGATTAGCATAATGTCGACGGTGTATACTTACAACAAAATTTAGTTGGTTCGGTCTTTGTGTGTGTTTTTTTTTCCTTTAGGGTAAACTGTATAAAATGTCCACGTTATTTCTCTTTTTTGCGAAAGATGTCCCTCAAAACTATTAATTGCAAAAAATATCCATGTGGTTTCTAGTTTGTTGCAAATACTCTCTTTTGGCTAAAGATTATCAAAATTCCTCGTTAATCGCCATGTAAAATGACTAATTTAGCATCCTTATATTCAAAAATTTCTATTATCCTCATATTTACATTTTTCGCCAATCCCATTCAATATTTATAAACCTAAATTCACAACGCTGACCCTGAACCACCAGTTCGACCATTTAATTCCATTATACTTCTTCAAAAGAAATGGACAAGTCTGATACCCGAACAACCGCCCTCCATCACTGCAACAACCACCACCAAAGCCGTCAAATAACCCCCACCTTCAAAAACCTAGTTTCATCCCAGAGCCCTGAAAAGGCGGTTAGGATAATATCTGGTTCTGTTGGTATTACTCAAATGGCGAAGTGTCGTAAACTAGCATAAACTATTGGTTTGGAATTGTTGAACTATTGGACTCATATCGGATTTCATAATGGACTTGTTGGACACGTAAGACACTTGACTTATTAGACTTATGGACTCAAAATGGACTTACATTATTGGACTATTATTAATGGACTATTAACGGGCTATAAAGCCCAATAACTATTAAATACATTTTTTATATCCTAAAACTAGATTTTTAGATAAACTTAGTTAATTGGATTATTATTATTTTGGAAATTATTGTTGGAACGTGTTAGGTTAAACGAGGACTAAAATGATGTGTATTGAAAAATTTGTCGGAAAATGTTATTGGGAAAATTGATTTTTTTTAAATGTTGGTTAAACGAACAGGTCATGCCAAAATTTTATAAAAATTCTATTCTTAGTATTTTTATCACAAATATTCATTTTCATAAAATCCGACAAAAGATGAAAACTATGATTTAATAAATATAAAACTCTTACTATTCAGTCCATACATTAAAAACCTATTATTTTTATAAAACATAAATTTCTTTACTAACTTATTTAGGATTGTCGGGTAAATGCCAAAACATAACCGTTGACTTGTTTTTCCTATTTAATTTTTTTCATTTCTACTTGATTATTTTCATTATATAATATAATATATATTGTATATATTATACTTTGGCGTGTGTATTTTTGAGTCTAGTGATAAGGTTTTAAAATGTACCTTTTTGAGGGGTCGTTTAAGCCCTTATTTGATCACTTTTGTATTCGTTATTACTTAATATCGTTCCTTTTCACTTTGTAGGTATCTTGAAGGCAAAATGCTGGAATGACACTTATACGGACGAAAAGGCGCGAGTATACGAAGAAAATGGCCAAAGTCAAGAATCGAGACACTAAGGCTGCTGGAACTGAAGGGGAAGGTGTCAGGTGTTATCAGTGACGCCGTCGGACAACTTTTGTGACGACTCAGTAGCCAAATTGCTCATTTACATGTGACGGCTTCAGGTTTTAAAAGAGTAGGGCGTCGCAACTCCGACGGCCTAGATTTGATCCAGACGACGTCAGAGACTGAAGGGGCCGGCGTCACAAGACTAACGTGGCCAAGACGAAACCCTAATGACGGCGACCCGACGGTGTCACAAATCAAAGGGTGACGCCATCGCATTTGTAATCTTATATATAGAATCCGAATTTTTTAGTTTTCAGTGTGTAGACTTTTGGAGTAAAAACCTAAACCGAACCAAGGCTGTCTTGTACAGTATTTTAAGGTTCCATACCCTATCTTACATCAAGATAAGTGTTTTACTTCATTGATTCAATTATGTCTTCAATTAATTGTGTGTATGCTTGCATGTTTCCCATGTCCGGCTAATTTACTTATGTGTTTTCTTAGGAGATATGAAACTTAATTATTGAATATTGATTGGTTGTCTCTTATCTTAATTGTTAATGACCTAGTATTGCGATAGGTCATCCGTTGTGTAGTTAATGCTTGGTTAATCTTTGTTGAACCTTAGCTTATAGTACCTAGAGTCATTGTAGGCTAAACCATCCGAAGAGTACCTTAGTGTTAAGTTTATAAATCCTAGAGATTTTGTAGGCGATAACCTTTGGTAGTTTCAAAGAGTTAGGGATAAACGCATACCCTACGACCTTAGACACACAACACGATTAAGAATAAGGACGTGACAATTCAACCATCAATAGGAGATAATTAAGGATTAATAAAACCTAAGTAAACACATCTTTAAACCATCATACGAGCACACAATAATTAGACATAGACTACATACACCATTAGATTAGGTAATTAGATAAGTAGAGTAATCGGTAGAAATACCAACCCCCAAATCCAAACCCCGAGATTCGTACCTTTCTATTTCTTAAAAAACATAAAAAGATAAAAAAATAATCTTCCTCAACCCCAACCTTAGCGTAGTAGCTTCTCACTAGCATTCCTATTCCCCTAGAGAACGATATCAATTCCCGCGGCTTACCCTAATACTACACTACAACGATTAGGTTCACTGCCCAAGGTGTTGAAAAACTTGCTCGACGAAAAGGAAGTTCCTTTGACCCCGAACGACGCGTGTAGCGTTATCAAGTTTTTGGCGCCGCTGCCGGGGAATAGAATAGCTAGTTAGATTTTCATCTTAAAGATGAAACCACTGTTTGTTGCTCTGTGTTTCCACTAACCATTTTGCAGATAAAAATAAGTTCATTATAGAAGCAAAAGAAGTACTAAAGTTAAATTGTTCATTCATTCAAGAAACAGTTTACAGCTTACAGCTTACAGCTTACAATGAAACTTCAAGTGCAAATTAAAAGACTAGTTCTATACATGATTTTCTACTACTATCCTAGCTCCTATCATCTATTGCAGCTGTTGGATATGCATGACGAGCTAAGGATCGAAATGGGAAGGATGGATTAAGGAAACCAAAGATGATGAAGATGAATACAATAGATGAATTTGTGATTTGACATTGTCCTTTGTGCTTCATCTACTGGTTTCACCAAAAAGCAATCACTCCATCTTCCTTTTACCCTTCCCCTTTACGAAATGTGAAGAAGCACCACAACTTGGTGCAGAATGACCAAGAACCACCTCTTTGTCCTTTGGGAGTGGTGGATTTCTTGCTCGTGGTCTTGGTTGGGGTTGGGATGATGAAGGTTGGGGGTTTGAAGTTCTCTTCTTAAAGGAGTCATCAGAGTCATCAGAAGACTCACTTGGATTCACCACACTATCATCTTCAGATGATGGGAGAAAGGGGAATTTTCTTGGTCGTAGTTCTTGTGGAGGGATGTAAAGACGCCATGGATCAGACTCTTCACTTGATGATGATGATGATGATGATGATGAGGATGTGGAGGATGTTAGATCAATGACTTCAGGTTTAATCCAACTAGGGTTCCACATGGTGCTTGAGGTTGATTGTGGATTTTGGAGAAATTAGGGTTTTGGTTTTAATTGATGTGTGTGATATGTGATTTGGGTTCTTTTTATAAGCAGAGTTATGGGTTATGTAAGTAAATGAGGGGCAGGTTAAATGTGGTTGAGGAGTTAATGAGTTCATTGGGTTTTGGACTAATATTAATACTGGAAGTTGACCATATTGACTTACCTTTGCTAAACCACGGATAGGTCATTTGGAACCACTGCTGGCTTTTACTAACCACTGCTAACAATGACTTTCTTCTTTGTGTTTGGTTTGTGTTTTTTTCTTGCAGGTATGAAGGATTAGTGTACATTGGAGCTGGTGATATATTAGCTGCTAGTGTTTGTTAAAAAAAAAAAAAAAAAAAAAAAAAAGATTTCTTATTTTGACACAGATTTGCTTGCTGTATCTCTTGGTCTAATGATTGAAGTACAACCTTGTATCCACTGATGGTATGTTTCAAACCGCGGATAGCAGTTCTGAAATCACGGATAGCATGTTGCTTAGTTTTGGATACTACAGGGGCTGTTTCGTAACTTTGGCAAATGTGTATTTATCTCCCCAAAATCACGGATGGATCATTCATTGGTCTTCAAATCACTTCAACTTGCCGCTCTACATTAACCCTAATCACTTTCTGTTGCATAATTCACAACCCACATCATATTCATTATCAATCACAATGGCGACCCAGTACTCCAACACACATAACCTAGTTGCTAATCTCATAAAAAACAATCGATCTGAAGGTTTTCATCAAATGATTGATTTCCTTATACACAGTCCTATTCACTATGCCTTAACTGTCACACCAACCATCCTTAAAGCCTACATACATCAATTTTGGAAGAATGCTAAGCTTGAAGAGATTGAAGGAGTAGAAGTGTTTCGCACTGTTGTGGATGAGAATGCTATTTCAGTTGATGAGGAGATCATTAGGAGAGTCTTAAAGTTTGATGATGCTGATGGTATTGATAATCTTTCAGATGCTGAGATTGTAGCTGGTTTAGAAAGGTTAGGATATACATACAGGGGTGATAAGGTACAATTTTTTAAGAGTTTGTTTTCAACACAATGGATATTTCTTATTCATACCTTGTTGATGTGTATGAGTAATAAAACCACTGGGTTTAATGACTTTCCTTCCAAAATTGCTACTGCTGTTATTTGTTTGTCTGATGGAAGAAAGTTCAATTGGTCTAGGATGATTTATGAGGGGTTGTTACAAAACATTAGGAAGAAGGGTAAATATTATTTGTATCCTAGGTTTGTTCAACTTATTGTGGAAAGCCAAAAACGTGAACCTGTTGAGCATTCTAGAGAGTATGAAGTACATCATATGCTTCCTAAGGTTTTTGCACATATGAGGAATCAGAAGCCAAATGTTCAGATTAGATATGTTCCTTTATTTACCCATATGCTTACATTGCCTACTGATTCTGAGTTTGATGCAAGTCTTGAATCACAACCTATAGTCACTGAACTCACTGCTAGTATACCTCAAACCACTGTTAGTGACACTCAACATACTTCTAATCAAACTCAAACCACTGTTAAACCAATTGTATGGACTACGAGACTGAAGGGCATCAAGCTACCTCAGGCTGGTGTTAGTGGTGTTGTTAATGAGGCTGTCACATGGAGTGGAGGTGACATGATTGGAAGGGCTTCCACTACTGATTCATGCTTAGATGCTGGTCAGGATAGTGGAAACATAAATAAGACCCAACCTTTGGAAACTCCTAATGTGGAGAGTTCCTTGGAACTTAACACAGGTGGAGGAATCCCTAGCCAACTGGCTACTAAAGGGTGCATAGATGATCAAACCAGGTCTGGTGCTATGTTTACTATATCCAAGGATTCACCTCTCGGAGCAGTTAACACAGCTCGAAGTGATGAGGATAGTTTGGAACATGAAACTGAATTGACGGATCCTAAGCTGGTACATGATGACTTTTCCAATGAACCACCTCTCGGACCAGTTCACACATGTCGAAGTGGGGAGGATATTCTTGAACGTTTTAATGAATTGACGGATAAATGTGCCAAAATAGAGGAAACAATCTCAAGTCTTCAGGAGCTGGTTGTGTTTCAGGGAAAAGACATTAGGCGATTGAAGCACAGGGTATTGGTTTTGAAGAAAATAAGAGGACCTGGGATTGCTGTTTTGAGAACTATAAGAAGGATGAAAAAGAAGGTGGACTCCTCTCCAGCTCTGAATATGGAGGATGTATCCAAACAGGGGAGGAGTGAAGGCATGAATTCAAGGGAGGCTGTTGATGTATCTATGGAAGAAGATGTTGATAGTGGAGATCAAGAATTTTTGGTATCTGATAAAGATGGGAATGAGGCAGTTCTTGAAAGTTTGAAGACTGATGTAGAAGATGAAGTAGTACAGGACACAACCACTGATAGTATGTCTGTAACCAAGGTTAGTACTCTTGTAACCACTGCTGCAGTTTCAGACATGGCAATTGTACCCACTACTATCACACCCACTGCTATCATAACCACTTCCACTATTGTTACAACCCTCTCTGTATCACCACCTAAATCTAAAGAAGTTGAGAAAGAAGCTGCAAGTACATTGATAAATCTAAGCAAAACCTCATCTATTTCTACACCTATCATTGCACCTATTTTATCTCTTGAATCTGCTGCACCTAAAACTAGAAGTAAAAGTTTGATTATTGGTGATCCATTAAAGAAGAAAGTGGTTCAACAAGACATTGGTAAAGGTAAAGGGATTGTAGAACCAGAGTTGAAGTTTAAAAGTAAAGCAGAGCAGGTTGCTTATGATGAAGAGTATGTTAGAAATATGTTAGCTGCAGAACAAGAAGCTTTAGAGAAAAGGAAGCTAGAAGAAGAGGAAGCTAGTCAGAGATGGTTAGCTACATGGTAGGAATCACAAAACTATCTTGAAGCTTCTCAACAAATAAATGATGAATATACTGCACAAGAATGGGCACTGTTGGATGATGAGGAAAGAGCTAGACTTTTGGGTCTATGGGCAAGGAGGATTGGTAAAGAAAGGAAGCAAGTTATAAGAAAGAAACCTCCTTTAATTGCACAGATGAGGAATGTACTGATGAAAATTATTAAGAATTCAGGCATTCATATTCCTGATAATCTTAATAGCTGTTCATTTGAAAGAATTCGTGAGCTTTATATGAGATGTATGAGGATTAATAATGATGATTTCTATCCAATGAATTCTAAAAAGGAAGAAGAGTGGATTAAAAAGGATGAAGAGTGGATTCAAAGTAAACGAAAGAGAAAATCTGAGGTTCAGGAGACATCTGATTCTAAAAGACTGAAAGTAGTTGAAGATGTTAATCAAATTATTTCTTATGAGTTTAAGCTTAAAGTTGGAAGTGAAGGAGTTTGGAAAATTCAAATACTCAACAATGAAGTTTATGAGTATAATAAATTTTCACAGATGCTTCAGTATTTTGATAGAGATGATTTGATGAATCTTTGGATACTTTACAAGAATAAATTTGGTGAAGTACATCCAAATGATTATCATGAGAGACTGGTTTATCATCATTTGAAGATTTTATTTGAGCCTACTCATGATGAACCTGAATGGAAAGGACTCTACAATGGTCAAGTTACAAGATGGTTTTTATATCAAACTTGTGGAGTTCATGTTTTAACTGTTTCTGGAGAAGTTATCCATATGCTAGTAGAAAGTGATTATCCTCAACTGAATAAGTATCCAGCAGTTATTGCTCAGATGTTGAAGCCTGGTATTATCAAGATGTTGTTACCCTATGATGGTCAAGCTTACAATTTGTTGCTGAAGTATGAGAAAATTCTTAAATCTAGTAAGTGTTTGACTACATCCTCCAATTTAGATGTTTTGAGCGTAAAGGAAACTTGAGAATTCTGTTGGAATGTATCAAGTTTAGGGGAGGATTGTTGGGTTTTTGGTTCCTTGGATCAAGAATTATTCTAAGTACTGGAACTGCGGACATAGTTGATATAACCACGGATAGAAGGATGTAACCACGGATGATGACAAACCGCGGCTAGTAGTATTGTGTAACTACTGATAGACTATTGTAACCTCTGCTAGTCTAGTATAGTCGGTTTAGTATTTTATATTAGATAAATATGGAAAATATATTTATCTTGTAGGTTACGTATTGTATTATGTAAAGGACTCCTTAGCCTATAAAAGGAGGTCCTAGGTTAGATTAGATTGACGTATGTTTGATATCTAAGGTCGATATATTTCAAGGTTGTAAAACCCTAATACTGGTTAAAGTATTCGTATTAATAATAATATTGAGGTGTTGAATGTTTACTGTTCTTCTTCTTAAGATTAAGTGTTAAATTCCGCGTAATACTTAATAAGTTATTTGTTTAAGTCAGTTTCTATATTAGATCTTTTGCTCAACTGGGATCAACATTAACCCTCACGGTTACGCGAATTAGATACTCGTAAACCCAGTTTACGAAAAATGATGAATAAAAATCATGAATATAAATTTTTCTCCGGGAATGAATAGTGTTTTGTGAATAGTAATATTTTGAAATAACCTCTCAAAATATCAAATCGACTTCAAAAACGATGAATAGTAAAATGATGAATAGTAACCGATGAATAGTAAATTCCCGAGATGAATAGTAAAATTTTTTAAAGTTTGCAAAATGACCGAAAATTAAGAATTGTGACATCTACCGCCATTCAAAACTATCGAAACAAGTGTAATTACCAATAAACTATGCATGCATACACTTAGAAATAATTCTAAGGAAGTAATGTAAACGCAAACAAAACAATTAAGGAATTATAACTAGGCCAGCACGAAGATGTGCTTAGCTGCTTATATTAACCATGCAAATCAATTCATTGTTTAATGTAAATACATGAATCGAAAGTAAAGAAATGATAAAAAGCTAATGCTTATAGTAGGGGAGTGATTTCTCCCTTGGAGATAGCTCCGTATGCTCTTCTAGACCTGCCTTTGACTTCTTCCCACGTTCTTTGGTTTTTGTGTGTGAAATGGGATGGATTGAAATGCTGGAAATCATGGGGTATTTATAGGCCAGATCTTGGTTATGGCGTAACTATAAAAAGAGTTACGCCGTAACATCTAATTCTTCATAAATTGCACTAGATCTGCTGGTTATGGCATAACCTTAGAATGGGTTACGCCGTATCTTCAATAATTCTTGGTTACGCCGTAGTTGTTGCATGAGTTACGGCGTAGTTATCAGCGGCGCGGAACCTCATTTGACCTAATATGGTTACGATGTAATCTTTAGGGAGAGTTACACCGTAATCTTCTGATAAGTTGGTTTTCTGAGTCACGCTTTAGTTACGGCGTAATGTGAGAGAGGAGTTACGCCGTAACTTCTTCAAAGTGAGCATACTATGATAAATCTTCAGTAAACTCTCCAATTTCGCATCTCTTTAGCTCCAATGCTCGTAATTTACCTGAAAGTGGAATATAATGGAAAACAAGCGTAAATCCATATAAATGATATAAATTACAAGCATTATCGGGAGAAATTAACACTTAATATTTAGGATAATTTGATGTTATTAAATATCCCCCCCACTTGAACTCTACTTGCCCTCAAGTAGACCTTATTAGATAGATTCCTAAAAAGATATCTCCCGTTACCTGAAAAATATAAGTTTACAAATGCCTTATGCTAGAATAAAACAAAGCGGAACACCTCACAAAATGGGAACGAAACACTCAAATCTCTCAACTATTCTAAGTGTCAATTTTGGGGTGATCACTCAATCACACATTCATAGCATGTATTCTATCATAAGCTTGATGGTTACACAAATCTCCACCACTAGAGTTAATGGCTAAACAATTTTCGAAGGAAATATGGGTAGACACGACCAAGGTTAAGGGTGACTCGTCATTACTAACATGTCACAGCGAAGTTGACAAAATCAATGATACATGACCAAATCCATGGCCAAGAAACCAAAGATTGCTCGCGGCATCACCTAGACAAGCTTCATGACTAAAGGGTAGGATAAGACATGGGATATATAAATGGTGTAAAATAAAAATCATGTAGATAGTCTAAACCTATAACCAAGTCATCACCACTTACCGTCTGCCCAAAGTTAAAGCTTCGAAGTTAAGAAACCGGATCATGAAATACTAGGTAGATGTGTCATTAGAGGACGTCATGATGGGCACACTGCCTTTTCTCCAACTGTTGGCACAATTACCAACTCCAATCTTCAAATGTGACCGAGTTGGCCTCCTCGATATTAAATCTATATAACGCTCATAACATAGTGATTATAACATCGCACATTACAATAAACTGAATAACATAACTAATATATATATATATATATATATATATATATATATATATATATATATATATATATATATATATATATATATATATATATATATATATATATATATATATATATATATATATATATGTATTTCAACATAAACATAACAACTAAACACAACATCCCAACTTGAGATGAACAATGGGAATTCGGGGGGTCTTCAATGATCTTTTAGAATATGTCGTCGACAAAAGTGTGATTCCAGAACCTTTCCACTTGAACCTTGAACTTGGGCAAATGATGACTTCCTAGTCACAAATAAAGACTACAGGGTAGGCTAAGGTGTATAGGTGTATCGAAAGAGTATATTGGGTTAACAAAATGAAAGGAATGGCTCAGATGGGTGTATCTAGGGGTATCTTGCACTAAAGGTGAGTGCAACAAAAGGGTTTCACATGAGGGTCGAGAAGTTGAGGTGACTAATCGATAGACACACAATGGTAGGCTTTTTGGGTGATAATCCTATAATACTGCCTTCTTAAACTAAAAAGTCCAAATACATCGAGCAAACTCAACATACCTCGTCTATGGTCTCGAAATGATTTAAAGGCCAAGTTCTAAAGTTTACAAGCTACTGGCGCACTCATAATTTGGTGGATTCGGGGTAAAATATTGGAAACGGATAAGGCTAATATCACCATATAATATCAAGGGTTGTATGTGCTTGGCTAAGGTCTAATCTAGTTAGGTTAAGAAAAACATGTCAAAATTTTAAAAATGGCATAATTTTTCAAAATAAACTAGAAAATCGAGGGCAAAATAAAATTCAAGAGACAATTCTACTCCCGTCCCCCCACTTGAATTGTACAAAGCCCCTTTTGTACTAAGTGTTAAATAAGGGTGAAGAGAAAAGTAGAATTAGAGCGAGAACTTCCCTAAAATTCGCTCCAAAAAGAAAGAAGGCCCACGAAAAAGAGTCGTGCCTTCGTATAAGCATCCACGAGCAAACTTCAATCCCTAAAATCACACTACCGACAAGCATAATTCTAAACAGAAAAAAATAAAAAATGAAAAATAAGCCTAACTCACTTTCGTAGGAATCACGGTTTCATTTAGCATATAGAACAAGCCTTTTAAACCACTTGGTGTCCCAAGTGGACGAGTGAAGTCTCCTGAGGGTTTACAGGGAACACACCCACAAAGTTCATTTAAAAAACTAATACAAGGTTTTGCGTTTAAAATGAAAGAACTAATACAAAGGATAGTTACGTCGTAACTCTTATAAGGAGTTACGCCGTAACTAGGCAAAACCTGGCATACGCTGCAAGAGTGTAGCTAGGGATTACGCCGTAATTGGTAATGCATCTGAAGTTCTGCTGCAAGGGGCCTGTTACGGCATAACCATGAGAATAAGTTACGTCGTAACTCTGGTCAGATCAGCCTACTGCAGCAACAACTTGTCTTCGTTTCCTGCAAAAATGGTTAAAAACACAAAACCCAACAAAAATGGAAATAAAACAAAAGAAAGGGATAATTCGGGTTGTCTCCCGAAAGAGCACTTTTCTTTATTTACGAGTCTTTAAGTTAGACTCAGAGCCTTGGGGCTTTATGGTGGCCTTTGGACTTGGCCAACTTCCTCTACGTCTGCTTTTTTACTTGAAGAGGGCTTGTCCCAAACACGTGGAGAAATAAACCGAGCTATGGAATATCGATTTTCTTGCAAAAAATTCGCCTTTGCCCACTCATAACGAAATTTAGCCTCTTCTTCCCATTTTAATTTAACAGCAACAAACTTTACTCATAACCAGTTTTCAAATGAGATTCCCTTGTATCCGACTTACCTTCTCTTTTCCTCGTCAAAACATGCCCATTCCTTGCGTTTGAGCCAGTCAGGATTGGGGAATTCTCCTCCATCGCAGATCTTACGGTTGGGGTCCCATGTAGGCCATGCTATGGTGAATTCATCAGACATCATAGCTGGTTCACAAAAATGAATATTCCAATCAATCTCAGTGAACCACTCGTTTAGAATATTATGCCCTTGTAACCACTTTTTCATGATAAGCTTTTCATTTTCCCTACACCACCAAACTTCTGCAGCCTCTTTTATTATTTGAATGAGATACTCTCCTCCTCCATTACATTGTTTTTGAAAAGGAGAACACGTAGGCAATGTAACTTTATACCCATCAATCAAAGAGGTTTAAGGAGTACAACAGTGAAGTTTCTCAGTAACAACATAACTCGGTACCGAAGGCCGGACATCATCATCCCCCCCGTCGCTATTGTCATCATCACTTGACTCGGTCCATTGCAAATGGCCAAAATATGAAAGAGGAAATCTATTCGAATAATCCAGATGAACCTCCGGTGAGTCCTTATTCGTAACTATTTCATCCGGCTCATGGCATAGAGTTTTGTCCAATTTAAACTCTACTTTATCACCATAGTATGCAAATGAGTCGAGGAATGGTTTACCAAGAATCAAACGTTCCTTTGTGTTTTTCTCCATGTCCATAACCATAAATTCTGGGGCAGAAAAGAATCTATCGACCATCACACAAGTACCACCTGTAATTCCTAACGGAATAGCCTTGGTCTTATTTGCCATCTCAATCACGATATCTGTTTTCCAAAGATGAATTAATTTGAGTTTTAAGAATATGGAAAGTGGCATGATGTTTATACTAGACCCAGAATCTACTAACCTCAAGATATCATAACTCCCAACTGAACATGGAATGACTAACCCGTCTTTTCTAATATCTTTAACAGAAAAGAAACCGATTTCTGACCTGGTTACTCCTTCTGAATTATGGTTACGCCGTAACTCTGGGAAATAGTTACGGCGTAACTGTACCTGAGTGTCGACAATCGTTTTTTCTAATTTTTTGGTTGTAGATTAGCACTCCTCAATTACTTCCTGCGAATTATCATCAGCAAAAACTGCATTGCACACTACCATAGGTTTGGTCCCCTCAGGTTCAACTTTACTCATCTCTATCTCAGCACTGAGCTTTTCTACCATGGTTTCAAGAATTTTTAAGGTTTCGTCGTGCCTGGAAAGATTCTTATTTGTGTTTTCCTGGAAATCCCTTAGCCATTTATCTTGTTCTTTTTGCTTCTGGGCTGAATTCTCCAGGAACTTGTTTATGGTCTCTTCAAGGTTGGGCCTTTTTTCTCCGCGGTTGTAATTTCCACGATATCCATTACTATTTCGATTATCTCCATAAAACGGTCGATTTTTTCCATATTTAGCTTCTTCGATTATATTTTCATCGTTGTTGTGAGGACAATTCTTTGTGAGATGTCCTCCCCCACAGCTTTCACAACCCACTTGGATAGCATGAACGGTTTCTCTAATTTTTAGCATATCTCGACTTAGATTTTCAATTTTGTTAGCGATGGCTGTAATTCCGTCAAAACTTCCGCCTTGGTTTCTCTTTCTTGCTCCATCGTGCCATTTTTAGGAGTGATCAGCCATTTTTTGAATGGCTTCAATTGCTAAAGTAGGAGTCATGTTCGGGATCGCTCCTTGATAGTCCAACATCTATCTTGTAGTCACATTGATTCCTTTGTAGAAGATGTTAACTTTTTGCTGGTTGTTCATATCATGTGTAGGACATTTGTAAAGGAGATCGTTGTATCTATGCCAGGCTTGATACAACGTTTCAGCATCTTCTTGCTTGAAATTATGGATCTTCAAGAGCTGGTTAGAAATCTTCGACGGAGGGCAATACCTCTGAATGAAGTGCTTCTTTAGTAGAGTAATCTTTCGATCCATCTTCTGGCAGCTCTAGTAAGAGTCATGGGGAACACCCTTAGCATAACAGCATCATAAGACACACCCGGAATGTTGAAAAGGCTTGCGATGTATAAGACATTTTCAACGTTCTCATACGCATCTTCGTCCCTGTTTCCTGAAAAAGGGTTAGCACGAAGCTCCCTCATAAATTGGTCTTTAATTTCGAAACGGACATCAGCTCCAATAGCCGGTCTTACGAGCCCCGGCCCTTGTTCTGCTCTTGTCAACGCCAAATATTCCTCAAGAGTGAGGTCATCAATGTTAACAACTTCCATGGTACCTAAAAACTTGAAAAGTGGTCGTGAGAATTTGAAATTTTAAAACAAAACAAAAATGAAAGACTTAATAGCAATCATAATATGACTCCCCGGCAGCGGCGCCAAAAACTTGATGCAGGTTTTACTGACCAGGTTTTAATATTTATAATGTCTCGTTATACCTATGGTCTACCCTAATGCACTAACGGGCAGTGTACCCGGTCGTTTGTAGTGTAGTATTCGGTAAAACCAAGGTCGTCCCAAGAGCTATGTGTGTTGGATGAATACTAAATCTAGGTGTCACAGATTTTAAGATGGTTTTGATATCGAATTAACTAATTAATTACTAACGCAAATAAAGGCAAAGATGTGATCAATAGAGGAGAGTGGTGCTAACCTAGTTATTCATCCTAGCTAGTAATGTTTACGTCTAATTACTTCCAATTACTTCAGGTGGGGTCAAAGTCGAGAGGACAGCATTTGGTCAGTTTGCCCTAACCTATCAGCAAAGATGCCACCACTGGAGAAGTCAGGTGTCCCCTCATAAGTTCAATTGTTCCTGGTCCCCTAAGCCGAGTCATTAAGTTCCGCTACATGCTATACTTATAATAGTGAGTGCTCGGGCGCTAGCATCTTAGACACTCACCCCCTAATTCTTAAGTTCATCCAAACGGTAGGTGATTAGTTGGTCAAATCGCACAAGTAGAAAGGGTCATCAGTTGGTCATATCTTACCCTTCTCGTCTCAGTCTACTCACTTAGAGTCAGTTGGTCATATCTCCTAAGCAACTACCCTCTACCGCCATTCAAAACTACCGAAACAAGGGCAACTACAAATAAACTATGCATGCATACACTTAGAAATAATTATACAGATGTAATGTGAACGCAAACAAAACAATTAAGGAATCGTAACTTGGCCAGCACCAAGAGGTGCTTAGCCGCTCATATTAACCATACAAATCAATTAAAAGTTTAATGTTACGAAATACATGAATCAATAGTAAAGAAAAGATAAAAAGCTAATGCTTATCGTAGGGGAGTGATTTCTCCCTTGGAGATAGCTCCGTATACTCCTCTAGACCTTCCTTTGACTTCTTCCCACATTCTTTGGTTGTTGTGTGTGAAATGGGCTGGATTGAAATGCTGGAAATCGTGGGGTATTTATAGGCCAGATCTTGGTTACGGCGTAACTATAAAAAGAGTTATGCCGTAATCATCTAATTCTTCGTAAATTGTACTAGATCTGCTGGTTACGGCATAACATTTGACCTAATATGGTTACGACGTAATCTTTAGGGAGAGTCACGCCGGAATCTTCTGATAAGTTGGTTTTTTGAGTCACGCTTTAGTTACGGCGTAATATGAGAGAGGAGTTACGCCGTAACTTCTTCAAAGTGATCATACTATGATAAATCTTCAGTAAACTCTCCAATTCCGCGTCTCTTTAGCTCCAATGCTCGTAATTTACCTGAAAGCAGAATATAATGGAAAACAAGCGTAAATCCATATAAATGATATAAATTACAAGCATTATCGGGAGAAATTGACACTTAATATCCAGGATAATTTGATGTTATCAGCTAGCATAATAGGCTTTTGTGTGACATTATATTCGTTGTAATATTCACATGCTTTGCTTATGGTCCTACTTTGTTGCTTTATACTTAAACCTATGAACTCACCAACTTTATGCTAACTTTTTAAGAATGTTTTTCTCAGGTGTTTGATTTCATCCTATTGTATGACTTTATTGATGTACTTGGCATGGTATGGTCATAGACTATTCAAAAGTGTTTTTATACAACTATGAATACTTTTATATTTGGGACTACTTAATTAATGGGCCATGTATTTCCGCACTAAAAAATGATGTAAACTTATTTAGTTATGATGATGTAACGTTTTCTAAAACAGATAAGGTAAACCGTTCTCTATGGTTTGTGTTGTGATTAAATTTAGTAGCACCCCATTGTCTTTACCATTTTTCCTGCGATGTTTATTTTTAAGGATGTTAGCGAAGCATGTAAAGAGGGTGTGATAGCAGGTTCGGGGTCGAAAGACTTCATTTCGTACGAGCAAGCTTTACAACCCTCTAGGTAGTGTACCTAATCGTTGTAGTGTAGTATGGGGTAAGGCAAGGGGGTTGATAAATATTTAGGGGATTAGAGATACTAGGAAGAGAAGTATGACGAGAAGGTAAGGTTGAGGGAGATTCTTTTTGGTCATTTATATTTATTATAAAGCAAGTAAATATCTCGGAATATAGGAGTGGGGGGTGGTACTTCTACCGATTTTAACTACTTTTAATAAAACTAATTAATTACTTAAACAATTTAAAAGGGAAAGATAGGCTATGCTAATGTAGGTGTGCTCTTATGATGAATAAAAGCGTGTTTACTTAGATGTTCTTACTCCCTAGTTATCTCTTATTGGTCGGTTGAATTGTCACATCCTCGTCTTAATTGGTGCGTTGTATTCCGTTTAGTCATAGGGCGGTGCTAAATTCCCCAATTTTATGAATCGTAACTCTCATTTAGACTATCCGGGATCGCCACGTAGTATCTCCCCCGAATACTCTATTATACTAAAGCAACAACTCACGTAATAAACACAACGATGGCCTAGGTGCACTCCTAAGCTTTTTGCTATTTAGGACGTTCAAGCTCGCAACAATTAAAGAAGAAGCCAGTTTTCCTTACTCTAGCATCTACCAATCAAGACAAGAGACAACCTAAGAATAGTTAACAACTAGGTTTCATAGATCTAAGCAAACACAATGATAATTTAGCTACTCATGGTAAATAAGCAAGCATACACACAAACAATTAAACATGGGTAGGCATAATGATAATATGGATTAACAAACTTATCTTATGATTTAGAGTTTCTTCTCCAAAGTTCTACCTCTCTAAATGCAGAAAAATTGAATTCTATATATAGATTTACAAGTGCGACGGCCTCGCCTTTTGCTGGTGACGCGTTAGGTCACCGTCATTAGGGTTTCGTTTGGGCCAAGTCATAGTTGGGACGACGTCAGCTTATAAGTGTGACGCCGTCTGTCTCCATTAGGGACATCGTCTGGGATTTGTTCTTGGGCGTCTGGTGTAGAAAATAAGGGAGACGCCTGCCAGAGATTAGGCGTGACATCGTCACTCTTTAGAACCAAAAAATCACCTAAGCCATCGCTTGGTCTTTTATCAAAATCTTCAACAAGTGAGGGCGTCGCCATTTGAGATGGGACGACGTCAGACTTTAAAAACAGCTTGATTCTTGACTTTGTTGTTTTATTCATGTTTTCGCTCTTTTTCGTCCAAATATGCTTGTTTCCAGCATTTTGCTTCCAAAAGACCTAAAATGTGAAAAGGAATGGTTTTAAGTAGTAACGGATATAAAATGTGTCAATTTAGGGCTTAAATGACCCCCCTAAAAATGTATGTTTTAAATCCTTATCAAATATACCTACACTTGGAATTTGTTTGTCCTCAAGAAAATGTCCTTTTGGCTAATAATTTATAAGTTAGGGGGCATGAATCATTGGTTTAAAATAGTTTACAACAAATACAAGTGCCACAATAGTCATAACAAGCATGGAAATTATTCACTAGCACCTCACAATTGATGTTTGGATTCTCTTATCTCTAGGGTTTATATGAAATATAATATGTAAGGAAATGGAAGATAAACACTCATTACCTGGCATAGTACTGTCACACCCCCAAAATACCTGTTTTGAAACGGAATGGAATTCCTGGGGGACGATTGCCATAGCATCACAGTTACAGTTATATTGAATGACTTAAAGTGTCGTTTTGAAAATACATCGTTTGATTAAGTAAAATATTCAGAGTTTACAAAACATAGGTCCCAAAAGGTAGTCAACATTTGCGGAGATAAGTTTGTTACAATCCAACGATGATTTAAAGTGCATAAAACCCATGTGGGATGCGTCGTCACAGCGACTCTATGATAAGTCCTTATGCATGCCATGAAGTATATGCCTTAGTACCTGAAAATACATTGCTAAAAGTGTCAACACAAAGGTTGAGTGAGTTCATAGAGTTTATGTAAATGTTTTATACGACTACCACAAGAATAGGTCATGTGTGAGAAATATGTCACATAAAAATGATACAATTGCTATAAGCACATGACACCGAAGCTAGACTGATCATGATGTTCGCCCTAACAGAGTGTTTGCCAAACAACTCAAATTCTGATATTAAATGAAATGCATCCGTTTGACCAGTTGGAATCCACCAACCCGGATGGAGGAGTCACCCTCAATAGATCTATTCACTCACCCTCGCTTACTCCGTAATTAACGGTTCATGATTTTGATATGGGGACATTCAGTTGGCAATGAGGTAACTTAAGCAATGTAATGAATTTGATATACTTGGTATTGTAATAAAAATGATGTGCAATGTATTTTCCCCCATAGGTTTGAAATAAAGCATAAACTTGAAAGACGGGGCTATGAAAACTCGCCTGATACAATGATTATCATGATATAGTGGCAATACTGAAATGAGGTGCAATCTCTATCTGCAACCTAATATGAATTATATGATCTATTATAAATTATGAATATATATCGTACATGCAAATCCACATGTAATCTATACCACTTGTGCATTTTTGAAAATCAAGTGTATCGTCGAAATATACGTTTGTGTCGTATTGTCAAGTTATAAAATACTTTACAAGTATTTACATTGTATCGATGTCCTACGATAGTCGTTTAATGATTGATCAAGAAATTATAGGTTTTCGTCGCAAAACTATATACTTTTACAAGTAGTGAAAATGAATAAGTAGCCTCGTAAAGCTAGTCGTAACTCGGTGAATATCGAATGTTAGAAAACAAACTCAATGGTTTTGGAATGCTTGTAGCGATTTCTAAAAGTCTTAGCATTTAACTTTTGATCATAGAAGTCTCGATCATAAAGAAAAATAATGGTGAAGTGTGGTAGTTGAACTAAAAATGTAGTTTATGGGTAGTTTTCAGCAAAGTTTGAGGGATCGTATATTATTCGTTAAAAGTTTGTTTGACGTACCGTTGAACATTTTGGAAAATAGGATAGGCGAACTCACTTTTACTTGAAGACATCGTTTTCTCAAAAGTACTCTATCGATATGAAAAACGGCTCCAAACATGGTCACTTGCGATAACCATTTTGGACTAATAGAAAATATGTAAGTGTTATTATTTGTGAAAAATAATAGTTACGATAGCCATATATCAAACGCTTGTAACTTGGTCGTTATAGCTCCGTCTTCTACGTTCTATATATCCTTAGTTCCGTGTTAATGTATACTAGTATTTTTTTTAATAAATCGACTCATTTAGATAATGCTTAAAACTCATTTTTGCCCCTAAAATAAACCTTAACAGCTTACTTTTTTTTTCAGAAAATTAGTTTTCTTCGTTAAACTTGAAAATAGCGTAACATCTTCGTTATAAATCCGTTTTAACCCGTTCAAGCGACCACGGTTTCGTTTTAAAGTCTATTTTCTGAAAATATAACCCAAAATAATCCATGACCTGTTGAAATTTCTATATTTTACAAAAATGAACAGTCCTTAATTATAAGTTGTCGAAAATGATTTTTCTAGTGTAATACTTGTTCTAAACCCTTCCAATCAACACCAAAACTATTCTAAACCTAACATACACATTCTTAGGGTGTAATGGGTTCCTTAAATTCATCAACAATGATAAGTCTCATGGGAATAATAATAGGATAGTTAATATTCATAATAAGTAATAAAAACAAGTAAAAGTGGTATAAATACATATGATACTTGCATGTTTTTGTACTAGAATGATAAAATAACTCAAGTAAGATTATGAAAGAGTTATAAGAATTTATGAGAAGCTTACTTGAGTGATTGAAGAGTTTTGTTGCAAATATACCTAATTAATCTTGAGGTTTTTATTTCAAAACCTTGAAATATATTACTAAATGAACTTTTTTAACACTTGATCTTGGAAAAATTTATGGTTTCCTCCTTGTTCTTGATCTTGGCCGATCCACATGAAGGAGATGAGAGAGTTTCTAGTTTGTTTTTCACCTTCTAGTATGTGTATGTATGTGTTTTGGAAACGAATATAATACTTGTAGTTTGCAAATATCTATCAAAATGCGTAGGTGTACATTTATCATGCAAGATATTTTATAAAATGGTGACTAGGGGGGGGGGGTTGGTCGGCAATGGGTTGAATGGGAAAAGGGTTTTGTATTTTTGATGACTAGTGGTAATTAAAGTTAAGTGTAGTGTGTATTTTGTACATGTAATTAATTATTTAGTGTAGCGTTAGCTAGAAATCGATTTTAGTGGAACAAAATAAAATATATTGAAGTCATAAAAATTATAAAATGCATTTCTCGCAAGTATTGAGTGAATTAATATTTTTCGAATTGAATTTACGAAAACCGTCGTAAATATATATATATATATATATATATATATATATATATATATATATATATATATATATATATATATATATATATATATATATATATATAAAACAATATATATACAAAATAAATTCAAAACATCGGGTAAACTAATAATATAATTTTTATAGTCTTAAAATGAGTATAAAAATATATTTGGATGATTGTCGGAAGTGTCGGATCAATTATTCAAAATAAATGATCGTGCGATAGCGTTTATTTAATAAATAAATATACGTTAATGAAATATGCAAACCCATGCATGCACTAATACGAAAGTGATGTTATTGATGATATGTAGACTAACTATAGTCTATATGAAATGTTCTCAATGATGTTCCATGAATACGCAGCTTAACCCTCAAGGTTACGCATATTTGATACTCGTAAACCTAGTTTACGAAAAATGATGAATAGTGAATCATGAATAGTAATTTTTCTCCGGGAATGAATAGTATTTTGTAAATAGTAAAATTTTGAAATAACCTCTCAAAGTCTCAAACCGACTTCAAAAATGATGAATAGTAACATGATGAATAGTAACCAGTGAATAGTAGATTCCCGAGATGAATAGTGAAATTTTCAAAGTTTGTAAAATGATATGAAATTACGAGTTGTCACATTCGCCCACCCAAAAAGGAATTCAGTCCCTGAATTTAGTTCATGTTGGTTTCCACGGTGTTATTTGTGAAAAGGTGAGGATATTTGAGTCGCATATGGTCTTCTCGCGTTTTCTGAATCGTACCACGCCTTTCTAAGGCGTGGCTTTCAACATAACTCTGTTGCCAACTTGAAATTCTAATGGTTTGTGAGTTATGGAACATATTCCCAATATTTTGCGTCATATATCGACGTAGCTTTTCTATCTATTTATTGTTGCTTGTAACTGATTCTTGATCTATACGATTTCTTTGTTGTTTCATAAATAAGTTATGGACAAATGTGTTAGACTTTCCTGATTTTTGGCATGTCAATAGGTGATTGACATTTCAACCATGGAGTGCCTCAAATGCTGCAGTCAGTATGTTGATATGATAACTATTGTTGTAAGGGAACTTGTTCAATGAAGAGTGATTCTCCTAATCATTTCCAGAAAATCACACATGCTTTGAGTTGAGGATAATAGGCGATACTCATGTCCCAGTAGCTTCTATGGGAATCTTGAAATGATTGTCAGAAGTCTAAGGTGAATTGGCTACCTTATATTAGGTATAATTGAAATTGATACCACGTGTCTCGTGCCAAATTTCAAAATGTCAAGTCTGTTGAAAAAGGCATTATTGTAGAGAATAGATTATGGGTAACAGTTGTGATTCCTCGCGTTTCTAGTTCTAGCGAATGTCATGACTTGAGTCTTCCTTGCCTAAGGTGTTTAGTATCCATTACTAAGATGTTTATTGTTTGATGGTGTCTCTCTTAATTTCTCTTATCGAAATATTTCTACGCTCTATGTTGTCAAGTCACAAAACCCTAAATATTTAAGTGATGTGGTGTAGTGGTTGATTTTCAAGATTTGTTCCGATATTGAGTGCTTCTAAAATAGCTCATCACTGATATTGTTATCATGCTAGCAAAAACATAGATATCAGCTCATACTATGTCGAAGAATGTTTATTCTGATTTCACTTATAGATGGAGGTTCATTGATTGTCCGATATGTTCAGACCTGTTGTATCTCTTGATATGGAAGTGAGGTTATCTGGAATTTCTAGAGAACACAATGCCTTAGGGAAAATTTATATCGATAACCTTAATTTAACTCAATTATCCTTTGAGGGAAACTCATTGTAGGGAAGTTTACATATTGCTGAGGTTATGTTTAATGGAATGTTTTGTAGTCTCAGTTAGGAGGATTGGTTTATTTATATAGTGTTGCTTAGTGTGTATTCGCTTTGTACTAAATCTTGTAACTCGATCTAGCTGGTACTTTTGAAATGATAGAATTTGGCTTCTAGTCCAAAGATAGTGGTTCACATTGTTTCGTGATGTCTTAAAATTTCTATTTTGTTTTGAAACATCTTACTACCTACTTCTAGTCCTTGTTGGTAGTTCTGAAATCCTTTCATTGTTTTCTTGTATCGAGGAATCCTCCTCATAAATGGTATGGAAAGTCTTTCCTAAAAAGGTCACTGGTAAAATTCTAACTTATCAGTTGAGTGGCTGATGAGTGGCGTAGGTATCTATAGAGTGTTAACAAAAGAAATGTTTATGAACAAGTTATCTGATTACAAAGCTTTGCTTTTGAATGAAGATTGTCTTAGGAAGTTTGAAAAGATGCTTGTTTCTTTCATAACATAATCCTTCCTGAATTATACATAGGTGATCAGGCTATGTATAATTGAGGACAAATGATGTGATGATTGGTTTTGTTGAAATGATATTATGTTTCTCCGAAGTTTTAGATGGTATTCAACGTTTTGTTTTGTAAGATAAAGGCTCAAACAATTTTTCACAGTAACATGAAAATCGTTTCGCGTAATGGTAGTAAATAGTTGATAGAATGACTGAAAATCAATTTATAGGGTGGTAACAAAACAACTTGTTTTAGAATTCTGTGAAACAATTTACTAAGATGGTAGTAAAATAGCTTGAAATAAAATTTGTTGAATGGTTTGTAGGATACATGGGAGAACCTCATAGAATGGTAATAGTCTCCTAATTTGTCAAGAATAAAGTTGCCCTAATCCCTAGTAAGTTAGCGGTATATTGTTGTGAAATGATTGAAAATTGGGCAATTGGAATGGGGAATGAAATAAACAAATGTTGTGATTATCGTGGAGATAATAAAGAATAAATATTACATTCGATAGTGATAACATCAAATAGACCTGAATATTAAGTGTCAATTTCCCCCGATAATGCTCGTTATTTATATAATTTATATGGATTTACGCTTTTTTTCCATTGTTTTCCACTTTCAGGTAAATTACGAGCATTGGAGCTAAAGAGACGCGGAAATGGAAACATTACTAAAGATTTATCATAGTATGCCTATTTTGAAGAAGTTACAGCGTAACTCGCCTCTCACATTACGCCGTAACTATTGCGTGATCCAGAAGTCCAACTTATCAAGAGGTTACGGCGTAACTCTTCCCAAAGGTTACGACGTAACTCCATTAGGTCAAAAGAGGTTCCACGCCGCTGATACTTACGTCGTAACTACTGCATCCCTTACGACGTAACCGGGTTTATTGAAGATTACGGCGTAACCACTTATAAGGTTACGCCGTAACTAGCAGATCTATTGCATTTACGAAGAAATAGAAGGTTACGGCGTAACTCCTCTATTGGTTACGCCGTAACCCAGACCTGACCTATAAATACCCCATGAATTCCAGCATTTATAATCATCCCAATCCACACACAACACTCTGAGAACGTGGGAAAAAGCTCAAGGCAGGTCTAGGGGAGCATACGGAGCTGTTTCCAAGGGAGAAGTCACACCATTACGATAAGCTTTAGCGTTTTATATTTCTTTTACTTTTAATTCATGTATTTCGTACCTTTGAATATTGAATTGATTTGCATGATTAATATGAGCGGCTAAGCACCCTTTGGTGCTAGCCTAGTTATGATTCCTTAATTGTTTTGTTTGCGTTTACCTTTACTTCTGTACAATTATTTCTAAGTGTATGCATGCATAGTTCTTTGGTAATCACCCTTGGTTCGGTAGTTTTGAATGGCGATAGAGGCCAATTGCCTAGGAGATATGACCAACTGACCCTAGGTGAGCGGACTGAGACGGGAAGGGTAAGATATAACCAACTGACGCCCCTTACTACTTGTGCGATTTGACCAACTGATCCCCTATCGTTTGGATGAACTTATGAATTAGGGGGTATAGTGTCTAAGTTCCTAACGGCCGGGCACTCACTATTTAGAATCTAGCATGTAGCGGTACTTAATGACTCGGCTTAGGGGACCAGGAACAACAGGACTTATGACGGTGCGCCTGATTTCTCCTTTGGTGGCATCTTTGCTGATAGGTTAGGGCGAATTAACCAAATGATGTCCTCTCGAATTTGACCCCACCTGAAGTAATTGGAAGTAGGTAGACGTAGACATAATTAGCTAGGAGGATTGACTAGGTTAGCACCACTATTCCTCTATTGATGTCCCTTTACCATTTATTTGCTTTTATTTTATTATTCATTAGTAGTTTAATTAATTAAATCCCTATCGAAACCATTATTATTCTGTGACAATTAGACTTGGTAATAATCCAACATACATAGCTCTTGGGACGACCTCGGCTTTACCATTTACTATACTACACACGACCGGGTACACTGCCAGGTAGTGCATTACGGTAGACCATAGGTATAGCGAGACACTATAAATATTAAGACTTGGTCAGTAAAACCTGCATCAAGTTTTTGGCGCCGCTGCCGGGGAGTTATATTAGAATTAATATTAAGTCTTTCATTTCATTTTTAAACTTTTCTCACGATCACATTTGAAGTTTTCAGGTACCATGGAAGTTGCTAACATCGATGACCTCACTCTTGAGGAATACTTGGCGTTGACTAGAGTAGATCAAGGGCCGGGTCTCGTAAAACCGGCAATCGGAGCGGATGTTCGTTTCGAGATTAAAGACCAATTTACGAGGGAACTTCGCGCTAACCCTTTTTCAGGAAACAGGGACGAAGACGCATATGAGCACGTTGAAAATGTCCTATACATCGCTAGCCCTTTCAACATTCTGGGTGTGTCTCATGATGTTGTTATGCTTAGGGTATTCCCAATGACTCTTACTGGAGCAGCCAGAAGATGGATCGAAAGATTGCCCGTCGGGGCAGTTAATACTTGGGCGCTACTAAAGAAACACTTTATTCAAAGATATTGCCCGCCATCAAAGATTTCTAATCAAATTTTGGAGATCCATAATTTCAAACAAGAAGACGACGAAACTCTGTATCAAGCTTGGGACAGATACAACAATCTTCTTTATAAGTGTCCTACCAATGATCTAAATAACCAGCAGAAGGTCAATATTTTCTACAAAGGAATACACGTAACTACAAGACAGATGTTGGACTATCAAGGACCTATCCCGAACATGACTCCTACTACTGCAATTGAAGCCATTCAAAAAATGGCGGACCACTCTCAAAAATGGCACGACGGTGGGAGTAAAAGAAACCAAGGCGGAAGTTTCGACGGAATTGCAGCAATCGCTAGTAAAATTGAAAGTCTTAGTCGAGATATGCTGAAGGTCAGAGAAACCGTTCATGCCATCCAAGTGAGTTGTGAAAGCTGTGGAGGAGGACATCTTACGAAGAATTGTCCTCATATGGACGAAGAGGATATTGAAGAAGCTAAGTATGGAGAAAAAAGACCATTTTACGGTGATAATCGAAATAGTAATGGTTATCGTGGAAATTACAACCGTGGGCCTTATGGAGAAAGAAAGCCCAGTCTTTAAGAAACAATTAATAAGTTTCTGGAAAATTCAGCCCAAAGACAAAAGGAGCAAGATGAGTGGTTGAAGGAATTCCAGGAAAACACTGACAGAAACATTTCCAAACACGACTCAACTCTAAAAAACCTTGAATCCATGGTGATAAAGCTCAGTGAAAAAGTAAGGAGAAATAATGATAAACCTGAAGGATCTAAACCAGCTATGAAATGTAAGGTAATTTTTTTTGATGATAACTCAAAGGTTCAGGTAAATGATACGAATTTAGGGGACGATTTTGTCAACAGATAACATGCCTAATGAGTTACGGCATAACCTTGTGTTTGACAGCGACAACGGGGTTGTGAAGAATACTAAGGAAAGAGACTCTAATGAATTACGCCGTAACCAAGAATCTCAGTTACGGCGTAACTGGGATACATGGGAAGAAAAATTCCTCGACATGGACGAGTCAGAAAAACTCGAGGAACTCTCCCTTGAAGATGAAGAAGAGCCACTTATCACTCACTGGTGTACTCCTGTCGTCATTACTGATGAAGAAACCACAAGGGCATGGCCTACATGCAGCCCCTTCCACGAGTATTGCAATGGAGGAGATGATGAAAGAAAGGAAGAATGGACATGCCCTCATGAGCGTGAAAGACATAGTATTAAATTTGGTGATTTGGCCTTTAAAGATTGGTACGCAATTCAATTTGGGGATGCCAAGATCAATCCAAATCTTCTTATGAAGCTAAAAATTGATTACGCGGAGCACATTCAGAAAAAGGAAGAGACTAATAAAGACATATACTGCACGAATGAGCATTTAAGTGAAACTGAAAACAAAGAATTACGCATTCACTTGTGCGAAAAAGTAAAATCTCCTGGGGAAATTTTCTGGGCGTCATGCAACCCGTACGATGATATGTGTAATGGGGGAAGCAACTCTGGAAGATTAGGAAAAAATGAATTCTTTTGGTCCTCGACCAATGATGAGGAGAGAATGAGTTTGCCTTGGCTGGACAACCTAGGTTTCGATAGTTGGGTGAAAATTAAGTATGGACATGTGGACACATTAACCAAAGAGAAGATTTGGAAGGAATACATGGATCGAGAAAATTCAAACGAAAAAAGTCTCAACAACACGAGTAAAGTAACAATTGACAATGACAAAGAGCAGATTAGTAATGATAAAAAAGAATGCAAGCGCATTCTAGTGGAGAATCTGCTCGATGAAGAATGGTTCAAGGACACTGCTTTTAATGACGATAATATCGAGGGGATGCTAGATTACCTTGAGTTGCAAGGGAATGAGGAGTTCACTGATCTTGATGATGAGGCTTACGAACAAAGGAGGTGCAAACTCATGGGGATTCCCTACAAAAGACCACCTCCAATTATTGTCGAAAAATATGAATTCACTCACTACCACCTGGGACCAGAAGAGAAATTTTGTAAAGTCCAAAAAATTAAAACCATTGAATACCTCCGAACTGCCTCAAATGTTGCATGGATGAGGCATAATTTGATGAAAGATATTGAAGAAGTTGGTGATGTTCAAAGACCCCCATAGGAGACCCGCGGCTCTGAGTCTAACTTAAAGACTCATTAATAAAGAAAAGTGCTCTTTCGGGAGACAACCCGAATTATCCCTTTCTTTTGTTTTTATTTCCTTTCTGTTGGGTTTTGTGTTTTCTAACCATTTTTGCAGGAGACGAGGAACTAATTGCTGCTGCAGTTGTTGATCTGAACAGAGTTACGGCGTAACTCATCTTGGTGATTACGCCGTAACCAACATTTTAGCAGCAGAATTCTTGACGCACTACCAATTACGGCGTAATACCATCTCAGTGGTTACGCCGTAACTACTCGCCTTACAGCTCATACCAGGTTTTGCCAGTTACGGCGTAACTCTCTCATAGGAGTTACGACGTAACTCTCCTCTGCTTTAATTCTTTCATTTTAAAGCACAGTAACCTTGTATTAGTTTTTAAATGAACTTTGTGGGTATGTTCCCTGTAAACCCTCACGAGACTTCACTCGTCCACTTGGGACACCAAGTAGTTTAAAAGGCTTGTTGCATTCGCTAAATGCAACCGTGATTCCTACGAAAGTGAGTTAGGTTTGTTTTTCATTTTTTTTTTTTTTAGAATTATGCTTGTCGGTATTGTGATTTCAGGGATTGAAGTTTGTTCATGACGCTTAAACGAAGGCACAGTTCTTTCTCGTGGGCCTTCTTCTTTTTGGAGCAAATTTCAGGGAAGTTCTCGCTCTAATTCTACCTTTCTCTTCACCTTTATTTTAATGCCTAGTACAAAAGGGACTTTATACAATTCAAGTGGGGGGACGGGAGTAGAATTATCTCTTGAACTTTATTTCGCCCTCATTTTTCTAGTTTATTTTGAAAAATTATGCCATTTTTAAAATTTTGACATGTTTTTCCGAACCTAACTAGATTAGACCTTAGTCGAGCACGTACAACCCTTGACATTACATGGTGAGATTAGCCTTATCCGTTTCCAATATTTTACCCCAAATCCACCAAATTATGAGTGTGCCGGTAGCTTGTAAACTTTAGAACTTGGCCTTTGCATCATTTCGAGACCATAGACGAGGTATGTTGAGTTAGCTCGATGTATTTGGACTTTTCAGTTTCAGAAGGCAATATTATAGGATTATCACCCAAACAGCCTATCATTGTGAGTCCATCGATTAGTCACCTCGACTTTTCGACCTCCATGTGAAACCCTTTTGTTGCACTCCCCTTTAGTGCAAGATACCCCTAGATATACCCTTCTGAGCCATTCCTTTCATATTTTCAACCCTATATATTGTTTCGTTACACCTATACACCTTAGCCTACCCTGTAGTCTTTATTTGTGATTGGGAAGTCATCATTCGCCTAAGTTCAAGGTTCGAGTGGAAAGGTTTGGAAATCACGCTTTCATCGACGACATTTATGAAGATCATTGAAGACCCCCCGAAATCCTATTGTTCATCTCAAGTGGGGGGATATTATGTTATTATGTTATGTTGAAAAAAAAAGTTGATTGAGTTATGATATTGTAAAGTGCGATGTTATAAGCACTATAGTATGAAGCTTTATTGATTAGTATCGAGGAGGCCACCTCGGTCACATTTGAAGATTGGAGTTCGTAGTTTTGCCAACAGAAGAAGAAAAGGTAGTATGCCCATCACGACATCCTCTAATGACGCATCTACCTTGCATTTCATGATCCGGTCTCTAGACTTCTAAGCTTGAACTTTGGGCGGACGGTAAGTGGTGATGACTTGGTTATAGATTTAGAGTACCTGCTTGTTTTTCATTTTACACCAATTTATATCATATGTCTTATCCTACCCTTTAGTCATGAAGCGTGTCTAGGTGATGCAACGAGCAATCTTTGGTGTCTTGGCCATGGATTTGGTCATGAATCATTGATTTTGTCCACTTCGCCGTGACATGTTAGTAATGACGAGTCACCCCTTAACCTTTGTCGTGTCTACCCATATTGCCTTCGAGAATTGTTTAGCCCTTAACTCTAGTGGTGGAGATTTGTGTAACCACCAAGCTTATGATAGAATACATGCTATGACTGTGCGATTGAGTGATCACCCCGAAATTGACACTTAGAATAGTCGAGAGATTTGAGTGTTTGTTCACCGTTTGTGAGGTGTTCGGCTTTGTTTTATTCTAGCATAAGGGATTTGTAAACTCATATTTTCCAGATTTTGGGAGATATCTTTTTAGGAATCTATCTATTAAGGTCTACTTGAGGGCAAGTAGAATTCAAGTGGGGGGGGGTATTTGATAACATCAAATAGTCCTGAATATTAAGTGTCAATTTCCCCTGATAATGCTCGTTATTTATATCATTTATATGGATTTAAGCTTGTTTTCCAATGTTTTCCACTTTCAGGTAAATTACGAGCATTGGAGCTAAAGAGACGCGGAAATGGAAACATTACTAAAGATTTATCACAGTATGCCTATTTTGATGAAGTTACGACGTAACTCGCCTCTCACATTACGCCATAACTATTGCGTGACCCAGAAGTCCAACTTATCAAGAGGTTACGGCGTAACTCTTCCCAAAGGTTACGACGTAACTTCATTAGGTAAAAAGAGGTTCCACGCCGCTGATAATTGCGCCGTAACTAGTGCATCACTTACAACGTAACCGGGTTTTTTGAAGATTACGGCGTAACCACTTATAAGGTTACACCGTAACTAGCAGATCTAGTGTATTTACGAAGAAATAGAAGGTTACGGCGTAACTCCTCTATTGGTTACGCCGTAACCCAGACCTGGCCTATAAATACCCCACAAATTCCAGCATTTCTAATCATCCCATTCCACACACAACACTCTGAGAATGTGGGAAAAAGCTCAAGGCAGGTCTAGGGGAGCATACAGAGCTGTTTCCAAGGGAGAAGTCACACCATTACGATAAGCTTTAGTGTTTTATATTTCTTTTACTTTCAATTCATGTATTCCGTACCTTTAAATATTGAATTGATTTGCATGATTAATAGGAGCGGCTAAGCACCCTTTGGTGCTAGCCTAGTTATGATTCCTTAATTATTTTGTTTGCGTTTACCTTTACTTCCGTATAATTATTTCTAAGTGTATGCATGCATAGTTCTTTGGTAGTCACCCTTGGTTCGGTAGTTTTGAATGGCGATAGAGGCCAATTGCCTAGGAGATATGACCAACTGACCCTAGGTGAGCGGACTGAGACGGGAAGGGTAAGATATGACCAACTAACAACCCTTTCTACTTGTATGATTTGACCAACTGATCACCTATCGTTTGGATGAACTTAAGAATTGGGGGGTGTAGTGTCTAAGTTCCTAACGGCCGGGCACTCACTATTTAGAATCTAGCATGTAGCAGTACTTAATGACTCGGCTTAGGGGACCAGGAACAACAGGACTTATGACGGTGCGCCTGATTTCTCCTATGGTGGCATCTTTGCTGATAGGTTAGGGTGAATTGACCAAATACTGTCCTCTCGAATTTGACCCCACCTGAAGTAATTGGAAGTAGGTAGACGTAGACATAACTAGCTAGGAGGATTGACTAGGTTAGCACCACTATTCCTCTATTGATTTCCCTTTACCATTTATTTGCTTTTATTTTATTCTGCATTAGTAGTTTAATTAATTAAATCCCTATCGAAACCATTATTATTCTGTGACAATTAGAGTTAGTAATAATCCAACACACATAGCTCTTGGGACGACCTCGGCTTTACCATTTACTACACTACACACGACCGGGTACACTGCCCGTTAGTGCATTAGGGTAGACCATAGGTATAGCGAGACATTATAAATATTAAGACCTGGTCAGTAAAACCTGCATCAGATAGAAAGGTACTTATTATCTGTTCTTGTTGATGGTCTAATCATGTCTCAAGTGTAGGAGCAGTAGGCTGTCTAACAGCAGCAACTCTGAAACTCTCACAGTCCTCAAACCTATAAGATGGTGTAGTGTCTATTATCTTAGTGATAGATGGTAATGGTGTGTCAAATCATGCACGCTTCCCAAGCTGCAAGTCAGATGTATGAGTAGTGTCAATGAGATGTGATGGCACGGATAGTGCTCTAGATGATAATGATGATGAAAATGATGACGATCCTAGTGGTGAATTAGAGGATGATGGTGATGATGGTGAATGAAATACTACCCTCTTTCATGTTGTCTCGCGACGTTTCAGAGGTAAAGCTAGAGTATGCACTATGGGATGACTAATAGTGGTATGAGTAGCTGATGGTGGTGGTAGTACATGAGTAGCAGGTGATCTAAGAGTGGGTAAGAGAATGTACTCTCTTCCTTGCGGAAAGCATCCTAATAGGTCCATTAGGACTAAGCCTATAAGTCCTACCAAATGGTATGATATGTCCCGACAGAATGATAGGTGCCCTGTTCCTATGACGAATCGATGGTGACAGTGGTGGTGTAGGTGCAACTTTGTCCTCCTCAAAGGGTTGAGTCTCAGTATCGAATAATATGAGTGGTGAGTCTGGTGTAGAGTCAACTGATGTTAAAATTATGATAGGGAATGACAAGGCATTCTCCACATTGGAATCTGAAGAAAGGATAATGGAATGGGTATCGGAAGACATCAATGTGACAATCGATTTGAAATGAAAGTAAATAGCCCGCATAATGTGCGTATAAAACCGCATGTATAATGAATATGCACTTATGATGAAATGATGAGATGCTATGATGATGTAGTTATAGTCTAGGGTCAATGATACAACCTAGTTCTCTATAACTCTTGCTCTGATGCCAATCTGTCACACCCCCAAAATACCTGTTTTGCAGCGGAATGGAATTCCTGTGGGATAACTGCGATAGCATCACAGTTACAGTTATATTGAACGACTTAAAGTGTCCTTTCGAAAATACATCGTTTGATTAAGTAAAATATTCAGAGTTTACAAAACATAGGTCCCAAAAGGTAGTCAACATTTGCGAAAATAAGTTTGTTACAATCCAACGATGTTTTAAAGTGCATAAAACCCATGTGAGACGCATCGTCATCGCGACTCTATGATAAGTCCTTATGCATGCCATGAAGTATATGCCTTAGTACCTGAAAATACATTGCTAAAAGTGTCAACACAAAGGTTGAGTGAGTTCATAGAGTTTGTGTAAATATTTTATACGACTACCACAAGTATAGGCCATGTATGACAAATATGTCACATAAAAATGTTACAATTGCTATAAGCACATGACACCGAAGCTAGACTGATCATGATGTTCGCCCCAACA
This sequence comes from Chrysanthemum seticuspe, assembly GCA_019973895.1. Lineage (NCBI taxonomy): Eukaryota > Viridiplantae > Streptophyta > Magnoliopsida > Asterales > Asteraceae > Chrysanthemum > Chrysanthemum seticuspe. The sequence continues at coordinate 281,767,205 of BPTQ01000008.1, read as the reverse complement.
AAGTGTTTGCCAAACAACTCAAATTCTGATATTAAATGAAATGCATCCGTTTGACCAGTTGGAATCCACCAACCCGGATGGAGGAGTCACCCTCAATAGATCTATTCACTCACCCTCGCTTACTCCGTAATTAACGGTTCATGATTATGATATGGGGACATTCAATTGGCAATAAGGTAACTTAAGCAATGTAATGAATTTGATATACTTGGTATCGTAATAAAAATGATGTGCAATGTATTCTCCCCCGTAGGTTTGAAATAAAGTATAAACTTGAAAGACGGGGCTATAAAAACTCACCTGATACAATGATTACGATGATATAGTGGCAATACTGAAATGAGGTGCAATCTCTATCTGCAACCTAATATGAATGATATGATCTATTATAAATTATGAATATATATCGTACATGCAAATCCACATTTAATCTATACCACTTGTGCATTTTTGAAAATGAAGTGTATCGTCGAAATATACGTTTGTGTCGTATTATCAAGTTATAAAATAATTTACAAGTATTTACATTGTATCGATTTCTTACGATAGTCGTTTAATGATTTATCAAAAAATAATAGGTTTTCGTCGCAAAACAATATACTTTTACAAGTAGTGAAAATGAATAAGTAGCCTCGTAAAGCTAGTCGTAACTTGGTGAATATCGAATGTTAGAAAACAAACTCAGTGGTTTTGGAATGCTTGTAGCGATTTCTAAAAGTCTTAGCATTTAACTTTTGATCATAGAAGTCTCCATCATAGAGAAAAATAATGGTGAAATGTGGTAGTTGAGCTAAAAATGTAGTTTATGGGTAGTTTTCAGCAAAGTTTGAGTGATCGTATATTATTCGTTATAAGTTTGTTTGACGTACGGTTGAACATTTTGGAAAATAGGATAGGCGAACTCACTTTTACTTGAAGACATCGTTTTCTCAAAAGTACTCTATCGATATGAAAAACGGCTCCAAACATGGTCACTTGCGATAACCATTTTGGACTAATAGAAAATATGTAAGTGTTATTATTTGTGAAAAATAATAGTTACGATAGCCATATAGCTCCGTCTTCTACGTTCTGTATATCCTTAGTTCCGTGTTAATGTATACTAATATATTTTTGATAAAACGACTTATTTAGATAATACTTAAAACTCATTTTTGCCCCTTAAATAAACCTTAACAGCTAACTTTTTTTTTTCTTCAGAAAATTAGTTTTCGTCGTTAAATTTGAAAATAGCGTAACTTCTTCGTTATAAATCCGTTTTAACCTGTTCAAGCGACCACGGTTTCGTTTTAAAGTCTATTTTCTAAAAATATAACCCAAAATAATCCTTGACCTGTCAAAATTTCCATATTTTACAAAAATGAACAGTCCTTAATTATAAGTTGTCGAAAATGATTTTTCTAGTGTAATACTTGTTCTAAACCCTTCCAATCAACACCAAAACTATTCTAAACCTACCATACACCTTCTTAGGGTGTCATAGGTTTCTAAACTTCATCAATAATGATAAGTTTCATGAGAATAATTATAGGATAGTTAATATTCATAATAAGAAATAAAACAAAGTAAAAGTGGTATAAATACATATGATACTTGCATGTTTTTGTACTAGAATGATAAAATAGCTCAAGTAAGATTATGAAAGAGTTATAAAAATTTATGAGAAGCTTGCTTGAGTGATTGAAGAGTTTTGTTGCAAATATACCTAATTAATCTTGAGGTTTTTAATTCAAAACCTTGAAATAGATTACTAAAAATGAACTTGTTTAACACTTGATCTTGGAAAAATTTATGGTTTCCTCCTTGTTCTTGATCTTGGCCGATCCACATGAAGGAGATGAGAGAGTTTCTAGTTTGTTTTTCACCTTCTAGTATGTGTATGTATGTGTTTTGGAAATGAATATAATACTTGTAGTTTGCAAATATCTATCAAAATACGTAGGTGTACATTTATCATGCAAGATATTTTATAAAATGGTGACTAGGGGGGGGGGGTTGGTCGGCAATGGGTTGAATGGGAAAAGGGTTTTGTATTTTTGATGACTAGTGGTAATTAAAGTTAAGTGTAGTATGTATTTTGTACATGTAATTAATTATTTACTGTAACGTTAGCTAGAAATCGATTTTAGTGGAAAAAAATAAAATATATTGAAGTCATAAAAATTATAAAAATTCATTTCTCGCAAGTATTGAGTGAATAAATATTTATCGAATTGAATTTACGAAAACCGTCGTAAATATATATATAAAATAAATTCAAACATCGGCTAAACTAATAATATAATTTTTATAGTCTTAAAATGAGTATAAAAATATATTTGGATGATTGTCGGAAGTGTCGGATCAATTATTCAAAATAAATGATCGTGCGATAGCGTTTATTTAATAAATAAATATACATTAATGAAATATGCAAACCCATGCATGAACTAATATGAAAGTGATGTTACTGATGATATGTAGACTAACTCTAGTCTATATAAAATGTTCTCAATGATGTTCCATGAGTACGCAGCTTAACCCCCAAGGTTACGCGTATTTGATACTCCTGAACCTTGTTTACGAAAAATGATGAAGAGTGAATCATGAATAGTGATTTTTCTCCGGGAATGAATAGTGTTTTGTGAATAGTTAAATTCTGAAATAACCTCTCAAAGTCTCAAACCGACTTCAGAAATGATAAATAGTAAAATGATGAATAGTAACCAGTGAATAGTAAATTCCCGAGATGAATAGTGAAATTTTCAAAGTTTGTAAAATGACCTGAAATTTCGAGTTGTCACAAGTACATAGATCACCAAAGGCTTGAGAATATATCAAACCTCCACCGCTTTATCGTAAGCACCTAGGAATAACTATCTAAGAGGTCTTTGCAAAGGGCTGTAACATTAGGCTTAGGGTAGGGAAGTAAAGGGTTTTGTTGGATAGGGTATATTTAGTTGTGGCAAGTCAAAAATCTTATGTTACAAGCATGTAAAGCTAAGACTCGACTCACTAACACTAAAGAATTGAACTTGAAAAAAATATAAATTTAAACTTAAAAACATAAACATAAAGATAGATGTAGGATGATAGCCCGTATGTTTTTCTCATTTTTTTTCATACCTTTTTACTCTACCATCCTCTTACGCTAACATCAAAATAAAGGGATTTATAGGAGCATCCCTACACTTGAGTTTTTATTTCACTAACACTAATTGACCCGATTTGAAGAGATTAAAACACTTGGAGTACTTAATTAGGTAGACAAAGGGAATTTGAATTTATCGTTCTTTCCCTTTACTACATAAAATATTACTTTAAGCCATGAGTCCCAATTGTCCCAAAAATGTATATAAATGATATGACTCGACTTAGCAACCATGCAAGTAACTAGATAATTGAATTAAGGGTTTAATAATAATAACAATAATGCACTAAAGATGAGGGCATACAAGGTAGGCTAAGGCGATTTGGGTGTAACATTTGTGGGAGGATTGTAAACAATCCTCTTCGTTGATATTCTGGAAACCGAAACATCACGAGAACCGCAAAAAGGATAGGCTCTGAGGGGTTATCTAGAGGTATCGTGTACTGAAGATGAGTACATCGCAAGGGTGTGGGAAAAACTACTCAACCGATGTGGATGAAGTAATTAAATTACATGTTTAAAACAAGAGTTATCCTAATGCCAATTATCATTTAGTTAATCCTAACTACACGAGTGTAGTCTCACTAGCAATCTCGAAATGCATCACTAAAAAAGTTCTAGAATCTATTATACTAACGGTACACTCACTAAGCATTAAAGATGAATGCTTTTATTCCTAAATATCTAGGGGCAAACCTCACATTTTTGGGGTGGAATTTGAGTGGTATACGGTTTTTGTGCTAGTCATATAGTTCCTATCCATGAGACGCTTTATTAAGACTAAAGTTTTACTTGTAAATTCCATAAAATGTTTTTAAAATTTGTTGCTAAAATTACCCTGACAAATATTTCTCATAGTTTATTACACAATTTACTAAGTGCAAGACAAAAATCAAATGAGTGGCTAGTTTCTAAGTTCCCGTTTTATTCTCCCTCCCTACACTTAAACTGAACATTGTCCCTAATGTTCTCCAAAAGTATCAAACTTATGATAAAGGAAGGTAAGTAAAAGAGAAAGAAACTGGTACTCCCCTGATTAGCTCGGTAGGATATGTATGAAGTTGCGGTTAAATCCTCCTCCAAGAAGAATGAATAAGTAATAAGTGCTTCCAATATGTGTTTCTTCTTCTTGTCTAATATAACATGCACACTTATAAGAAAACAAAATGAAACCTCGCGTAAAATCAGCGGTAAAACTATATAAGAAACAAAACTAAACTAAAAAGCGAATAAGATATAATGCTTGTGGAATGGATGTTTGCAGATTTTTTGGAAAATTAATAATTGGAAGTTTCCAAAAATCACAAGTTACACAGAAAACAAAACTGATAATCTGTTTCTACATTGCCTGACGTCGTCAGGTATTAATCCTAACACTATCATGTTGTCCTAACAGAAAGTAGTCTGGTGTGTTTTTCTGGAAAAATTCCGGAAAATTTACCTCATTAAAACCTGAAAAAATTCTTGCAAAACATCCATTATGACTTGATACAAGCATTTGACTCTAACACACACACAAATATATACAATTCCAATTATTGTTAATCTCATGTTCATTTTCTTAAAAAATATGTGATCTTCCCTTCACTTATCTTTTTGTAAAATACCTTTATATGCAATTAAGACGAAGTTAAAAACAAAATAAAGCATTTTTACAAAATCAAACATGAAAATAAACAACAATGAAAAAGATATATAAACACACAAATAAAATTGAAAAACAAAACAAGCAAAAAATTAAGCATGGGTTGCCACCGAAGAAGCGCTTTTCTTTATTTATGAGTCTTGTAGCTAGACTCAAAGTCGTGTCCCTACGTGACTTCATTACCATCATATCTTTCCTCATGATGATTTCTTTAGGGATTTTCCATAGTATAGTTATGTCCTATTGTATATCTTCCTAGGAAATCATCATGCCCCCAATTGGTTCTATATTTCGGTCCTAAGTTTACACATTCCTTATAGAATCCAAATATCTTGCTCATCACATAATCTACTCCTCTCCTTCTATCATATTCTTTCCTATAATAGACCGATAGCATTAAGTTCTTTCTCATTATTGGATAGTGATGAGAATTTCTCCATCTTAAATAGCATTTGGTAGGCAATGCCATCGGTCTCATCCTTGAATCTAACTATCACTAACGATGGATCATAAGTCATCCTGGAGCTACCTATGAATGGCTTTCCCAGAACTACGTGGGACAAGCTAGAATCTATAGCCATACTAATATCTTCCAAAATCATGAAATCCGTTAGGTACGTGAAGCTTCCTACATAAACGGGCAATCCCTTAACTCTACGGAGGAAATTACATCTTATTCTAGGATCGTTGGGATCTTGCCTACGTGGAATAGGTTTTTTTGTCACCCAATTATAGTACATTCTAGTCATGATGTTTATTGGGGACTTGCGATCGATTTTGGCCTTTCCCATGAAAAGATGTCCTATGCAACAAGGTATGTTGAGGTTTCTAGGATTTCCATAGGTGATGTGTGGGCATCTCATAGTATAAAAAGGACGAAGGTCGCGCACTAGGTGTGGGTGGTATGAAAGTTCCTCTTCCGTAAGAAACTCGATGAAGTATTCTTCACCTACTTCGTCTACTTCATTGGCTGTTTCATCCTTAGGAGTCTCACTAACCTCAAGCACCGTCTCATGGTTTGCTTCATCATTATTCTTATTTCGTCTCACTAGGGTAATGGCATTGATGAAGTAAACGTGATTTGATAAAGACGGGTCCCTATTTTCATTACCTAATTGCGAGTGAGCGAAGTACTTGCTTGGATCCTTAATCTTTATAAGGGGAGCTTTTTCGAAGGACTGAGTCGAGATGGCATTAACCTTTTCGTTTGTCATCCTATTATTAGTAATTGAGGTTATCTATCTTCCCATCCATCTCGGCTTTTTGTTGATTAAAGCGATCCAAAAGCTTGGCTATTTGGGCTTCTTGGGATGTCGCGAAGTTTCGCATCATCCCTTCTAAGTTATGGGGCCATGAGGAGTCGTTAGATGTAAATTCTTTTGTTTGACTCCAATTATAGTTGGGTTTTCCCTTCCATCCCTCTCGGGCTTCGTTGTAGGTCCTAAGTCCAGGGGTTATGGGGAATCTTCCTCCCACTCTGTTGGTACGCGAGGATGCGTAGTCCACAAAATCTTGTTCGGGGAGTCTCGTGAAATTACGAGTGTCATGGGGACCACTATATAACTCACAAAAGGAAGAGACTTTGTTCACTTGGCGTGAAGGTTTGGGAGCTTCGTAGGAACTCATTAAGAATTTAACTTGATCTTAAAGTTCGAACATCCTAAGATTGGAAGGCTATGAGTCAATGAGAGGCAAGGATATTGCCTTTATGATTTTGGGCAAATCACAGGGGTCATTCCAACATTCGTTGTCATAGAGGGCAATGGTTTGCCTAGTGGATAGATTGACATGATCATAAAAGATTTGGACTTGGAGCCAAATATCGATGCCATGATGAGGGACTTTGTGGAGTAAGTCCTTGAATCGAGTCCACGCCTCATAAAGGGTTTCTCCTTGACGTTGTTGGAACATCAAGATGTCATTCCTTAGCTTGGTGGTTCTCCTCGGTGGGTAAAATTGGGCGAGGAAACGGGTGGTGAGATCATCCCAACTTGAGATGGATCCTGCGAGAAGTCGCTCAAGCTAATTACTAGCTTGGTCCCATAGAGAGAATTAGAAGAGACGCAAGAGCGTGGTCTTTCGAGTCGTAGCATCAAGGTCAATGGAGTCAATAATTTTAAGGAAATCCTTGAGATGCTAATTAGAATATTCGGAACGAAGTCCATGGAATGCACATCCGTTTTGCACCAACCGGATGGTATCGGATCGCAGGGCCATAGTTTGAGCTTGAAGTGGGAGCTCAATGGTGTTCCTATAGCCTTGATAGTTCGGTCTAGATTATTCACCAAGAGTACGGCCTCTTGGCGGGTCGAGTGGTGGTTGATTGAGTGGAAATGGTTGATGTGGTGGATGATTTGGTGGATTGTTGTTGGGTGGGTTATTACCTTCCATGATGAAAAGTGATGAGGCTACAAAAAAAAACATGAAGAAAGAGATAGAATACAAGGAAGCTAAGAAAAAGGAAAAAAGGTTCACTTGATAGGAATCAAGCGAATAGACCTAAACGAGATAGAAATCTAACTAGCTATTCTATTCCCCGGCAGCGGCGCCAAAAACTTGATAGCAGGTTCAGGGTCAAAAAACATCCTTTTCTACAGGCAAGCTTTACAACCCTCTAGGCAGTGTACCTAATCGTTGTAGTGTAGTATGGGATAAGCCCAGGTGGTTGATCATTCTCTAAGGGAATATAGATGCTAGGAAGAGATGTATGACGAGAAGGTAGGGTTGAGGGAGATTCATTTTTGGTCTTTTATATTTATTATAAAGCAAGTAAATATCTCGGGGTATAGGAGTGGGGGTGGTACTTCTATCAATTTTAACTTCTTTTAATAAAACTAGTTAATTACTTAAGCAATTTGAAAAGGAAAAATAGGCTATGTTAATGTATGCGTGCTCTTATGATGATTAAAAGTGTGTTTACGTAGATGTTCTTACTCCCTAGTTATCTCTTACTGGTCGGTTGAATTGTCACATCCTCATCTTAATTTTGTGTGTTGTATTCCGTTTGGTCATAGGGCGGTGCTAAATTCCCCAATTCTATGAATCGTAACTATCCTCTAGACTATCCGGGATTGCCAAGTACCGTAGTATCTCCCCCAAATACTCTATTATACTAAAGCTACAACTCACGCAATATACACAACGATGGCCCAGGTGCACTCTTAAGCTTTTTGCTATTTAGGATGTTCAAGCTCGTAACAATTAAAGAAGAAGCCAGTTTTCCTTACTCTAGCATCTACCAATCAAGACAAGTGACAACCTAACAATAATTAAAAACTAGGTTTCGTAGATCTAAGCAAACACAATGATAATTTAGCTATGCATGGTAAATAAGCAAGCATACACACAAACAATTAAACATGGGGTAGACATAATGATAATATGGACTAACAAACTTATCTTATGATGTAAAGAAGAGTATGGAACCCCAAAATACTATCCAAGTCGGACTACAACCGAATTAGGGTTTGCTCTCCAAAGTTCTACCTCTCTAAATGCAGAAAAATCGAATTCTATATTTAGATTTACAAGTGTGATGTCGTCACCTTTTGCTGGTGACGCTATCAGGTCACCATCATTAGGGTTTCGTTTAGGCCAAGTCATCGTTGGGATGGCGTCAGCTTATGAGTGTGACATCGTCTGTCTTCATTAGCGACATTGTTTGGGATTTTTTCTAGGGCGTCTGGTTTAGGCGTGACGCCGTCAGTCTTTAGAATCAAAAAATCACATGAGTCGTCGCTTGGTCTTTTATCAAAATCTTCAAAAAGTGACGGCGTCGCCCTTTGAGATTGGACGTCGTCAGGCTTTAAGAATAGCTTGAGTCTTGACTTTGTCGTTTTCTTCATGTTTTCAGTCCTTTTTGTCCAAATATGCTTCATTCCAGCATTTTGCTTCCAAAAGACCTAAAATGTGAAAAGAAACTATTTTAAGTATTAATGGATATAAAGTCAATTTAGGGCTTAAATGACCTCCTAAAAACGTAGGTTTTAAATCCTTATCAGGGTGTCGATCCAAATTACCACAAATTCAAAAGCAATTTAATTCAATCAATTATAAAAACAAATACTAGTGTGGAAATCATTAATCTTCATGTAGAGTGTTTGAGTAGTTCTGATGAAACTTGGTAAATGATGCACAAATTTAAGTAAATGAAATAACAATCGATTGTGTATATCATGAAAAACGTTTTAAGACTTAAAAACATATAATGAACCCTTTCGTCCTATGAACACAATATGTCAAAATCCGTTTAGTCCCATTTGTTGAAAATAAGATTTATCCTGCTTGTTCCTACGAGTCCTTTCGACCTATACTCGTGTTTTAATTAATATAAGTCCATTTAATAAGTTTGTGTGATGAGAGTCAATCATCACAAACCATACTAATTCGTGCACTAACTTTTTGGAATAAAAACAAACAGGAAATCCTTTCGACCTTTAAATCCAATTAAGTTTTATCAACAAATTAAGCAAAACAAATTATTACTCAAACACAATTATAAGATGAAATCATGTTTCGATGCATTCATAATAATCAAACACTCATAATGGAGTCTGCATTATTCCACACAAGTATTAAACAAACTATTCCATATCGAATATCAATTCAAAACACAAGCAACACATAAAACCAATATCATAATCATAAAAATGGAAGTTCATCATAATAGAAATACAAGATTATACCTAGCTTCCGATTACAAGACCTAAAATGTGGAACTAGAGAAACCATACACCTCCAATATGATAGTGTTTTTGATAAACATGAATGATTCTATTGATTTGTCTATCTATGTATTAGAAAGAGACCGCATACATATAGGGGATACAATGGGCTTATTTAGGGTAAATAGATAATGCCCACAAATCATGCTAACTAATCACATTGATTTTAGTGATATATGACTAATCTAAAACTCATATATGGCTAATCCATAACTCATATATGGAAAGACAATATCTGGTCTAACACTCCCTCGCAATCAGAGCGGGAGGACACCTGACGCTAGACTAGAGCAAAATTCCTCAAACAGAGCAGAGGGAAATATTTTTTTGAAGATGTCCGCATACTGATAGCGAGAAGGAACATGAAGAAACCAAACTTGACCAGTAGCAACCAAGTCTAAAAAAATGTATATCAATCTCAATGTGCTTCATACACTGGTGCTGAACCAAATTACAAGATAAGTAGACAACACTCACGTTATCACAGTAAACAAGCATAGCAGAAGACAAAGGCGTATGTAGCTCACGAAGTAAATTTCGTAACCAATAAGTTTCAGCAAAAGCATTGGCAACCCCACGATACTCTGCCTCTGCACTAGAATGAGAGAGCGTCGGTTGACGCTTAGAGGACCATGATAGTAAGTCGTTACCAAGAAATACAGAATAAATAGAAGTCGATCTTCTTATAGTGGGGCAACCAGCCCAATAAACATCAGAATATGCAACCAATTCTGTAGTAGATGAGGAAAATAACTGCAGGCCATAATCCAGAGTACCTTAAACATACCTCAAGATCCTTTTAAGAGCATCGAGATGAGGCTCCCGAGGATCATGCATATGTAGACAAACCTAATGAACTGCATAAGAAATATCAGGTTTGGTAAATGTAAGATATTGTAGAGAACCTGCAAGACTCTAATATAAAGTCGGGTCAGATATCAGATCACCATCATCCCCTAGTTTGGACTCAGTATCAATAAGAGTTTGGCAAGGGTTACAAGTAAACATATGTACTCTCTCCAAAACCTCCATAGCATATTTATTTTGAGATACAAACAACCCTGAAGAATCTCGTGTAACAGAACTGCCTAGAAAGTAATTAAGTGGACCGAGATCTGTCATGGAAAACTCCTGATGCAAGGAATGAATTATCTTCTGTAACAAAGTCTCAGAAGAAGCAGTGAGTACAATATCATCAGCATATAGCAATAGGTAAGTAGTATCTATCCCATGTCTAAATATAAATAATGAAAACCCAACCTGAGTAATATAAGATGCAATGAAACCATGATCTAGTGGCCTGCTTGAGCTCATACATAGACCGTTGTAATAAACATACATAATATGGATGTAAAGGATCGCGAAAGCCTGGAGGCTGATGCATATGAATTGTGTTGGGAATAATCCGTTACCACGGATAGTAGTGGTTTACACTGCTTGGTTTAACACTAGCAGTGGAAACATATTCCCACTGCAAGTTATTTATTACCACTGCTATTAGTTTATGATATGGTTAAACGCGTATTGATAAGTATAGAATAGATTTCGTGTATATTCTATTATGTTAGCTATATACTTATCTTGTAAAGGACTCCTTGTAGTATAAAAGGAGATCCTAGGTCATTGTCTTAGGTACGTATTACTTTACAATATTACCTACGAAAGCTTCAAGGTGTAACCCTAGTGATACCAAGATCACTCGTATTATTTCATTAATAATATTGGAGCGTGAGTTTTGTGTTAACTTGTGTTTACTCTCATACATCATATAATTCGTCTTCTAAGTATTAATTAAGTAAATTCCGCTTGCTTGATAATATTATACAAAATATCATTGACACAAGGAGAGTGTCTTAGATCCAACAAGTGGTATCATAGCAAGGTTCTGATATTTTGTTTTAGAAGATCCAAAGAATTAGCTTGACTCAGTCTCTCAAGAAAATGGAGATGGAAAACAATCAATCAAACTCTTCTTCTACACCCAGACTCCTTAAGCTTAAGCTTAATGAGTTTGAGATGTGGAGGATACTGATTGAGCAATACTTCCTCATACAGGACTATGCTCTATGGGAGATCATTCAACTTGGTGATTCTTTCAAATCTGTGACCACTACTTCAAAAGTTGGTGACACAGATGTTGTGAAAGTTTCTGTGCCTGAATCAAATTCTGAAAAAGCTCAAAAGAAGAATGATCTTAAAGCTAGAAGTCTATTGCTGATGACTCTTCCTAGAGACCAGATTATTGCATTCAGCAAATTCAAGACTGCTAAAGAACTGTTTGAAGAGATTTGCTCAGTGTTTGGTGGTAATGATGCAACAAAGAAGACTCAGAAGACATTGTTAAAGCAAAGTTATGAAAACTTCTCTGCTTCAAGCAATGACTCACTTGATAGCATTTTTACCAAACTTCAGAAGATTGTTACACAACTAACTGTGTTTGGCATTGAGGTAGAAAAGGAAGACCTCAATTTGAAGTTTCTAAGAAGTTTGCCTTCAGAGTTTCAAACCAATGTTACTGTATGGGAAAACAAAACAGACATTGAAACAATGAAGCTCAATGATCCATACAACAACTTCAAACTTATTGAGCAAAGGTTGAAGAAGGCAAGGAAACTTGGTACAAGCTCTAGTAGCTTGGCATTGTTGTCAAATTCTGTTGACAGTGATGATTCTGAAGATGAAAGTGATGATGATATTGCCACTGTAGGTTCTAAAGTTTCCACTGGTAATGTTAATGTTACCACTGCAGGTTCCAAAAAGAAGGTTGCTAGTATTGGAGATCCTACCTTTTATGCTTTTATCTCCACACAAGTTGATGGCTCTGTCTTAACTCATGAAGACATAGAGCAAATTGATGAAGATGACTTGGAGGAGATGGATATAAAATGGCAGATAGCTCTTCTTAGCACGAGGGCTAAGAAATTCTACAAGAAGACTGGCAAGCCTATTCACATTAATGGTGATGATACTGCAGGTTTTGATAAGAAGAAAGTGGAGTGCTTTAACTGCCACAAGTTTGGACATTTTGCTAGAGAATGTAGAAGACCAAAGACCAAGGACAACAGGTCTACATGGTACAAGCAAAAGAAGGGACCAACTGTGGAAGAACCAAAGGCAATGTTGGCTATTGATGGTGTGAGTTATGATTGGAGTTTCATGAATGATGAACAAGAAAAAGAACATTCAGATGCTTCTCTTGTTGCTACTGAATTTGCTCTCATGGCTTTCTTTGATTCTCATGGCAATGTAGGGTTGCTAAAGAAGTTGAAAGACTTAATGATTTGTACTCTAATGAAAGGCAAGAATTATATACTGCTAATTATACTGTGGCTAATCTTAGGAGAGCTATGGCAGTATTAGAAAATCAAATAGAGCACTATCAAGAAAATGAGTCAAATTATAATGATGATATGATTCTTCTTAGGAGAGAGGTAGAACATACAACTGCTATGAATGAAGCATACCAAAAGGAGCTTGAAAAACTCCAAAAGAAACTTGAAAATGTCAATTTAACTGTAGACACATGTTATCATCAGTCTAAGTCAATTGATAAAATTTGGAATGCTCAAGTAATTAATAAAGCTAAGTCTGGTATGGGTTATAATACAGTGCCACCACCACTAAGAGTTGTTCCATCACCTCCAGGTGTAGATTTAGCTCATACAGGTTTAGAAGACTTTAAGGAACTTGTTAGAGAATATGGTCCTTTAAAGGACACAGTGGTGAAGAGTGAGGAAGTGAGTAAGCTTGATAATGATGTTTTTGACAGTGCTAGTGACTCATCAGTTGCTGATGAGGATGTTAAAAAGAATGTAGAGACTACTATCCCAAAAGTTGTTAATACTGTTACAGAGGAACCTAGGAAACCAGTTAATAAACCTAGACCAACTGTAAGGTATGCTGAGATGTATAGGAACAAGCCTACAGCTCCTAGGGGTAACCAAAGGAGTTGGAATCATGTTAAATCTCAACAACTAGGTAGTAGTTTTGTTATGAACAATAAGGCATGCTATATCTGTGGTAGTTTTGATCATTTACATGCTTATTGTCACTATCATGTTGGGAGAAGGGAAGTCAATGGGTATAAAAGGGTGGAGACTAACAAGTATCAACATAATGTACACCCTAATTCCCATTGCAAAATGGTCCCAAGAGCAGTTCAACTTAGAAGTGGCCCCAAAACACTTGCCAGTGCAAAAACTGTTAACACTGCTCACCCTAAGTCACCTGTTAAAAGTGCAAACACTAAAACAAGTTTTAATAAATCTGCACAAACAGGAAAAAGAACCTTTCAAACTAAAAAGGTTTATAATAACCAACAGTGGGTACCTAAAAAGAAACCAACAGTTACCACTGCTCATTCAAAAGTTATCACTACAAGGGTTTTTAATAAGAAAAGGGGGGACATGGGCAATGTTGTGAAGGCCTCAGCACGTTGGGAATGGAAACCTAAAGGAAATACCTCTACAACCAATCCCAATGGTGTATCAATGACCTTTGATAGATTTAACTATATTGATACACGAGGCAGATCCAAGTCAATCATGGCTTGGGTCCCCAAAAGAAACTAACTCTTTACTTATTTGTGCAGGAACATCCAAGGACGAAAAGGTCAGATAAAGGATATACAGATAATGGGTGTTTAAGGCACATGACTGGCAACAAGTCTTTTCTTTTGATTTTGTGCATACTAATAGACTGTCTGTCAGTTATTGTTAATGAAGTTAGTGGATTGAGATGTGTGATGCAGGAACACTAATGATAAAAGAAAACATGGATTATTATTGTTATTACAAAACTGCACTGAAAGTGCAGTAGAATTACATCCATGAGGTACAAAGTACAAACATTACTACATCAACTGATAAAACAACCACAAACAACCCATCCCCTTCCTACCCATCATTCATCCTTTATGGCTTCTTGGAAAAGCCCCAGCTTGGCATCACCTTGGGAGCTCCACGCATGTTAATCCAGTCATACACCCTAGGGCTTGCTAAACCCATCACCACTATACCAGTAGGTGGTGAGGATGATGAAGGAACTGTTGTTGGTGGTGCTGGTAGAAATGGTAGTGAATGTGATGATTGCAACTCTTCAGGAAGAGCTACTGCTGCAAGAGGAGGAACACTCAGGACTCTTCCAGAGGTTTCATCATCTGTAACATATGGAGACACATAGGAGCTGATCTCTGAGCTATCTTCTTTGATTATTGCATCCTGAGGCTCTGGTTGTAGTGATGAAGGTCCAGCTAAAAAAGGATTTGAAAGAGCAAGTGACTGCTTTCTCTTCTTGGATACAACCTTATCATACTCCTCTTTTTCAACTCTCCCAGGGTTTTTCAAAACAAAATCATCCCAGGAACTATCAGATGAACTGCTAGAAGAGAGATTGATTGGACTTGATTGACTCATGGTGTTGCTGAAGTGATGATCTTTGAGGGTACAAGTTTTGGAGTATGTGATTTGAGTGGTTTGTGTTAAATGATCTGTTTAATATATATTAAGTTGGATTCAAGAAGTTAATGAGGGGAAGGTGCAGGTAGTTGAGGAGTAAATTGGAGTCCTGCATTCTTGGAAAATGTATCAATGCTTAAGTGTTGACTTTATTGAGTATAGCCACTGCTGTGCTTAATTCTTTCAATATATTAACCATTTCCAATGCAATTATGATTCCAGTGTTTGGTTTATGTTAGTAAATTGCAGTCTGAAGGATTTTTGTTAGTTACTCTCTGGTGAATCGATGCTCTAGGTTTATTAGACCTTATCTAAGTTGTTCACTGATGACTCTGTTTTACAGTGGGAACTATATTGAAACCAGTGGTAACATACTTTCAGTGGAAAAAGGAAAAACAAAGGAAATTCACTACTAACACATCATACATTACAACCAAAAGTACTCCTAGTCAAAACACAAAAACTGACACCTTGCACATCCTATACCTATCTTCAGCTATTCCATTGGTCTCTTGCCCTTGCCCACATAGTCATGTTTATTCTTCTGGGCTCTCTTTCTCTTGTTCTCAAAAGTGGATTGCATCCTTGGACATGGAAGCCCAAGAATCTGTGGAGGAGGTTTTGGTAGCATTACAGACCTTGTTGGATTGGATATTTGCTTCATATTGCAGATCGCTGTTTTTAGTGCTATTGAAAGAGCTTTTGGCAACTCTTTAGCAAGAGAATAGGTTTCATCATTTTCATCATCATCATCTGATGAATCGGAGTAGAACTCAAGGGATTTTGCAGGCTTAGCTACAGGCATTCGCTTAGCAGTTTCTTTAGTATATCTTTTGGATGAAGAGCCAGCCCCTGGTGGGAAGTATCCAAACCATCTTGATGCTTCTGAAGATGATTCTGATTCCATTACATACTCTTCTTCGGAGTCAGAAGAGATGTTGATAGTGTTGGAGGGATTGCTCATGCTTATGGTTTTGGGGTTATTGTGTTTGAATGAAAGTTGATTAAATTTACCTTAAGCCAAGTCTTCTTATATAGACAAAGTCGGTTGAAGGGTTATTTAATGAAGATATTTACCTTTTTCTTATTTTGGTAGGTTAAGGAGTAAATATAGATATTATTGAGTTGACTTTGGAAGATATTTTGCTTGAGTAAAAGTTTGGTTAAAGGTAATTTTGGTTGATCACAAAATTGGTTATTCTCATCTTTTACTAATGCATATCATGTTTTGATGAGAAGTTGGAGTTATCTGAGATACACATCAAATGGTTATTGATTCACCATGTCTAATACACATAAGAATCAACTAGTCCAGAGCAAACGGCTACTGGTAAAGACTTGACAAATCCGTTTATGGTTGATAGTTTACCAAAAACTATATGGTTATCAACTCACCATATTCTTTATGATTAAGAGTTGGCTAGTCCATAGCAAATGGCTCATGGTAAAGACATATCAATTCCGTTGATAGTTGATAGTTTGCTAAAAACTATAATGGGAGCAGTATTGTTTTCTAATGATTTTATCTTCCACTGCTCTTTGAAATTTTTGTGAAAAATTACCACTGCTAGTTCACAGTTTCTACTGACAGTGTTATTTTACCACTGTTGTTCTAGCCGTTACAACTGATTATGTCAGTAATTTATTTTTCACTAGCCGTTGAAAGTAACCACTGATAGTTATATATATAGGGTTAATATTTTAAGTAAAATATCTTCTTTCAATATTATAACTACTTTCTAAAGATAATTTTACTTGCGCATCAATTATAAACCCTAACCCTATATATCATGTTCTCTCAATTGGCTAGTCATTACTTCAATTCTTACTGACATAATCATATTTTTCATCAAAAGTTTCTATGGCTTCTTTGAAATTTGCAGATGAGCACAACCTAGTGGCCTACTTACAAAAGAATACCGAGAAGAGTGGCCCTGTTTTTCATCAGATTGTGGATTTTCTTCATACCACTCATATAAGGTATGCTTTGCTTTTCAAACCCACAATCTATATCTCTTAAATCAAACAGTTTTGGACTTCTGCTCAGTCCATAACACTTGAGAATAGAGATACACATGAAACAGTGGATGCTCTCAGAGCCACTGTAGATGGGGTAACTATTGATGTTACTGAGGCATCCCTAAGGAGAGTACTTCACTTGGATGATCTCAATGGTCACATCACATTACCTATGTCTGACATTCATGATACTTTATCATCCATGGGGTATGATACCACTGATAAAAAGGCTACTTTCAAAAAGAGTGGTTTTTGTCCCCACTGGAGATTTTTGATTCATACCTTGTTACATTGCCTTAGTCCAAAGAAAACATATTATGAGCAATTTAGTTCAACCATGGCTTATCCTTTGGTTTGTCTAGTCACTGATAAGATTTTCAACTGGTTCAACTATATTTTTACCAGTATGAAAGGCAATGTACAAAGTAAAACCAAATTTTTAATGTATCCCAGGTTTGTGCAAGTTGTGCTTAATGAATTTCAACTGCAACCTCACACTACTGTTTATCAAATCAGTTGCCTAAAGCCTAAAGTTTTTCAAAATTTGAATAAAGATGGCAATATGATTTTTACACCTCTCCTACCCCAAATGCTTGCTAAAATTTCAACTGAACAAACTACATCTATAATTAATGTACCTAACATTGATTATACACCACCAATTTCAAGAACCTATGAGAGAAGGTCAAAACAGTCAACTCCTCTCATGACAACACAGCAAGTTTCTGCACCTTTTGGTCTAGGAACAAGCAGTGGTGGTTCTAGACTTCCACCTAGTCCTACTATGGAGAAGTCTGGACCAATGCCTCATGATTCACCTCTCCCAACAGGTAACACAGTTGGAAGTGCTGAGGGCAGTGGAAACCAATTGGAATTGATGGTTATGTGTACCAAATTAGCAAAACAGGTTGATTCTCTACAAAAGACATTGGCTACTTTCAAGAAGCAACATGCCAAGGATGTTCAACTGTTAAAGACAGAGATTCAGACCTTAAAAGAAGAGGTGCAGAGGTTGAAAAAGCACATTAAGACTGCAAAGCTGGTGATTTTATCTTCATCCTCAGCTTCTAATGGTGATTCAGCTGATAAAGATTTGGGAAATTCCTCCAAACAGGGGAGGAAAACAGGTTCTAACACTGAGGGGAGGAAAATTGATTTTGAAGATGAAGGTGATACAAGTGAAAGAGCAAAAGAAGTTGAAACTCATGGAGAGCAACTTGAAGATCAAGACATTTTCCAAACTGCAACTGATTTTACCACTGATGATATTTCCACTGCAGAGCCAATTCTTGCCACTGCAAGTGAAGAATTTGATACTTTGAAGGATAATAAGGGTAAAGCAGTTATGGAAGATGTACAGCAACCTAAAGGGTAGGTTTCAAAGAAAAGACAAGTTCAGATTGATCATGATAGAGAACTTGCTAAGAAGATTTCAGAAGATCAAATTGCTGAAAGAGTTGCTGAAAAGAAAAGGTTGAAAGAAATAGAAGTTGCTAGCTTTTTGGAAGCTCAAAGATTGGATAGAATGGAAGATGCTGATTCAATTTCCACTATTCAACCTACTGTTATGAAAGAGAAAGCTCCAGAGTTTAGTTATGTTCCTACTGAAGAAGATATTCAGTTTCTGGTAGATAATAATCCAGAAATCAAGAAAAAGGCAATTGACCTTGTTGCTGATGCATCTTTAACTGAGGAACAAAGAACTGGTCAGTTGAAAGATTTCATTATGATGAAGAACAATCAAGCACTTGATAATGTAATCAGTTCAGTCAAGAAGAATCAGAAGAAACAAAGACAACCAACCAAGGCGCAAGTACTTGCATATATGAAGACTTATTGTTGTCATGTTGGTAACTGGAAAAGGCATCAATTCATAGGAATGTCTGATGATCAAGTTGAAAGGGCTTACTACAGAACTGTGAAACAAGATAAATCTTTTATTCCAATGGGTTCTGAAGAAGAAGAAAGAATATTTCCTAGATTGAAGAGAAAGGCCAAAGTCAGTGATTCTCAAACTATTAAGAAGACTAAGGTTGATGAAGATCATACAAAGTCTACTGAGAAGGAGATTCCTACTGAGAAGTTCACTAAAGATCAAATGACTGAAATGATTGTGATTGAAGACAGAGATTTTTATCCAGAACCACTGCAAATTCGACATCCTATCATTGATTGGGAAGTTTACACTGCTAGCAATCTTGCTTCAACATGGAAGATTACAAGGCTGGGAGGAGAAAATTCATCTTTCATAACATTTGAAGATCTTATTAAAGATTTTGACAGAGATGACCTTAATACATTATGGAAATTAGTTCAAGAGAGGTTTAATGGTCAAGATCTCAAAGATACAAAGGAGATGCAATTATGGGTAAATCTTAGAAGGCTTTTTGAACCAAATGCTGATGATGACTACTGGAAAACCTTATTCACATGTCTTGGTACAAAATGGTTTTATTATGATTCATGTGATGTTCGTCATGTCTCTACAGATAATGGAGAAGACTTTTTCATGCTTGCTGAGAAAGAATATCCACTTAGAGTTAGAGCTCTTACAGTAATGTTAAGCTTACACATACGAGTTAATGAAGACAGTAAGAAGGTCAGAGAATTATTACAAAGGCTTCAAGATCAGTGTTCAAGAGCTATACAAAAGTTAAGAGAAAAGAAGTGAAGTGTTTGATTGAATTCCCCAAATCCTTGAAGTTAATAAATATTGAAGAAACTTATTGATTTGCAGAGAAATCATAATTTTAGGGGAGGATTGTTGGGAATAATCTGTTACCACGGATAGTAGTGGTTTACACTGCTTGGTTTAACACTAGCAGTGGAAACATATTCCCACTGCAAGTTATTTATTACCACTGCTATTAGTTTATGATATGGTTAAACGCGTATTGATAAGTATAGAATAGATTTCGTGTATATTCTATTATGTTAGCTATATACTTATCTTGTAAAGGACTCCTTGTAGTATAAAAGGAGATCCTAGGTCATTGTCTTAGGTACGTATTACTTTACAATATTACCTACGAAAGCTTCAAGGTGTAACCCTAGTGATACCAAGATCACTCGTATTATTTCATTAATAATATTGGAGCTTGAGTTTTGTGTTAACTTGTGTTTACTCTCATACATCATATAATTCGTCTTCTAAGTATTACTTAAGTAAATTCTGCTTGCTTGATAATATTATACAAAATATCATTGACACAAGGAGAGTGTCTTAGATCCAACAAATTGTCTCAGATAAGACACCATGCAAGAAAGCATTCTTGAAATCAAGATGATGAATCGACCAATGACGAGAAGTTGCTAAGTTCAGAAAAGTTGGGATAGTTCCCTGTTTAACCACAAGACTAAAAGTCTCATCTACATCAGCCCCCTCTAATTGATTACTACCATTCACCAAAAGACAAGCCTTGTAGCAACTAAGAGTGCCATCAGCCAAATTTGAATCTGTAAATGCATCACGATAGAGTGAATAATGTTGGTCTCTGTAAGTCTAGGCACTAGAGTCCAAGTTTCATTTTTAATAAGAGCAGTGTATTCATCACGCATAGCATTTTGCCATTTTGGATCTGTAAATGCATCACGATAGGTTTTGGGTAATGGTGAAACCAAAGACACATGCATATTAAGACGCTAAGTAGGATGATTAGTCCTCACACAAAATCTTGTGACCATGGGATGAATCAAGACAGGGTTTGGGTTGTGAGGAGGGTCTGGGATAATGTCTTGGTGTTGGTTTGTAGGATATAATGAATGTTGGGCGGTGGGTGGTGATGGGTCATGGGCTGCGTCTTGTTGGGCTGTATTAGGACTGGCAGGAATTAGTGTTGTTGAATCATTTGTGGGTTGTGGGGCACTGGGTTGAGTAACGGTCGGAATAAATGGAGGATTTATATCGGGTAAGTTACCCAAGAAATTGTAATTGGGTGCCGATGTTTGTTTAGAAGTGCCATATGCAAAAACAGTTTTAGTAAAGGTTACATGGCGAGAAATGAGGATTTTATCAGTGTTTAATTCAAGGAAATGATATCAACGGTAATTTGAGGCTTGTCCCAAATAAATATAAGGGGTGGCGCGTGGTTCATGTTTGATTAGGGTACAGTTGGGGATAACATAAGCAGCCGAACGCGCGTTGAAGGCTATAATTTGGGTTTTGGCCAAACACGCGGGTATAAGGGATTTCATTGGTAATAGCAGTTGAGGGCAAGATATTTTGTAAGGGAATAGTCATGTTGAGAGATTCAACCCAAAATGTTAGTGGAAGGTTGGCTTGAAAAAGAAAGGTACGAATGAGATTATTCATGGTGCGAACCATTTGTTCAGACTTGCCATTTTGTTGTGATGTTTTGGGGCATGAAAAGCGAAACTGAATGCCATTGTCGGCAAAACATTTATCAAGGTTACGGTTTTCAAATTCACCGCTATGATCACACTAAAATGACATGATTTCACACTTAAATTGAGTGTAGACATAATTACGAAATATTACAAATTTAGACAAAACAACAGATTTCTTAATTAAAGGATTAACCAAAACAAAATGGGAATAATGATCTAAGAATAATGCATAGTATTTGAAAACCAAAAGACTTGGAATTGGTGAAGTCCATACATCCGAGGGAATGATGTCAAAACAAGCATTAACGACAGTATTGGAACTATCAAATGGAAGTCTAACGTGTTTGCCAAGCTGGCAGGCATGAAAAAGCATGGGAGGCTTCTCTTTGTTACATGAAATGAAATTATTTGAAACTAGATGATGTAACACTTTGCTTCCTTGATGTCCAAGACGATGATGCCATGTATGTTGGCTGACTAGAAGAGCATGAGGAATGGGAGACAGAGGTGTGACGAGATAAAGGTCCCCCGTGCCATCACATCGGAGAAGAACCCAATGTGTCATGAAATCTTTAACTCCAAAAGGATGAAATTCAACATTGCAGTTATTTTCAAGAACAAATTGATGAACATATATTAAATTTTTGATAATATGCGAGGTAATAAGAACATTTTTTAGGTGAAGAGTTCGAAAGGGAGTTGGCAAAATACTATGACCCGTATTGGTGATAGGAATAGAATGGTCATCACCAACCGAGATGGACAGATACATGCAGGTATTAAAAATATGACTAAGACTATTAACTGAAGCATTAAGGTGTGAGTTGGCACATGTCTCCATGTTCCATACACTAGTAGTAGGATCTCGAAGCGTCCTAGCAGTAAAGGCATGTGGCAAAATTTAGTTCATGTCTCGAAGTACCTGTGGGTCCCATTGACCCAAGAGCAGTAGGCGTTGACCCGGATGGGGATTTTTGGGCATGATGAACAATAACATAGCAAGTGGGTGTTGTTTTAAACTGCATTGGGCCAGGAATATGGGCATGTGTTTGATTAAAAGAGGCTACGGGTGCTTGGTATTAGACTTGTTAGATTGAAGCAGAATAATTAGTAAATCCTGGTGGAAGTCTGTTTGCTGTTGGGCTTGGGGAATGTTGGATTGGGTAAATAGTGCGAGGATAGTTGTTTGGGCTAATGATATTGTGGAAAACTAGAAGAGGGGGTTGAATAGTTTTTCCATTTTTAAGTTAGTTTCAAAAACTTTAGATTAGATATTATGTGAAATCGTATGGATGTAAAGAAAGTATAGATATAATGATAAAGCAAGTAAATAAAGTAAAGCAAGGGATAGAAATGACACAACCGATTTATAGTAGTTCGGCTACAAGGACACCTTCCTTGCCCTACTCCACTCCCCGAGTCACCTACTCGAGAGTTCAAGCACTATGTCAACAAACTCCTTCAACTTGGCAGAGAAGCCTTCACAACGTTGCTTACACCTTTTTCTGGCACAAAGCTAAATACCGAGTCCATAACACGGTGGACCAAACCAACACGACTATTACACAACAACTATGTGAAATATCAAATACAAGATCTTTGCTACAAAAATCTTGTGGAGGAACAAATCAATCAAGGACCCCTTGCTTGGATGACTTGTAGAATGCTTGTGATCTCGCCTTAGAGAAGGACCTATATGAGAATCATTAAAGAAAGAAAGAAGAACAACTCTCTAGATCAAGTGATCTTTTGTTAGAAGAGAATGAGAGTATATGAGAGAATTAGTAAGAAGATGGGTGAGTTAGAATGAAGAAATGGCTCTCTATTTGTTGGAAAAACTTGCCACTGTACCCCGGATCCCATGGATCCCTCCCTTAAGGGATCTGTCTAGTGTAAACCTAGGGATCCGTGGGACGCTCCTCCTTGCCCATGGGTTTTTTGGTTATGGGTCATGGGTCATGGGTTGGTCCATGGGTATTTCTTTAGATACAATGTATCTAATGAGTACAATGTATCTAGTCAAGTGGGTATAGGTCAATACCATGGGTTATGGATATGGTCCATGGGTTTTGATTTTTACCCATCCTAATAAACTATTACAACAAATGATTTATTACAACAATTTGTATTTAAGTGACTATATGTAAATGCTTTACAAAAATAACATGTATCCTTATAATTTTACTTATGATAACATTATATTTGTTATCAACAAAACAAAAAGAGATCGCAAAATATTAATAAACGTTTTTACGGTTTATTTGTATTAACAATCTCCCCCTTTTTGTTGATGACAAAACATAATGTTATGATGAGTAAAACTTAAGAATCGATGTATGTTTTGAAAGCCCCTAAGTTTTACTTCTTATCCCCTTTTTTGTGGAAACAAAAAGTTAACCCATCGAAGAAATAAAATGTGGAAAAATAGTCCACGTATCGCTTACTCTCCCTTGACGGTAGATCCTCCTAGTTTGGAGCGTCAAGTGAAGAAAAATAAGAAAAAAAATCCTGCAAAGAAAAGGTTAGTAGTAACATGCATAAGTAATCTTGTGATTGACGAGAATCAAGATTGGGAGCCAAGGTATGTAAACAAGGCCTTGTAATAAAACAACAAAATGTAGTGGTATTTATGCCGCATACAAGCATGCAAAAGTAAGAGCAAGACTTGTCCTTGAAAATGACTTAAAAGAAAAGTACTAAAAATAGAAAATAGTAATAATGATTCCTTCCATGCTTGCATAAGGTTATGGATGGAGGTTTTAATGAGTAATGGTATTTATGCGATCAAGAATGAGGTTGAGTATGAATCACATTTATTCCCTAACTTCTATTGCAATATCCTTAGTGGATTGGCAATGTTCACAATGTAAGTGATGTGGGTAATGAGTGCGGAAGTTTTCCGGGTTGTTTTGATTTGTGAGTTGTGGAAGATGTGGTGGAAAAATAGGAAAATACGGATCAAAGTCCGGAATGTTTAGTAGTGGTGGTGGAAAAGAACCTATGTGTTCTTGTAGATTAATGGGAGCTAAGGGTGGTGAGGTTTTAAGGTCATTGAAAATTGTGTTTGGAGAAGTGGGAGGTGTAAAAAGGCTATTTCTTTTTGTTTTGGTTGTTGAGATCTTGTTGGAGTCTTAAGGAGTTCCGAAAGAGTGACTCTAGGTGGTGAGTTTACGGTTGATGAAGTTGGTGTACTTGTTGGTGATGAAGGAGGTGCTATAATGGAAGCATTGTGGTGAGTTATTTGTAGGTGATGAGCCATTCGATGATGGTTTTGCTAAGCAACAAGGCCGGATGCTAATCCGTGCGGAAATCCTAGATTTTGATTGTGGTATTTTGGAAGGTGGGAGGACAAAATTTTGGATTTCATGAAGAGGATTGTTTGTACTAGGTGATTCATCTAAGTTGTAAGATCTTTTGGATGACATGGTGTTGTTTGTTTGTAAAGATGAGATGAATATGCAAGCATTTTGGGAGTCCTATATATAGAAAAACAATGCATTGTAATGAATGCTTGACCCAAAATGTGGATTAAAATCTAATGATTAGATATGAATTTAAGGCATGTGATCATGAGAACACAAGCATTAAAGAACATACTCCAAAAAAATGAAAAGATATTGGAGTTTTCATCCAAAGTGAGAAAAATAGAAGATAAAACTAGCTTCTGTCTCACGGATCCCACGGATCCTTCCCTTGAGGGATCTGTCGAGCATTAACGCTGGGATCCGTGGGACTGGTGATTCAGGCAGCACAAAATTTTCCTTTTGGAAACATTTTTGCCTAGTGTGTGCCTATATGCAAACTATTTGGAGTCGCGGTTATCTCGACTCCTAAGAAGGAAAGAAAAAAATAAAATAGGAGTGAAAAAGCATACTATTATGTGAGATAACCCGAGTGCTCCTAATTCATTGTTGCTTAAATGAACGTACCCGAAAACACATATTAGTTATGTGTCCTCTTTAGCATTCAAAAGACATGAGATGCAATGAAAACGGGTTTTTACTTTGTATTAATAATGAAAAAGCGATTTGTCCTAGACGTGAGAAATTGCTTTTGTGAAATTGATACGGGAAGAGGTATCATTTTAGAAAACTTTTCAAAAAGAGGTTTCTATGTGCGAATAAAAATCGTTTTATCCTTTGAAAAGAAGATGTGTATGTAATTATATGTTTGCAACTTGTACTTATTTTGAAATAAAATAAGAAAAATTATGAGTTATAAGTAAAAAAAAAACTTATCTTGGGTTTTGAAAATTCCCGTATTGCTTATGAGTTGTGCGTGAAATAGAGATCTTAGACTCAGAAAGAAGAAGGCTAGTGTTTACATACCTTGTAGAGTTAAAAATTAAATTATAACGATTGTTCCATGAGACCAAGACCAAGACGAAGTAGGTTGAATTGTTCCCGCTTCAACGATTTGGTGAGGACGTCAGCTATGTTGTCTTCGGATGCTACCTTCTCGATAGAGAAATTCCCCTTTTGAACATTGTCTCTTAAGAAGTGATGACGAATCTCTATATGCTTTGTGCGAGAATGTAATACTGGATTCTTGCTTAAATCGATGGCACCTTTGTTGTCACATAAAATGGCTATGTCACTTAGATGAATGTCGTAGTCAACTAACGCTTGTTTCATCCATATTGCTTCTTGGCATACTTTGCCGGCGGAGACGTATTCGGCTTCGGTTGTTGAAATTGCTAATGCCATTTGTTTCTTAGAAAACTAAGATGTTAAAAAACATCCCATAAAAGTACATACCCCACTTGTACTTTTTGGGTCAACATAATCACCTGCATGGTCAGAATATGCATATACAATTGTTTCTACTCCCGTGCCCTTAGGATACCATAATCCTAATTGTGTTGTACCCTTAATGTATCTAAATATCCTTTTTACGGCTTCTAGGTGTGATGTTTTAGGGTCTTCTTGAAACCTAGCACATAGACAAACACTAAACATGATATCCAACCTACTAGCTGTGAGGTAGAGAAGACTACCAATCATGCCACGATATTTTATATTATCAATGGATTCTCCGTCTTCATCTTTTGTGAGTTTGGTGTTGGATGACATTAGTGTCCTAATTGGTTTTGACTCTTCTAAACCGAATTTCTTTAACATCTCTTTTACGTATTTAGATTGATTAAAGAAGATACCATCTTCTACTTGTTTGATTTGTAGACCAAGAAAGAAGCTAAGTTCTCCCATCATACTCATCTCAAACTCGTCATGCATGATTTTAGAGAAATCATCACACATGTGTTGACAAGTGGATCCGAATATAATATCATCTACATATATTTGAACTATGATTATATGTGACTCTCTTTTCTTAGTAAAAAGTGTGTTGTCAACTAACCCCATGGTATAGTTGTGTTTGATTAAGAATGACTTGAGTCTATCATACCAAGCTTTTGGAGCTTGTTTAAGACCGTAAAGGGATTTCTTTAACTTATACACATGTTTAGGTTTTTCAAAATTGATGAAGCTCGGAGGTTGAGCTACATATACTTCTTCATTAATAAAATCATTTAGAAAAGCACTTTTGACATCCATTTGATAAAGCTTCAGATCATTAGCAAAAGCATAAGCAAGAAGTATTCTTATAGACTCTAATCTAGCCACGAGGGCATAGGTCTCATCAAAGTCTATTCCTTCTTGTTGGTTATACCATTGGGCAAAGAGTCTAGCCTTGTTTCTAGACACTACTCCGTTTGCATCTAACTTGTTTTTATAAACCCATTTGGTTCCTATTATGGTTTGATTACTAGGTGGAGGGACAAGTGTCCAAACATCATTAGAAACAAATTGATTTAACTCTTCTTGCATAGCCATTACCCAACTTTCATATTTTATGGCTTCTTGTGTGTTCTTAGGTTCTATGGTTGAAAAAAAACAAAATAGGCTACTTTGGTTTTGAACTTGAGACCTTAAGGTTCTTTCGTTTAACTTTCCTATGACCTAATCTACGGGGTGATCTTTGGACTCTTTAATATTTATGAGTTCATTATTTGAAGATTCTTCTTCTTCTTCATTTATCTTTTTCTTTATTACAATAGCTTCACTTTCTACAATCTCGTCATCGACAAGAGGTGGAGAAGGTTTGGGTGGACTTTCACCAAATTTTACATTTAATAACTCTTCTACCTTCATTGTTTCTTTCTTTAGTATGACATAAGCTTTACCATTAGGGGAGTAACCTAGAAAGATACATTCGGTTGATTTAGGATCAAATTTTGTAAGGTAATCTTTAGTGTTAAGAAGAAAACATTTGCTACCAAAGACTCTAAAGTGATCTAACGTAGGCTTTTTGCCTTGAAGTAACTCGTATGGAATTTTACCTAAAATTGGTCTAATTAAGACTCAATTAAGTATGTACGTTGAAGTATCAACGGCATTGCACCAAAACTTTTGAGGTATGGATTGCTCATTTAGCATGGTGCGGCTCATTTCTTGTAGGGTTCTATTCTTTCTTTCAACTACCCCATTCGATTGTGTAGTGCGCGGAGCCGAGAGGTTGTGAGTAATACCATTAGCATCACAAAAGGCTCCAAATTGCACTTCATTAACGAATTCCCTACCATGATTCGTTCTAATAGACACTATGGGACTTCCTAATTGTCTTTGTATTTTTTTACTTAATATTTCAAAGTAATCGAACGTTTCATTTTTATTCTTTAAAAATTTTGTCCATGTGTACCTAAAGTAATCATCCACTATAACCAAAGTGTAGTAGTTGCCTCCATAACTTTGGATAGCGGATGGACCAAATAAATCCATGTGAAGTAATTCTAGACACTTAGTTGTAGAGACCATATTTTTAGCTTTGTGACTAGAATGAACTTGTTTTCCTACATTACAAGCATCACAAAAGTGATGTTCATATTTTAACTTAGGTAGATCTCTTACCAGATCTTTGGATGATAGCGATTGAAGAATTCTAATATTGGCACGACCCAATCTTCGATGCCATAAGGTCGAAGTGTCATCCATAGAGGTAAGACAAAGTTTGTCTTCAGGTTCATTACCAATTTTAATGACATAGACTCCATGTTTCCTAATTTCTCTTCCTATGGTTATGCCATTTTTTAATATCTTACTGCCGGTTTCGGTAAAAAGTACATTGCACTTTTTATCACATATTTGTCCTATACTTAAGAGGTTAAAGTTTAGGTTTTCTACGTGACACACATCGTTAATGGTTAGAGATTTGTTAGAAATCGTACCTTTACCGATGATTTTACTTTTGCTATTTCCAAACACCACATTTCCTCCATTGACGGATTCATATGTGGAGAATAGATCTTTATTGCCGGTCATGTACCTCGTGCACCCGCTATCCTTGACCCATTCATTCGGATCTAGGTCGACCTTTAAGCACATCTAAGAAAACAATTAACTCAAAAGTTTGGTCCCCATTTGTTCATGGGTCCATTAGTGTTAAACATTCCATTCATGTTAGACATGTATGGATAAGGTGAATATGCATTCCATGGTGCAAAGTTTTGAAAAGGAAAACCATTTTGCATATTTGGGTTCCATCCCATTTGATGGTTACTTCTCGGGTAAACAATATTAGGTCTCCTAGATGGGTTAGGTTTCGAAAAAGATGGAGCTTTGTTTCTTGCAAAAATAAGATTATATTTTGGAGGTGGTTTTCTAGTGGTAAAATGAGTTGGTTTCTTCTTATTAACAATCACAAAATCAGTTCGAGATGAAGAAGCTATGTTATTACCACTGTTTGCTTCAGCAGACCCACGGATCCCTGGCTGTAGACTAGCCGGTTCCCTTTTTGTGGGTTCCGTG
Source organism: Chrysanthemum seticuspe (assembly GCA_019973895.1). Lineage (NCBI taxonomy): Eukaryota > Viridiplantae > Streptophyta > Magnoliopsida > Asterales > Asteraceae > Chrysanthemum > Chrysanthemum seticuspe. The sequence goes on along the minus strand of BPTQ01000008.1, from coordinate 281,738,079 downwards.
GGATCCGCCACAACAGTGGCTTGTTTTTCTAGTGCCTTAACAAATTATGTTTCTTTGTTTTCACTAGTTGACGCATCGAGTTGCTGAATACCTAAACCTTTTTGGTTGTTTCCAGTTTTAACACTATCTAGTATCATATCTAAAGTATTAGTACTCATTATAGCAATTTTAGAATCTAGTTTATCAACTAGTGTTTGAAGTTGAACGCAAAGTTCACATTCACCACTTGCTATTTTACCCTTTTCTAGACGTTTTAATTTTGCTTTTAATTCTATGACTTCCTTATCTAAACATTGGTTTTGATTTTTCAAAAACTTGTCTTTGTTAATTAATTTTAAGCTAATATTGCAAAGTTTGTCATATTCATTATGCAATAAGTCAGCATCTAGTGATGAGCTACTATAGTATTCGTGACATACCTCGTCATTTGCCATGAGACAAATTTCTTCGTCCTCCTCGTCGCTCATTGCCCACGTGCCGCTCACGAATGCCTTTTGATCATCCCGTTTGGGACACTTACTAATAAAGTGGTTTGGGTCCCCACATTTAAAGCAAGCACGATCATCCCTTGGCTTCTCGTCCTCTTTGCTTTTCCAGAATCCTTTCTTGTCGTCATACGGTTGTTTGACGTATCTTCCCTTCCTTCTAAAGAACTTTTTAAAGTCCCTTACCGCCATAGCATACGCCTCGTCGTCACTATCCGAAGAGGAATTCTCTTCATCGCTTGAGGCCTTTTTGGCTTTAAGGGCAAGAGATTTGTGTTTCTCTTTCACCTTTGAGGCTACGAAATCATTAGCAAGGACAAGCTCGTAGATTTTTAAGTTGCCTATGAGTTCATCAAGGGTGAGGATTGTCAAATCGTTTGACTCTTCGATTGCCGTTACCTTGGATCTCCACTTAGATGGAAGTGCCCTTAGATATCTCCTAACATGGCTACGGCTAGAAAAAGATTCATCAAGTGCTTGTAAAGATGTAATAATAGTATTAAAATTAGCAAAAGAATTATATATAGTTTCCTCATCCGATATTTAAAATTGTTCATATTGTTGAACAAATAAATCAATTTTATTATTTTTAACTTGTTGATTACCTTGATGAGTTACAACTAAAGAATTCCAAATTTCTTTAGAGGTTTTAAGCATAAAAATTCTTTCGAATTCCTTTTTGGGTAAAGAATTATATAAAACCATTTTGGCTTCACTATTTTTAGAAAGCTTTTTCTTCATTTCATCGTTTAGTTTATCATGAGGTATGTTAACTAAATTTCATTTATCATCTTTTGAGGTATCCTCAAAATAGCCTTCAACAATAATGTACCAAAGATCAATATCTTTAGACTTCACATACGTTTCGAATCTATTTTTCCAATATATAAAACCATTAGTTTCAAGTAGTGGTGGTCGTTGCACAGATTGCCCTTCCTTGTAATTTTCAGAACCCATAGTGATCGAAAAGTTTTTAAAATACGGTTTACTTTAAAACTTTTATAAACTTAGCTCCTGACGCCAATTGTGGAAAACTAGAAGGGGGGGGGTTGAATAGTTTTGCCGATTTTAAGTTAGTTTCAAAAACTTTAGATTCGATATTATGTGAAATCATATGGATGTAGAGAAAGTATAGATCTAATGATAAAGCAAGTAAAAAAAGTAAAGCAAGGGATAAAAATGACACAACCGATTTATAGTGGTTCGGCTACAAGGACACCTTCCTTGCCCTACTCCACTCCCCGAGTCACCTACTCGAGAGTTCAAGCTCTATGTCAACAAACTCCTTCAACTTGGCGGAGAAGCCTTCACAACGTTGCTTACACCTTTTTCCGGTACAAAGCTAAATACCGAGTCCGTAACACGGTGGACCAAACCAACACGACTATTACACAACAACTATGTGAAATATCAAATACAAGATCTTTGCTACAGAAATCTTGTGGAGGAACAAATCAATCAAGGACCCCTTGCTTGGATGACTTGTAGAATGCTTGTGATCTCGCCTTAGAGAAGGGCCTATATGAGAATCACTAAAGAAAGAAAGAAGAAAAACTCTCTAGATCAAGTGATCTTTTGTTAGAAGAGAATGAGAGTATATGAGAGAATTAGTAAGAAGAGGGGTGAGTTAGAATGAAGAAATGGCTCTCTATTTGTTGGCAAAACTTGCCACTGTTCCCCGGATCCCACAGATCCCTCCCTTAATGGATCCGTCTAGTGTAAACCTAGGGATCCGTGGGACGCTCCTCTTTGCCCATGGGTTTTTTGGTTATGGGTCATGGGTCATGGGTTATGGGTTGGTCCATGGGTATTTCTTTAGATACAATGTATCTAATGTGTACAATGTATCTAGTCAAGTGGGTATGGGTCAATACCATGGGTTATGGATATGATCCATGGTTTGTGATTTTTACCCATCCTAATAAACTATTACAACAAATGATTTATTACAACAATTTGTATTTAAGTGACTATATGTAAATGCTTCACAAAAATAACATGTATCCTTATAATTTTTCTTATGATAACATTATATTTGTTATCAACAAAACACAAAGAGACCGCAAAATATTAATAAACGTTTTTACGTTTTATTTGTATTAACAAATATAACTTAGTCCGATTGGTGTGGTGGTGGTAAAATAGGTAGTAGGAGAGTTGGTTATTTTAGGTGCAATGGCAGTTTGACCAGTAGGATTCACAACATGAGAAGCCAATCACAACCTTCCCAATAGTTTAACCAATAATTCCTCTGTGTGGTTATTACTGGACTTAGGTAAATGACCAGATGAAGTATTAGAAGTGGTATGATTGCTACTTATACCTAAGCGAGCCAAGAGGTTCATAATAACCTCCTCAATGTTTCCAGTCATATTGATGATGAAACAATATAACAATAACAAGATAATGGAGATTACTTGTGACCTTTGCATAAACAAAACAAACCAAAACATTACCTAGCACATTTAATAGTAATAAGTAAACTTAATCGTGACCTAGCACAACAACAAGCAGAAAGTAGTATGGATCAATGACCTAGCACCGATCACCAATACGTAAACACAATCGTGACCTAGCACGACAACAAGAAGAAAATAGTGTGGATCGATGACCTAGCACCGATCACCAACACGTATATGGTGTGATTGATTTATGAAGGATTCGTTAATGGGGTTTAAAAGAAAAAAAAGAGCTGCTTTTGAGGGTTTTAGGATTGGTGATAGTTGGCTCTTGATACCATGATAGTGTTTGTGATAAACATGAATGATTATATTAATTTGTCTTGCCATGCATTACAAAGAGATCACATACATATAGGGGATACAATGGGCTTATTTAGGTTAAATAGATAATGCCCACAAATGATGCTAACTAATCACATTGAATGTGCCAGTGATATATGACTAATCTATAACTAAAATATGACTAATCCACAACTCATATATGGAAAGAAATATTTGGTCTAACACAATCAACCAATATGACAACAAAGAAACTCCAAAATCGAACCCAAACACTTGAAATTCATACTTAAGCCCTTGCTGGAAATTGATAGAGTATCTTAGCCTTTTGGGAGAGAGAAGAGTAAGAATAATGGCCTTAGGTCGTAAGGATATTCATCAAAGATTTGTCACACTTAGTTATCTTACCTAGGCTTCATTATATACTCAATGAACACTTATTATTCAAGTAAAAACGTCCAAAATAGAGTTAAGGACTAGAAATGATCGGCCAGCATTGATAATGAGGATTAAAATCAAAATTAAATGCACTTTTCGTAACTGCAATTGGGTCCAGCTGATCAGCATAGTGTTTCATCCGATTGGATTCTTTTGTTCTCCACTCCTCAGCCGATTCGGCTTTGGGCTCCAGTCGATCGGTTAAAGATCTTTCAACAAGTTTTTGTTTTTTACTTTTCTCGTTTTAGCTTGTCGCTTGCTTGGTCTTTGATCGTGGCTCTTTATTCTTCAACGGAACTTGATATGTTCTTAATCCTGAGGCTTGGAAACGTTGGTGTATTGAATCTTCTTGTTCTTGTACGGTTTCCAACTTTGTCTTGATGTGGGAATCTTTGTAAGTGCAAAAATTCTTCAATTCTTTGTCGTTTCTTCTTCTTTTCCAGTACTTGGCTATATATAACTTGAATACACACTTTTCTTCAATTAAGTAACAAAATTCTATGAATATAACCGAATATAATGCACAAAGGTATCGATAACGTGAGTAAAAAATATACTTAATTTGAGCGTTATCAGCAAGTGTATTTACGGAAGGTTGGTGTATTTAATCTCTTAATTTAAGCACCCTTTGAAGTAACGCAAGTTTTATTTTTTGAATAACATAGTAACCAAAAGACAAAAATGCAACAATATTTTAGTTTGGTTACTCAGCCCCAAAAATCTCTAAATTACAAATGCCTAAATATGGTAAGTTCAGGGTCATTTGTGGATTTACACAGGTATAACAATTTATTATTCATTTTTTGTTATCTATTTATTTTTAAAAGTCAAACTGGATAAATCCAAACAACCCCTAAACTGCAAACTGCAAGTAAAAATTGCAAATTTAAAGATCAAGATCACAATTATCAACTAAATTTACTTCAATTCATAACCAGTTCCATGATCTGCAATCAAAACTTTTCAAAATACAAAATCGCTCGCACTTAAAGAAACACAGTCAAAGAAGAAATCAAATTTAGACTTTACATATATTTGTTTCTACAACAAACTAATGAAAACATATTACATAAACATAGTAAAAACATAATTAAAGAAACTAAAAGTCAAGAAAGCAAACTAAAATTAATACAACCATATCTTGAAAAAGTTTACATGGTTTTTTGACTCGTTCCACAATGAGTTGCACAATAAAGTTGTTAATCAATGTCCACATGTGTCGTACCTCTTTCTTAAATACGTGCAGTTCCTCATATCCCAGAAATGTATTTTTGCAACATTGACAATTAGATGCATGTGGTTATGGCATTGATCAAACTGGTGGTTTAGGGTTGATGTTGTGATACCATTCTAAATACCCTTCTACTTTTCTTAGGTAACGGACCACATGGTTATGACTGTTAGTTTTTGAGTTTGTGGATTGTTTATCCATGGTGTATGACTTAGAACAACAAGATTGTTGAGATGAGAGTTAACTATGTATGTAGTGTGCTGAAGTAAATTACTTGTGAGAGGAAAATAAGTTTATGAGATGAGATGGGTAGGTTTATGTGTATTTGTGTGAAGTAAATGAGACTCGAACTATGTTTGATTACACAAATGTTGTCGTGAGTTATTTTCAATCTAGTTGAGAAAGACTATGACTTACTAGTGAAGTAAATACTCTTTCCTTCCAACTTGTATACTGAAGTAAATTCTTATACCAACTTGTCTAATGAATTAAATTCCCCTTCCTTCCAACTTGTCATCCAACATAGATATGACATACCTTCCAACTACAAACCGAAGAGAAAGAATATGGCTAGTAATGATACAAACATAGAGGTGTTGGATGATATCAGTGAATCAAGTAAAATGACATGCATAGACTGTTATTTTTTAATATCAAACTAAGGCTGGTTTAACTTTTTATGAAGGGCCTATGTAGGGAATTATAATTTTTAAAATTGATTTAAGTTTTGTTTAAGTGTTTTTAGTATTAATTTTGTTAGTGTAATAGTTAAGTCTGGTAAGACAGAATTAAGTCAGTTAGTGTTATGTCTGCCAGTACTAATGTGGTTATGTTTGGCAGAACAAAGTACTGATAGTTAAGTCTGTTTATGATAAAAACAGAATAGTTTTTTTGAGTTATATTAGGAATAGATATGTACGCGTAGATATATATTAGGAAGATATATCTTTACCGATGAAGATTTTACTGACCAGGTTTTAATACTTATAATGTCTTGTTATACCTATGGTCTACCCTAATGCACTAACAGGCAGTGTACCCGGTCGTGTGTAGTGTAGTATTTCAGAAAAACCGAGGTCGTCCCAAGAGCTATGTGTGCGGATTTTAACTAAGTCTAGGTGTCACATATTTTAATAGGTTTTAAGAATGAAATGATTAATTAAAACAAAAGACAAGAAAATAAAGAAAGTAAATAGAGGTGAGGGTTGTGATCAATAGGGGAGAAGTGTGCTAACCTAGTTATTCATCCAATCAGGCTAAGTTCATGTTTAATTACTTCCAATTACTTCAAGTGGGGTGAAAGTCGCTAGGACAGCATTTGGTCAGTTCGTCCTAACCTATCAGCAAAGGGTTCCATTGGAGATGTCAGGCGACCCGTCGAAAGTCCAGTTGTTCTTAGTCCCCTAAGCCAAGTCATTAAGTTCTGCTACATGCAAGATTTGTAACAATAAGTGCCTAGGCACTAGCATCTTAAACACTAATCCCCGATTTCTTAAGTTCATCCAAACGATAGGTGATCAGTTGGTCAAATCGCACAACCAAAGAAGGGTCGTCAGTTGGTCATATCTTACCCTTCCCACTCAGTCTACCTACTTAGGGTTAGTTGGTCATATCTCCTAGGTAACTAGCCACTACCGCCATTCAAAACTGCCAAAACAAGGGTAGCTACCAACAAACTATGCATGCATACACTAGAAATAATTATACGGAAGTAATGTAAACATAAACAAAGCAATTAAGGAATCATAACTAGGCTAGCACAAAGGTGCTTAGCCAAACATGTAGTAAATCATACCAACAAGAATGAATAAAACATGAATTGAATTGAACATAATGTTTGATACAAATTACTTGATGTTGAGCTAGTAATGATGATGATTGCGAGTGGATTCTTTCTTCAAAGATGGCTTGGAACTGCTGGAAATTGCCCTGGAGTGGTAAATCGACACCTAGGAGAGGGGTGAAGAGAGATGCTTAAAAATTCAGATTTAGGGTTGTATTTATAGGCCGCGACATAGTTACGGCGTAACTAGTTTTAAAGTTACCACGTAACTATAGTTAGGGCGACATATTTTTAGAGTTACTATGTAACTATAGTTAGGGCATAACTATTTTTAGAGTTACTCCCTAACCTCTTCAGCTTTTCAAAATAGCAATATTGCAACTTAGACCCTTGAGTTTCTTCATTCCATTGATAGAGACCAACATAAAAATGTGTTAATTGAGCACCAAACTTCGTATGTAGTAATATTACAGCATAACTAAATCACCGGGTTACATCGTAATTCTTTGTGCGCGTATACTTATCCGTTCCTTAATTGCCTCTACGGCGTAACTAAATTCATGTTATGCCGTAACCTTCAAAATAATAATTACGACGTAACCAAAATAATTGGTTAAGCTGTATCCTTCAAAGCATCATACTTACGCCGTAACACTAGTAATGAGTTACGGCATAATCCTCACACAAAATACTCAAGCCTTTGTACTGTGGGTTACGGCGTAATCAAAAGTACCACTTACGCTGTAACTTGTCTTCAAAATATAATTCTTGGCCTTTTCTCACATCTTTTCCACTCCAACGCCTCATTTATCTTGAAATGCAATTATGAACGAATTAAGTATAATATTAATACAAATGAGGCCATAAACAAGGGAGTTTGATATATAAAATATCAAGCTAATTTGATGTTATCAAATATTCCCCCACTTGAAGTCTACTTGTCCTCAAGTAGACCCTTTAAATAATTCTTAAAAAGATATCTCCCAAGATTAATTGGAAGATATGAGTCAAAAAATCACCTAAGCTAGAAAATTCCAAATCGAGCACCTCACGAAAAAAGAATTGAAATCACATACTCTCTCTCATAATTTACGTGTTTATTTTTAGGTGATCACTCAACTGCTTAGTCATGGCGAGTATTCTATCATAGAAATCACACTCTCTCTCATAATTCACGTGTTTATTTTTGGGTGAACACTCAACTGCTTAGTCATGGCGAGTATTCTATCATAGGCTTGGCAAAGATACTAATCTCTACCACTAGAGTCTATAGATGCAGCTATTCTAAAAGGTAACGGTTGACAAAACATAAAGGCTTATGGGGTTATTTTGTCATTACTTACGGGCTACGGCGAAGGGGACAAAATCAATGATACATGACCAAATCCATGGCCAACACACCAATGATTGCTCGCTTCCTCACCTAAGCTCGATTCATGACTAAGGGTAGGATAAGACATGGGAAAATTTTAATTGGTGTAAATAAAAAGACACGAAACAAATAGATTCCTAAGTCCACAGTCGCCCCACCACTAGTCGCATTCAATCCCATAGCAAAAATCGAGGGTCAAGTTTCAAAGGGTCTTAAATACACGAGTCAATTCATATAAAATATAGTGTAATGCCTCATAATCTCCATTAACTTAGGCAAATAAGATGCATTAACTCGGCCTTCATCATCAATGAAAAAAAAGTATGTGCTATATAATTTTTTTAAATTTTGGGTACTTTTAGCACATAACTTTTACCAAAATCAACCATTTATATCTCCCATCCCTCCACTTGAAATGTACAATGCCCCCATTATATGAATACTGATTAAAATTTGAAAGGCGAGATAGAAATATTCGGGTTTCTAATTTTATCCGTAAGACAAAACTGATTTGTAAAAAAATTGCGCCAGTTGAAACAAGGCGAGAACACTTATCACAATACGACACATAAGCTGATTTATATTATGATCAGCTATAAACAAACTAATAAACTCTTGCTTGAATTCTCATCATATTTTCACTTTTTTTTTCCACTTTCATTCAAATTTTTTCAATTTTTTTTTAATGCAAGAAAAGGTATACATGTATGAATATAAAAACAATACGAACAAATAAAGCATCCCCCCACTTGAGATCAACTATCATCTAAACCCGATTTTCTTCCAGAACCCTTTTGATAACATCAAATTATCCAGAATATTAACTGTCAATTTCCCGCGATAATGCTTGTAATTTATATCATTTATATGGATTTACGCTTGTTTTCCATTATATTCCACTTTCAAGTAAATTACGAGCATTGGAGCTAAAGAGACGAGGAATTGGAGAATTATTAAAGATTTATCATAGTATGCTCACTTTAAAATAGTTACGGTGTAACTCATCTCTCACATTAAGCTGTAACTAAAGCGTTACTCAGAAAGCCAACTTATCAGAAGACTATGGCGTAACTCTCCAAAAATATTACAACGTAACTATATTAGGTCAAATGAGGTTCCGCGCCGCTGATAACTACACCGTAACTCGTGCATAAACTATAGCGTAACCAAGAATTATTGAAGATACGGCGTAACCACTTCTAAGGTTAAGCTGTAACCAGGAGATCTAGTGCAGTTTACGAAGAATAAGATGATTACGGCGTAACTATTTTATTAGGTACGCCGTAACCAAAATCTGGCCTATAAATACCCCATGATTTCCAGCATTTCAAAGCATCCCATTTCACACACCAGAACCAAAGAACGTGGGAAGAAGCCAAAGGCAGGTCTAGAGGAGCATACGGAGCTATCTCCAAGGGAGAAATCACTCCCCCACGATAAGCATTAGCATTTTATCTTTAATTTACGTTCTATTCATGTGTTTCGTAACATTGAATATTGAATTGATTTGTATGGTTAATATGAGCGGCTAAGCACCTCTTGGTGCTGGCCTAGTTATGATTCCTTAAGTGTTTTGTTCGTGTTTTGATAAGGTTTTAAAAGGTACCATTTTGAGGGGTCGTTTAAGTCCTTATTTGATCACTTTTGTATCCGTTATTGCTTAATATCGTTCCTTTTCACTTTTTAGGTCTCTTGAAGGCAAAATGCTGGAATGGCACTTATTTGGACGAAAAGGCGCGAATATATGAAGAAAATGGCCAAAATCAAAATCGAGACACTCACAGTTGCTGAAATTAGAAGGCGACGGCGTCAGGTGCTAATGGCGACGCCGTCCCAAAATTATTGTGACGGTCCAGAACCCAAAACTCGTATTTTCAAGTGACAACGTCTAGTTGTGAAAGAGTAGGCCGTCGCTACTCAGACGGCCTAGATGCAATCCAGACGACGTCAGAAGCTGAAGAGGACGGCGTCACGGACTTAAGGTGACGCCGCCGCAAGGTTAACGTGGCCAAGACGAAACCCTAATGACAGCGACACGACGGCGTCACGAAACATAAGGTGACGCCGTCGCATATGTAATCTTATATATAGAATCCGAATTTTTCAGTCTTTTGGGGAGAGTCTTTAGGAGTAAAAACCTAAAACCGAACCTAAGGTGTCTTGTACAGTATTTTAGGGTTTGATGAGTGTCTAAATACTCATCATTTTTGTACAATATAAACTGCAAAATCATCTGAAAACACTCAGAAACACATCAAAATGATCAAAATATCACAAATCAGTGTTTTATGTGTTTTAAATGCAAAAATATCAAAATCAGATGAAAAACATATCAAATTTGCAAAAATTGCAGTTTTAGTCCCCCAAGTTTCAAAAGTTGTCAAAAACAGTCCCTGAGCACATAATTTCAAAAGTAAAGTCACCAAAGGTCCTTTTAAAATCAAAAGTTGTCAAATTTAGTCCTTTGGTGAAAAATGTAAAAAGTTTTGAGAAAATTACAAGTTTAGTCCTTCAACTTTGAAAATTGGCAGAAATGGCCCCTGGAAAATTGGAAAATGGCAAAATTGGTCCTTGTACTTTTTGAGATTGTCACTTTCAACCCTTGATCAACTTTGCAAGATTGGCAGATTAGGTCCTTGAGTTTTCAGAAATTACACATATAGTCCTTGTCATTAAAACACCTTTATAAACCCTTTGGACTTGTCAATACCCAAGTGACCCCTGCCTAACTCTTTTGGACCCTGTCATTTACATGTTTTGACCCCCCCCTTTTGATTATTAAACACTGCCCAGTCAACCAAGTGGTTTGACTACACCCTTGGCGCCCTTTTTCTTCACCCTTCAACTGCTTCCCTGAAATCACTCCCACCATGCCCTCACCTCCACCTCAACATCTGTCACACCCCCAAATTACCTGTTTTGCAGCGGAATGGAATTCCTGGGGATTGACTGTCATAGCATCACAATCACAGTTATATTGAACGACCTAAAGTGTCGTTTGGAAAATACATCGTTTGATTTAATAAAATAATCAGAGTTACAACATAGGTCCCAAAAGTTTACAAAGTTTGCGGAAATATAAATATATTACAAGTCCAAACGATGGTTTTAAAAGAAAGTGCCATAATGTACAATGATGTAAGTCGACGCCGCGACTCAAAAGGTGGTTCCTTAACCATGCCATGATGATAATGCCTTAGATACCTGAGAATAAACATGCTAAAAAGGTCAACACAAAGGTTGAGTGAAATCCATAGGTTTAAGTAATTCGTTTGAACACAATAATCGTAGTGTGAGTTAATTGGTTTCACACTCATCGTTAAAAACAAAATCGTATTTATTTCACTAAGTTCATGACACCAAAGCGTAAACATCGCACCAATAAAAATTGGTAATCATCGTTTCATCGCCGCCCTAATAGGTAATTTGCCAATTTACCTTAATGATTCAAATATAGTGCGCTCGATTTCTCCTAAATGGGTCAATAGGAGCGGGAGTGTTAATTCCAATAGGCCTATTCACAATATTCGCGCTCACTCGCAAGTGACTAATGGTTCATGATGTAGGGACTTCGAACATGGCAAATACTTAGTGACAATAAAACATTCGGATATAGCATACAGTTCAAAGCATATGTGTTCGATTAAAAATGTAGCATGTATCTCCCCCAAGAGTTTGTAAAACAGTTAAAAGAGTAAAAGTGGGGCTATGAACTCACTTGGTAGACTGGTGTGATGACAAGAGTGAGTACACTGAGGTATAGCGTGATGTTTCAATCTGGACCTATTACGAATGATATGATATGTAATGAGTTGCAATGTAATGTTATGCATGCATTTCGTATGTTATTTATACCATTTGTGAGTTTTAAAAATATTACTTATCGTCGAAAAATACTCTTTTGACGTCTTGACCCTTCAAAAATGATTTTACAAGTATTTACGTCAAAATGTCATCCTACAATGGTTTTATAATGATTTATGGTGAAATTATCACTTTTCGTCGCAAAACAATGTCGTCGGAATTTTCATGAAATTAACAAAAATGGCTTTGGAAAACTAGTCGTAAAATGGTGTACGTCGATCGTTAGAGAACGAACTCGACTGTTTTGGAAAGTTTGTATCGATATCTAGAAGTTTCAGTTCAGGAGTTTTCGTCCAAAAGGTCTCGATCATAAAGATAACAAGGGTTAAAGATAGTGATTTTGGCTAATTGTAGTGCAAAAAGTGAGTTTCGGCCAAGTTTGAGCAACCGTAATTAATTTACTACAACTCCGCTATACAAACGGCTTGTCGTTTTGAAAAATATAGCCGGTGAACTTGATTTTACTAGAAGACAATTCGTTCCAAAAAGTTCCACATCCTTGTTAAAAACAGCCCTCAACATGGACGTTACAGCTACTAAAATACTTGTATCGTAAAAATAATATAGATTTTCAGAAAATAATAGTTACGGCAAGTTTATGAAAACGTGCATATCTTTGTCGTTTCAAATCCGTTTTCTACGTATAATATGTCCTTAGCTTCGTATCAAAGTATACTAATATATTTTTGACAAGTCGAAATAATTTGTGAAGCTTAAGGCTCGTTTTTGACTCGAACAAGGTAAAAACAGCTTGCTGAATTTTCAGAAAACTTTATTTTTCGTCGTCAAACTTGTAAAATCCATAACTTCTTCGTTATAACTCCGTTTTTATCCGTTCAAGCGGCCACGGATTCGTTTTAAAGTATATTTTCTAAATATCAAGGCCAAAATGTCGTGCTTACTGTCGGTTTTTCCAGAAAATCGAAATAAGGACAGAACATAATTTATAGTTATCGAAAATAGTTTTTCTCGGACAAAACCTATTCTAATCCCTTCAAATCAACTCCAAAGCTAATCTAATCCTACCATACACCTTCTTAGGGTGTCATGGGTTCCTAGACATCATCAAGATCAATGAATACCAAGGGAATATTTATAGGATGACCAAATATGTATATATACTCTAAAAAGCATGAAAAATGGTATAAATCACATATGTCTTGCATGTTGCTCCAAAAATGAAAAGATGAATATGAAATGATAAGGAAACATGAAAATGAAAGAAACATGCTTACAAGTGAATATGATGAGGTGCAAGTAACAAGGTTAAACTTAAATACTCTTGGTTTTTATTTCAAAACCTTATAAAGAGTATAAACTAGATTGTTATTAACACTTGATCTTGAGAAAATTTTTGATCCCTATGGAGCTCTTGTTGGAACCGGTTTTGAGAAGCAAGAAGAAGAGAGAAAATGGTTTTTAGCTAACTCTTGTGAAAATGAAATGAATGTGAAAAATAATTGATATATGACTTTATGTAAGAGTGTAATTCATAACAATCAAAGACCTTGCTTCATTTAATGACCACCCTTCTAAGGGCCGGTTTTTAAGGATCTTGCTTCCCATGTATATATATATTTTTTTTATAAATTGTATTATGTAATTACTTGTAGCAATTTGTAATAAAAAGTGTAAGTAAATGTGTAGGAAAATGTACAAGTAAAGGTAAATGGAAATTTTTAGGTAAAAGTAATTGTTAATAGATCAAAATAGAGTATAATGATATTATAAAAATTGTAAAAATACCTTCCTTGTGAAATTTGAGTGATATAAAAATTTTCATGTAGTTTTTAAGAAAACGTCGTAATAATTTAACTTTAACGATTTATGTACCAAATAAATTTAAAACACTAGGAAAACTCAAAATATAGTTTATATAACTAAATGTAAGTAATAAAATATGTCGGGATCATTTTTAGAAATACCGGATTAAATATTCAAAATAATAACTCACGCGATAACGTTTATTTAATATAAAAATTACGCGTTAAATGTGAAATGAAATGTCATGAATGAACTAATATGATGCAAATGATGTGAATGAAATGTAGACTAATCTTAGTCCATATGAAATGTACGTGATGTTATAATCATGAATTCGCCGCTAAACCATAAAGGTTACGCGAATTTGAAACAAGTAAACCAAGTTTACGATAAATGTTGAAATAATGAGGCATAAATTGTTTCGAGAAATGACCTGAAATTGCGAGTTGTCACATTCGCCCAACCAAAAAGGAATTCAGTCCCTGAATTCAGTTCGTGTTAGTCTATCGAATTTGCGAGTTTGTGATGAATAACGAGGAGAGAAGACATGGAGGAGTGTCGTTACGGTTGTCGATGATCGAGAGCGTATAAAACATCGTAGTAAAGAAAATATCGGATGAATCTCTCATAAGTAACACTTTGAATCGGAACATGTGAAAATTTTGCTTGCACTAAGATTTATAAATAACTGCTCCCAACATAACGTGATCCCTCCAGAATTAGACATAGTTAGCTAGGCTATGTATAATTAAGGAACGATGACGTGACGTTCGGTTTAGTTGTTATAACTCTCAATGTTTACAAGGATTTAAACCGTGTCATTAAAATGGTCGATAAAGTAAAAAGAAGTAAAATTCTCGTAAGTAATAACAAATCGGAAAGAAAATAAAGTACGATAGATGAGAATATTTTACAACGAGTGTTTTAGCAAAAGTAGTACATCTTAGGTTATAAAGATTCGGATACGATGGAAAACATAAACTTAGTACGACATAGTACATAAGGAAAATTAAGACTGTTAGCTTCCAAACTTCTTCAGTCTTCCGCGTTGTTGGGACCATGACGAGCTTCTCCTCCTCCTAACATATATGCATTCCCATGAGCATCTTCAACTGGTTGACCTTGGTTTTGAGGACATTGATTTCTATAGTGTCCTTGCTCCCCACATCCGAAGCATGTGACTACGGCTTTACCTTTACAATCCCTGGCTAGATGTCCCGGTGTTTGGCATTTGTGGCACTTTGCAGGGCAAGGACCCGAGTGATGAAAATTACATCGATTACATAGTGGGTGTGTTCCAGCATACCCTCTACCTCTCATTGGTGCAGCGACATAAACCATTCCCGCTTCTTGCCTTCTATTTTGTTGTTGTTGATGGTTAGTGTTGCGGTTTTGGTTGTTGTTGTTATAACCTCCTTGGTCGTTTTCCCATTTTCTTTTGTTGTTGTTGATTTGGTTATCGTCGTTGTTGTTGTTGTTGTTTTGGTTATTGTGGTAGTTGGTGCGGTTGTTGGGGTTGTTGTTGTTTTGGTTGGTGTTGGTGTACTTACCTCTCTTCACTACCTGGGCCATGAGCTTTTGAGTCACCCTAATAGCTTCCTCGATTGTTTGTGGATCAAACGAAGTCACATCTCCTTGAATCACCTCGGGAAGTCCCCCAATGAAAGCCTCTAGCAACTTCTCATTATCAGAAACCATAGACGGGCATAACGCGGCCAATTCTTGGAATCTCCGAATGTAAGTGTCAATATCGTACCCAATAGTTACTAGTTCATAGAACTCGGTCTCCAACTTTTTGACTTCCGTACGCGGACAAAACTTCTTAGTCACCAAACCCTTAAATTGCTCCCAAGTAAGCTTGAAAGCATTCTCCATCCCAATCGGTTGAGCATAAGAATTCCACCACGATAATGCTCCATCGAGTAATGTGCTCGTAGCAAATTTAACCTTACTATCATCCGGACAGTTACAAAGCAAAAACACTGACTCCAATTTTTCAAACCATCGAACCATTGCAGTAGCTCCTTCAGTACCTCGAAACTTAGTGGGTTCACCACTTTTGAAATCCTTGTACGAACATCTCTTAACTCCGGATCCTCCGGCATTTCCAGTAGCAGCAGCTAGCCTAGCGGCTTCAGCAGCAGCCGCGGCCTCAGCAGCAGCAGCAGCCACTGTTTCCCTTTCGACTCTTAGAGCATTAGCAATGCTATCATTCACCAACTTTTGAATTGCTGCTTGGGTCATTTCAACTGTAGCTTTCTTCGGTGCCATATCTTCTTCAAAACAAGAGGAAATGTGAGACGTATCAAAATCCCATGTTAAAAATATGCGCTCTAAAGAGAGGTGATAAGAAATGATAAGTTTGAGGTTTTCTTTCAAAATAATCGACGGTTTTTTTTTTTTTTTTTTTTTTTTTTTTATGAAATGGGTTATGAGATGTCGTAAGTGCTTCAAATGTATGATGGTTTAGTGACTTAGAGTGAATAGCGTGTAACTCGACATGTTAGTGATGAAACAAAGGAGTGAGAGTGACCTTGCCTTACTTAAAGGTTTATCTCGGCATTCGACGTTATCGGTGATGAGTCAATTGATGTTGAAATTTTGATGGGGAATAACAAGGCATTCTCTACATTAGAGTATGAAGAAAGAATAATGGAATGGGCATTTAAAGGCATCCATGTGACAATCGATATGAAATGAAAGTAAATAACTCGAAAAATGTACGTAAAAACCGCATGTAAAGTGAACATGCACTTATGATGAAATGATGAGATGCTATGATGATGTAGTTATAGTCTAGGGTCAATGATGCAACCTAGTTCTCTATAACCGAAGCTCTGATACCAATCTGTCACACCCCCAAATTACCTGTTTTGCAGCGGAATGGAATTCCTGGGGATTGACTGTCATAGCATCACAATCACAGTTATATTGAACGACCTAAAGTGTCGTTTGGAAAATACATCGTTTGATTTAATAAAATAATCAGAGTTACAACATAGGTCCCAAAAGTTTACAAAGTTTGCGGAAATATAAATATATTACAAGTCCAAACGATGGTTTTAAAAGAAAGTGCCATAATGTACAATGATGTAAGTCGACGCCGCGACTCAAAAGGTGGTTCCTTAACCATGCCATGATGATAATGCCTTAGATACCTGAGAATAAACATGCTAAAAAGGTCAACACAAAGGTTGAGTGAAATCCATAGGTTTAAGTAATTCGTTTGAACACAATAATCGTAGTGTGAGTTAATTGGTTTCACACTCATCGTTAAAAACAAAATCGTATTTATTTCACTAAGTTCATGACACCAAAGCGTAAACATCGCACCAATAAAAATTGGTAATCATCGTTTCATCGCCGCCCTAATAGGTAATTTGCCAATTTACCTTAATGATTCAAATATAGTGCGCTCGATTTCCCCTAAATGGGTCAATAGGAGCGGGAGTGTTAATTCCAATAGGCCTATTCACAATATTCGCGCTCACTCGCAAGTGACTAATGGTTCATGATGTAGGGACTTCGAACATGGCAAATACTTAGTGACAATAAAACATTCGGATATAGCATACAGTTCAAAGCATATGTGTTCGATTAAAAATGTAGCATGTATCTCCCCCAAGAGTTTGTAAAACAGTTAAAAGAGTAAAAGTGGGGCTATGAACTCACTTGGTAGACTGGTGTGATGACAAGAGTGAGTACACTGAGGTATAGCGTGATGTTTCAATCTGGATCTATTACGAATGATATGATATGTAATGAGTTGCAATGTAATGTTATGCATGCATTTCGTATGTTATTTATACCATTTGTGAGTTTTAAAAATATTACTTATCGTCGAAAAATACTCTTTTGACGTCTTGACCCTTCAAAAATGATTTTACAAGTATTTACGTCAAAATGTCATCCTACAATGGTTTTATAATGATTTATGGTGAAATTATCACTTTTCGTCGCAAAACAATGTCGTCGGAATTTTCATGAAATTAACAAAAATGGCTTTGGAAAACTAGTCGTAAAATGGTGTACGTCGATCGTTAGAGAACGAACTCGACTGTTTTGGAAAGTTTGTATCGATATCTAGAAGTTTCAGTTCAGGAGTTTTCGTCCAAAAGGTCTCGATCATAAAGATAACAAGGGTTAAAGATAGTGATTTTGGCTAATTGTAGTGCAAAAAGTGAGTTTCGGCCAAGTTTGAGCAACCGTAATTAATTTACTACAACTCCGCTATACAAACGGCTTGTCGTTTTGAAAAATATAGCCGGTGAACTTGATTTTACTAGAAGACAATTCGTTCCAAAAAGTTCCACATCCTTGTTAAAAACAGCCCTCAACATGGACGTTACAGCTACTAAAATACTTGTATCGTAAAAATAATATAGATTTTCAGAAAATAATAGTTACGGCAAGTTTATGAAAACGTGCATATCTTTGTCGTTTCAAATCCGTTTTCTACGTATAATATGTCCTTAGCTTCGTATCAAAGTATACTAATATATTTTTGACAAGTCGAAATAATTTGTGAAGCTTAAGGCTCGTTTTTGACTCGAACAAGGTAAAAACAGCTTGCTGAATTTTCAGAAAACTTTATTTTTCGTCGTCAAACTTGTAAAATCCATAACTTCTTCGTTATAACTCCGTTTTTATCCGTTCAAGCGGCCACGGATTCGTTTTAAAGTATATTTTCTAAATATCAAGGCCAAAATGTCGTGATTACTGTCGGTTTTTCCAGAAAATCGAAATAAGGACAGAACATAATTTATAGTTATCGAAAATAGTTTTTCTCGGACAAAACCTATTCTAATCCCTTCAAATCAACTCCAAAGCTAATCTAATCCTACCATACACCTTCTTAGGGTGTCATGGGTTCCTAGACATCATCAAGATCAATGAATACCAAGGGAATATTTATAGGATGACCAAATATGTATATATACTCTAAAAAGCATGAAAAATGGTATAAATCACATATGTCTTGCATGTTGCTCCAAAAATGAAAAGATGAATATGAAATGATAAGGAAACATGAAAATGAAAGAAACATGCTTACAAGTGAATATGATGAGGTGCAAGTAACAAGGTTAAACTTAAATACTCTTGGTTTTTATTTCAAAACCTTATAAAGAGTATAAACTAGATTGTTATTAACACTTGATCTTGAGAAAATTTTTGATCCCTATGGAGCTCTTGTTGGAACCGGTTTTGAGAAGCAAGAAGAAGAGAGAAAATGGTTTTTAGCTAACTCTTGTGAAAATGAAATGAATGTGAAAAATAATTGATATATGACTTTATGTAAGAGTGTAATTCATAACAATCAAAGACCTTGCTTCATTTAATGACCACCCTTCTAAGGGCCGGTTTTTAAGGATCTTGCTTCCCATGTATATATTTTTTTTTTTTTTTTATAAATTGTATTATGTAATTACTTGTAGCAATTTGTAATGAAAAGTGTAAGTAAATGTGTAGGAAAATGTACAAGTAAAGGTAAATGGAAATTTTTAGGTAAAAGTAATTGTTAATAGATCAAAATAGAGTATAATGATATTATAAAAATTGTAAAAATACCTTCCTTGTGAAATTTGAGTGATATAAAAATTTTCATGTAGTTTTTAAGAAAACGTCGTAATAATTTAACTTTAACGATTTATGTACCAAATAAATTTAAAACACTAGGAAAACTCAAAATATAGTTTATATAACTAAATGTAAGTAATAAAATATGTCGGGATCATTTTTAGAAATACCGGATTAAATATTCAAAATAATAACTCACGCGATAACGTTTATTTAATATAAAAATTACGCGTTAAATGTGAAATGAAATGTCATGAATGAACTAATATGATGCAAATGATGTGAATGAAATGTAGACTAATCTTAGTCCATATGAAATTTACGTGATGTTATAATCATGAATTCGCCGCTAAACCATAAAGGTTACGCGAATTTGAAACAAGTAAACCAAGTTTACGATAAATGTTGAAATAATGAGGCATAAATTGTTTCGAGAAATGACCTGAAATTGCGAGTTGTCACAACATCTCACTTCCTTGTCTCCTCCACCTCTACACAAAACAAAAACCATTAAATGATCCTAAACCCTTAACACTCAAGTCCTCCACCTGTCAAAAATCAACTTTGGCGCCAAAATGATCAAATGGTCAAAAATGTCCCAAGACATCCAATGGTCCAGAATATTGGTGGGAAGTGCTCAGAAGTCTAGTGAGAAGCTCTTGGAGTATAAAAGAGAAAGAAAGAAGCAGTAAAGAGAGTAGTTAGTTTTATCATTTTTCTCTAATGTCGTTTTTTAAATAATAGTTTTAGTTTAAAGCCAAATGTTGTAATTTCACCTTCCTTGTATTACATTTAAGTCATTTCATCTTTATAATCAGTATTTAAGAATCAATTTTCAAGTTTAGTTAAAATTTGTATTTTGTGTTAACTGTTGAAAAATCTCTCTTTCTTGTCAATTTCAGTAGCTTAGTTTAGTTTGTAATCATTTTAAATCACTGCTTTGTATTTCTCTTTTAATTTCATTTATTGTATTAAAATTTTGTTATTAATGAAATTTACTTTTTATGCTAAAAATACTGTTATGATCTTAAACTGTTTTTAAATTGCTTATTAGTCTTATTGTAATTGATGATAGCTTAATCTCAAGTTTCATTAGTTTGTTTCTTAATTATCTCAAAAATACAAAAAAATAAGAAAAAAAATCATTGAAAAATAAAAAAACATGTCAAATCTGTTTATGGAATGATTTATACTTAGCTACTGCTTCACTTAGGTTCATATAAGCTTCTCATAGCTTATTGTGAGCTTATTTCAGTTTTAAACTCAATTCACAAAAAAAAATCTTAGTTGAGATCAGTTGCTACAGTGCTTGTTCTGGTCTGCTGATATTGGATCTGGATTGGAATGATGATGATGATGGAATTGGGTTAAAAGTGAGCTGGATTGGATTAGGTTAGGGGTCCTAGTAGGTTAGAGTTACTGTTCCATTTATGCAAGCCATAGTGGCTAGGATATCTTGTAAGTGCTCAAATCTGTTCTACATGTTATCTTCTGAATCTGTTGATTTCTCTTGAATAGTTAGTATAATTTGTGGTTATTAATCTATATTTGATGATAGTTTAGTGTAATCTAGTGATAATTTGTTTTTAGATCTTAAAACAGAAGCTAAAATAGTGTTTGGATTAGAGTAGTTTACTGTGCTTAAGTTTGAATCAGTGGGTTAATGCTATTGCTATATGCTTAATAGGGTCAAAAACATTCAAATCAATCTTTACTTTGCATCAAAACTCTCAAAAAGTCAAAATCAATTGAAAACTGCTATTGAGTACACATCTGTTGAAAATCAGTATGTACAAATTAGCTTATTGGCTTTAGATTAACTAGAGCTAGCTTTTGGTAATCACTATCAGCCTTTAAACATCAAATTCAGTTAGTTACTTTGGATCAAAACTCAATATAGTCAAACATAGCAACTGTTTTTAAAAAGTCAAAAATGGCGTATAGACAGATTTCATCAGATCTTGCAGCAGTTGTTCAGGAGTCATTTTAAAGAATTAGAGTCTGGAAATTGGCACAGTTGTAGCTAGCTAGGTGGTCTTTAAGGCCACTTATCTGTTTTTGGTACTAGCTTGTCTGATAAGCTGGTACATAAGCTCAAATCAAGGGGGTGTTCACTGTTCTGATTAGAAGTAGCAGTTGGTATAGATCTAGGTTCTGAGCTTGTAGCTTGTTAGGATTAGGTTTCATCAGTTGCAACTAGCTTATTTTAGTAGGTTATAGCTTATATCACTGTTTGGTTACTTAATTAGCTTGCTAGCTTATTTTCCTAGCTTATTTAGTAGCAGTGTGTACATCAGTTCATATTTCCTACACATTAGCTGCTTCTTTTTCATTTTTTATAAGATTCATATTATCATTTTAGATTTTTCCTGAGATTTTTATAATTTTTGGTCATTGTTTACTATTTTTCTCAATTTAAATTAGATTTTAATCATTTTTAATTAGCTTTTAATATAAAAAATTAAGAAAAGCTTCAAAAAAAATATGTTTTCTATTTTCTTAGGTTAAGATAAATATAAAAGTAATAAAAAGTATTTTTCCACAATTTTCTTAGTTTAAATAGTATTTTCTAGCATTTTAATTAGTTTTAAATAGTTTTAAATTAATAATAAATACATAAAAAGTCTAAAAATATATTTTCAGTTTTAAAATAAGTTTTATCATATTTTAGATTTTTCTAAGTTATAATTTCATTTTTCTAGGTTAATTTTGTATTTTCTTGTATTTTAGTACATTTTTAATACTTAATAAATAGTTTTTAATTAATGATAATTAATTAAATAGTTTTAAAAATAGTTTTCTTTTTCTAAAAATTTTCTTTTATCATTAGGTTTGTAAAAATATATTTTTCATATTTTTAGGACTTTTATTTCTTAAAATTCACTTTTTATTTTGTACGTTTACGTAATTTTAATTTAAACGTACGTTTTAAGTTTTAAACGTTCATCACTTTAAATATAGTGATAGCGTTTATTTAATATCTTTTATCTTTTTAATTTTCTTAATTTGTATTTAAGTCGCTTTATTTTTATAAACTTTTTCAGTAGTGTAGTTATTCATCCTATTCCTTGCTGATCACTATTATTAGTGATCATTCTATCGTCTGATCAAGCGTTTAACACACCATTGAGTCTCCGTGGGACATAACGACCCGGGAATTCACTATATTCTCTGATCTTCATTGTATTTGTGTTTAAGCTGTTTTAAGTCTGTTTGACTTGACGGTTCACCACGAATCAAATTTTGGCGCCGCTGCCGGGGAGGCTTTAGCGTGTGTTCAGCCATTTTCAGACCCACTCTTGCACATACCCCATCTTTTGTAAAAAGTTTTTTGTAAAGTTTTCAAAAATCCAAAAAGTTCATTAACACTTTTCCTAAAGTGTTAGCAACGCCAAAAATATTTTCATTCTTTGTTTTTATTGCATGTTTTTCAAAAATCCAAAAATATCCATCTTTTATCCTCTAATCTGTTTAATTCTACATTTCTTTATCCTCAAACCTGTTTAATTCTCCATTCTTTATCCTCAAATCCGTTTAATTCTTCATCTCTTATCCCTCTTATCTGTTTAATTCTCTATGTCATGGTATTTGACATGTTCCTGGTGTGGAGGTCCATTTAATGGTGGAAATTGTCGGCGATGTACCAATGTGGGTTTCGGAGACAAGTTTGTCGGTAATCCCGATCCCATTTCAAATGAAACACCCGATTTTTCCTACCTACCTCCACAACCCCAGTACGAATCCTACTCATGCGAGTATTGTGGGAATGATTCTCATTACGGTTTTGATTGTCCACCACAGGTTCCGCTTGTCTATGAGCCGGAACCATGTTACAATCAGAACTTTGGTGAAAGTTATTTTCCCAATTATCTCTGTTGTGAGAATTGCGGGGGTCCTCATGAGACTTTTGAATGTCAACCGATGAATCAAAATTTTCAAAATTCCAATTCTCCCGGTTTTGACAATTTCCAACCCCCACAGTATTCCATCAGTCATCAGACTTCCGAGCCTTCACAGCATCTCAATGATCACGAGGAGTGTTATCTTCCTCAAAGTTCTGAAGAAATACGCATTCGGAAGAAACTACAAATGAAAAGAATGGTGTGTAAGCTTCAGCAGATGAACATAAGAATCCGATATGATGACGATGATGATGAGGATTCTATTCTAATGAAGGAATATTATGAGAGCTTGTCAACTGAAATCACACCCGAAGCTTCCATTGACTCTCTCATAATGGGGGACGAGCCTTCTAGCACTATTCCAGAAATGGAATCGTCAAGTGTTGAGAGCCTTGTTCCAAACCCAAGTGAGTCCGAGGTTATCTCCGATAATATGTGTGATGAGCCTCTTGATGATCATTCTTCTCCTCCTCTTGACATTCCATATGATCATGTCGAGATGTTCTCCGATTCTGATAACGATTGTACTTCGTTTGACGATTCTTTATCCTATGGAGACATCGATTATGTCGAGGAGCTACCTTCTGAGCTAGTTAGCTTAGAGGGAGTGAGAGATTCTGATGATCTGGAAATTGAGGACGAGATACTTCGTGAACAATTGTTCAATATAAATCTCCTCGTTTCTAAGATCGAATCATTTTGTGCTAAGTCAGCTTCATCTCCTATCCCCGTTGTGGATAGTGACTCTACATTGGACAAGCCCGAGCTTGAGGCTTTTTCCAATGATTCTCTTCATGAAGAGTTCTCCGGTGAACTCTCTCATGACATATCTCCTCCGGAATATGATCATTTCCATTTTGATCTTGAGGATGATATTGGCTCTGAGGAAGGTGTACTCTATCATAAGAGTTTGCTTATTGATGATACTACCTTCACCCTTCCTCCCAATATGTCTACATTTGAGGATGAAGAATGGATCTTGATTGTTATCAACATCTTTCTTCCATTCCTCTCATATGATGTGACTTCCTCTCTTCTTCACTCCTTTGGGAGTGAGGACACTATCTTTGACCCCGGCATTTTTATTTATCATTTATGAGCCGGGTCTTTCTCTGTATATCTCGTCGGTGTGGAAATTTCACGTGCTTCAAAGTTTATCCAAACATCTTGAATGAAAGTCCGATTGAGATTGTTTCTTCCACTTTGCTTCCCCATGAACAAATTAATGCGGGGTCGAGTCAAGCTAGCGACTCGGAAAACAAAAACAGTAGCACACACAATATGGGTTTTCACCCATATTTCTGTCTTTTTCCCCTTTCTACCACCTAAGTGTGGGGGTGATGCCCCACAGGCTATATATATATATATATATATATCTCTTTAAAAAAAAAAAAAAAAAAAAAAAAAAAAAAAAAATCCTTTAAAATAATGGCCGTAATATTTCCCTTTTATGTTCTTTGTTTCGGCATAACCGCCGGTACTTTGAATATTGAGGGCAATATTCATTTCTAAGTGTGGGGGGGAATTCTCACGAATTTCATATATTATCTACCCAATTCCCCCGTTTTTGGCCAAAAAAAGTTTTTTTGGAGTAAGTGTTCTACACTTACTCATCTTGGTTATCAGTCCGTCATGTTTGATAAACTAAAGGATTGGCTAATCCAGGAGCAAACGGCTCTTGGTAAAGATATATCAAATCCGTTTATATGGCTTGCAATTTGCCCAAAATTGTATGGTTCTCAGCTCACCATATCCTTAAAAGTGAAGAGTTGGCTAGCCCGCAAGATTATGGCTTGTGGTAAAGGCAGTGGAAAAACCATAATTGGTAATCAGCTCACCAAAGATAATATTGATAATCTATCTAAGAGTTGGCTAGTCCAGAAGGGTACGGCTTCTGGTAAAGACAAAATCAAATCCGTTGAAAGCTGGTGGTTTGCTCAAAATCACATGGTTATCGGTGTACCATGGTTCTTACTTGAACTGAAACATTTGGCTACTCCAGAAGTAATGGCTTTTGGTAAAGAGTTTAAAATCCATTATGTTTTCTCAAATCATTGCTAGGGACTAGCAATATCTCAGTGTGGGGGATTGATGAGTGTCTAAATACTCATCATTTTTGTACAATATAAACTGCAAAATCATCTGAAAACACTCAGAAACACATCAAAATGATCAAAATATCACAAATCAGTGTTTTATGTATTTTAAATGCAAAAATATCAAAATCAGATGAAAAACATATCAAATTTGCAAAAATTGCAGTTTTAGTCCCCCAAGTTTCAAAAGTTGTCAAAAACAGTCCCTGAGCACATAATTTCAAAAGTAAAGTCACCAAAGGTCCTTTTAAAATCAAAAGTTGTCAAATTTAGTCCTTTGGTGAAAAATGTAAAAAGTTTTGAGAAAATTACAAGTTTAGTCCTTCAACTTTGAAAATTGGCAGAAATGGCCCTTGGAAAATTGGAAAATGGCAAAATTGGTCCTTGTACTTTTTGAGATTGTCACTTTCAACCCTTGATCAACTTTGCAAGATTGGCAGATTAGGTCCTTGAGTTTTCAGAAATTACACATATAGTCCTTGTCATTAAAACACCTTTATAAACCCTTTGGACTTGTCAATACCCAAGTGACCCCTGCCTAACTCTTTTGGACCCTGTCATTTACATGTTTTGACCCCCCCTTTTGATTATTAAACACTGCCCAGTCAACCAAGTGGTTTGACTACACCCTTGGCGCCCTTTTTCTTCACCCTTCAACTGCTTCCCTGAAATCACTCCCACCATGCCCTCACCTCCACCTCAACATCTCACTTCCTTGTCTCCTCCACCTCTACACAAAAAAAAAACCATTAAATGATCCTAAACCCTTAACACTCAAGTCCTCCACCTGTCAAAAATCAACTTTGGCGCCAAAATGATCAAATGGTCAAAAATGTCCCAAGACATCCAATGGTCCAGAATATTGGTGGGAAGTGCTCAGAAGTCTAGTGAGAAGCTCTTGGAGTATAAAAGAGAAAGAAAGAAGCAGTAAAGAGAGTAGTTAGTTTTATCATTTTTCTCTAATGTCGTTTTTTAAATAATAGTTTTAGTTTAAAGCCAAATGTTGTAATTTCACCTTCCTTGTATTACATTTAAGTCATTTCATCTTTATAATCAGTATTTAAGAATCAATTTTCAAGTTTAGTTAAAATTTGTATTTTGTGTTAACTGTTGAAAAATCTCTCTTTCTTGTCAATTTCAGTAGCTTAGTTTAGTTTGTAATCATTTTAAATCACTGCTTTGTATTTCTCTTTTAATTTCATTTATTGTATTAAAATTTTGTTATTAATGAAATTTACTTTTTATGCTAAAAATACTGTTATGATCTTAAACTGTTTTTAAATTGCTTATTAGTCTTATTGTAATTGATGATAGCTTAATCTCAAGTTTCATTAGTTTGTTTCTTAATTATCTCAAAAATACAAAAAAAATAAGAAAAAAAATCATTGAAAAATAAAAAAACATGTCAAATCTGTTTATGGAATGATTTATACTTAGCTACTGCTTCACTTAGGTTCATATAAGCTTCTCATAGCTTATTGTGAGCTTATTTCAGTTTTAAACTCAATTCACAAAAAAAAAATCTTAGTTGAGATCAGTTGCTACAGTGCTTGTTCTGGTCTGCTGATATTGGATCTGGATTGGAATGATGATGATGATGGAATTGGGTTAAAAGTGAGCTGGATTGGATTAGGTTAGGGGTCCTAGTAGGTTAGAGTTACTGTTCCATTTATGCAAGCCATAGTGGCTAGGATATCTTGTAAGTGCTCAAATCTGTTCTACATGTTATCTTCTGAATCTGTTGATTTCTCTTGAATAGTTAGTATAATTTGTGGTTATTAATCTATATTTGATGATAGTTTAGTGTAATCTAGTGATAATTTGTTTTTAGATCTTAAAACAGAAGCTAAAATAGTGTTTGGATTAGAGTAGTTTACTGTGCTTAAGTTTGAATCAGTGGGTTAATGCTATTGCTATATGCTTAATAGGGTCAAAAACATTCAAATCAATCTTTACTTTGCATCAAAACTCTCAAAAAGTCAAAATCAATTGAAAACTGCTATTGAGTACACATCTGTTGAAAATCAGTATGTACAAATTAGCTTATTGGCTTTAGATTAACTAGAGCTAGCTTTTGGTAATCACTATCAGCCTTTAAACATCAAATTCAGTTAGTTACTTTGGATCAAAACTCAATATAGTCAAACATAGCAACTGTTTTTAAAAAGTCAAAAATGGCGTATAGACAGATTTCATCAGATCTTGCAGCAGTTGTTCAGGAGTCATTTTAAAGAATTAGAGTCTGGAAATTGGCACAGTTGTAGCTAGCTAGGTGGTCTTTAAGGCCACTTATCTGTTTTTGGTACTAGCTTGTCTGATAAGCTGGTACATAAGCTCAAATCAAGGGGGTGTTCACTGTTCTGATTAGAAGTAGCAGTTGGTATAGATCTAGGTTCTGAGCTTGTAGCTTGTTAGGATTAGGTTTCATCAGTTGCAACTAGCTTATTTTAGTAGGTTATAGCTTATATCACTGTTTGGTTACTTCATTAGCTTGCTAGCTTATTTTCCTAGCTTATTTAGTAGCAGTGTGTACATCAGTTCATATTTCCTACACATTAGCTGCTTCTTTTTCATTTTTTATAAGATTCATATTATCATTTTAGATTTTTCCTGAGATTTTTATAATTTTTGGTCATTGTTTACTATTTTTCTCAATTTAAATTAGATTTTAATCATTTTTAATTAGCTTTTAATATAAAAAATTAAGAAAAGCTTCAAAAAAAATATGTTTTCTATTTTCTTAGGTTAAGATAAATATAAAAGTAATAAAAAGTATTTTTCCACAATTTTCTTAGTTTAAATAGTATTTTCTAGCATTTTAATTAGTTTTAAATAGTTTTAAATTAATAATAAATACATAAAAAGTCTAAAAAATATATTTTCAGTTTTAAAATAAGTTTTATCATATTTTAGATTTTTCTAAGTTATAATTTCATTTTTCTAGGTTAATTTTGTATTTTCTTGTATTTTAGTACATTTTTAATACTTAATAAATAGTTTTTAATTAATGATAATTAATTAAATAGTTTTAAAAATAGTTTTCTTTTTCTAAAAATTTTCTTTTATCATTAGGTTTGTCAAAATGTATTTTTCATATTTTTAGGACTTTTATTTCTTAAAATTCACTTTTTATTTTGTACGTTTACGTAATTTTAATTTAAACGTACGTTTTAAGTTTTAAACGTTCATCACTTTAAATATAGTGATAGCGTTTATTTAATATCTTTTATCTTTTTAATTTTCTTAATTTGTATTTAAGTCGCTTTATTTTTATAAACTTTTTCAGTAATGTAGTTATTCATCCTATTCCTTGCTGATCACTATCATTAGTGATCATTCTATCGTCTGATCAAGCGTTTAACACACCATTGAGTCTCCGTGGGACATAACGACCCGGGAATTCACTATATTCTCTGATCTTCATTGTATTTGTGTTTAAGCTGTTTTAAGTCTGTTTGACTTGACGGTTCACCACGAATCAGGGTTTTAAACCCTATCTTACATCAAGATAAGTCTTTACTTCATTAATTCAATTATGTCTTTGATTATTTGTGTGTATGCTTGCATGTTCTCCATGTCCGGCTAATTTACTTGTGTGTTTGCTTAGGAAGTATGAAACTTAATTATTGAATATTGATTGGTTGTTTCTTATCTTAGTTGATTAATGATCTAGTAATGCGATAGGTCATTCGTTGTGTACTTAATGCTTGATTCATCTTTGTGAACCTTAGAATATAATTACCTGAGTAGTTGTAGGCTAAACCATCCAAAGAGCGCCTTAGAGTAGGAGTTTATCATCCCTAGTGGGTTTGTAGACGAGACCCTTTGGTAAGTTCAAGGAGTTAGGGAGAAACGCATACCCTACAACTTTAGACACACAACGCAACTAGGAATAAGGACGTGACAATTCAACCACCAATAGGAGATAATTAAGGAGTAATACAAACTAAGTAAACACATCTTTAAACTATCATACGAGCACACATTAATTAGACATAGACTCCCACAACCTTAGTTTAGATAATTAGATAATAGTAGAGTAATCGGTAGAAATACCAACCCCCCAAATCCAATACCCGAGATTCGTACCTTTCCATTTCATAAAACATAAAAAGATAAAAAATAATCTTCCTCAACCTTAACCTTAGCGTAGTAACTCCTTACTAGCATTCCTATTCCCCTAGAGAACGATATCAATACCCGTGGCTTACCCTAATTACTACACTACAACGATTAGGTTCACTGCCTAGGGTGTTATAAAACTTGCTCGAAGAAAAGGAAGTTTCCTTGACCCCGAACGACGCGTGTAGCGTTATCAAGTTTTTGGCGCCGCTGCCGGGGAATAGAATAGCTAGTTAGTAGTCCACCTCGTTTAGGTTTCTTTGCTTGATTCCTATCAAGTAAATTTTTCTCATTTTTAGCTTTCTCTTAGTCTATCCCCCTTCTTCGTGACCTTTGTTCGTAATCCCATCACTTTTCATCATGGAAGGTGATAACCCACTACCATTCATCAATCTACCACCAAATGACCTGCCAAGAGCCCGTACTCTTGGTGAATACTCGAGACCAAGCCACCTAGGCTATAGGAACACCATTGAGCTTCCCGACCAAGCCCAAACTACGGCCCTGCGATCCTACACCATCCGGTTGGTGCAAAACGGATGTGCATTCCATGGACTTCGTTCCGAAGATCCAAATCAGCATCTAAGGGATTTCCTCAAAATCGTCGATTCCATCGACCTTGATGCTACTACTCAGGAGACCACGCGCCTGCGTCTCTTCCAATTCTCTCTACGGGACCAAGCTAGTAATTGGCTTGAGCGACTTCCCACCGGCTCCATCTCAAGTTGGGATGATCTTACTTCTCGCTTCCTTGCTCAATTTTTCCCACCGGGGAGAACCACTAAGCTTAGGAATGACATCTTGATGTTCCAACAACGTCAAGGTGAATCTCTCTACGAAGCATGGACCCGATTCAAGGACTTACTTCATAAAGTCCCTCATCACGGCATTGACCTTTGGCTCCAAGTCCAAATCTTTTATGATCATGTCAACTTCCCCACTAAGCGATCCATTGACCAAGCGGCCGGTGGAAAACTTAGTGATTTCACCGCGGAAGAATCATGGGGTATAATAGAGGACCTCGCCCTCTATGACAACGAAAGTTGGGATGACCCCCGTGAGCTGCCCAAAACCGTTAAGGCAATCTCCTTGCCTCCTTCCGACCGTATGATGATCGAACTTGAAGATCAAGTTAGATTCCTCATGAGCTCATACGAAACTCCTAAATCTTCACACCATGTGAACAAAGCTTCTTCCTCGTGTGAGCCGTGTTGTGATCCTCATAACACGCGCAATAGCACTCGCTCCCCAGAACATGCTTCCGTTGACTACGCATCCTCACGTATTAATGGAACGGGAGGAAGATTCCCTACAATACCCGGACCTAGGAATTTTAATGAAACCCGAGAGGCATGGAAAGGCAAGCCCGATTTCTACTGGGGACAAACCAAAGAATTCACCTCTAATGATTTCTCATGGCCCCCACCTAACGGTCCTAACCAACAAAATGTCGAAGGGATGTTGCAAAACCTAGTTGCATCCCAAGAAACCCAAATGGCTAAGCTCTCGGACCGCTTTAACCATCAACAAGCCGAGATGGATAGGAAAATAGACAACCTTTTGAAAGCCATAGCTAATAGTGATAAGAAGGTTAGTGCTATCTCAACTCCCGAGCCTTCAGGTATAGAGATTAAGGATCCAAGCAAGCTAACGAAGTATGTCCAATTCGTCAATACCATCGCCTTAGTTGAACCTAATGAAACAAATGACGAAGAGGACTATACACTTGTGGATGATGAAACACCCGAGGAAGTAGATGAAGTAGACATTGACTATTTCAACAAATTTCCTACGGAAGAAGAACTATCTCACCACCCTCACTTAGTGCGTGACCTCCGTCACATGTATGTTAGGAAAAGTCCTCGAATCAAGTTTGGGAACCCTTGGAATCTTAACATACCATGTGTCATAGGATACCTTTTTGTGGCAAAAGCCTACATTGATCGCAAATCCCCAATCAACATAATGACTAGCACCTATTACAATTGGATATTGAAAAAGCCTATTCCAACTAGGCAAGACCTCAATGATCCTAATGTTAGTTGCAATTTTCTAGGAAGAATTAAGGGATTGCCCGTTTATGTAGGTAGTTTCACGTTTCCTACGGATTTCATAATTGTGGATGATATTAGCACGGCCATAGACCCTAGCTTGTCCCATGTTATTCTAGGAAAACCTTTCATAGAAAGCACCGGGATGACCTATGACCCCTCGTTAGGAGTAGTGCGATTCAAGAATGAGACCGATGACATAGCTTACCAAATGCCGTTTAAGATTGAGAAGTTTTCATCACTCTCTAATGATGAAAAGGAACTTAAACTGTCGGTCTATTATAGGAATGATGAGGATAGGGAGAAGGGTGTTGATTATGTTATGGCTAAGATTTTCGGATTCTATAAGGATTGCTTGAGCCTAGGACCGGAATATAGGACCGATTGGGGAGAGGATGAAATCTTAGAGAAGCGCATTTTAGGGCACTTCTACAACATGGAATCCCCCATTAGAAACCGTCAAGAGGGCGGTAATGAGAAAACGTAGGAGTACGACTATGAGTCTAGCTACAAGACTCTTAAATAAAGAAAAGCGCTTCGTGGGAGGCAACCCATGCTTAATTGTTTGCTTGTTAGTGTCATATATCTTTTATTAATTGTTTATCCTCATGTTTAAATTTGTAAAAATGCTTTATTTTGTTTTTAACCTCGTCTTAATTGCATATAAAGGTATTTTACATAAGGGATAAGTGTAGGGAGGATTACACACGTTTTCAAAAGAAACGTAAACATGAGAATAAAAATTAACTAAAAGATATATATGTTTGTTTGTTCGAGTCAAATGCTTGTATCGAGTCATAATGGATGTTTTGCAGAAATTTTTCCAGATTCTAAAGATGTAAATTTTCCAGAATTTTTTCCAGAAAATCGCAGACCAGTTTTTGTCAGGATAACCTGACGACGTCAGGATTGCAACCTGACGGCGTCAGGAAGGAGTAAAAACATCAGATTACTTTTTCTCGTTTTCTGAGCTACTTATAAATTTTTGGAATTTTCCAGGTCTTAATTTTCTTAGAAATTCTGTAAACATCCATTCCACAAGCATTATATCCTAGTTTAAATCGAGTCTTATATGTATTATTACCGCCGATTTTACGCGAAGGTTTCGTTTATTTTCTTCAAGTGTGCAGGTTTAGTTTGTCAAGAAGAAGTTACATAAGATTGGAAGGAGCTTTTCACGCAATAATTCTTCTTGAAAAGGATTTAACCACCACTTTACACGGATCCTACCGAGCTAATCAGGGGAGTATTAGTTTCTTTCGTTTTTAATTACCTTCTTTTATCATAACTTTGATACTTTCGGGGAACATTGGGGACAATGTTCAATTTAAGTGTAGGGAGGGAAAATAAAACGGGAACTTTGAAACTATGCTTATCCTTGACTATTTGCTTTGTCCAATTGTGATTGTGTAATAAACCTTGAGAAAATGTCGGTTAGGGTAATTTTGGCACCAAATTTAAAAATTTCTATGACATATAGGAGTGCGCCATTAGTCTTAACAAAAGCATCTCATGGATAGGAAGTTGCATGACTAGCACAAAAACCCTTTACCACCTAAATTCCACCAAAATGTGAGGATCGCCCTTAGATTAGTAGGAATTAAAGCATTCATCTTCAATACTTAGAGTGTGAACCGGTAGTATATTAGATTCTAGAACTTGTTTTGTGATGCATTCCGAGATCGCAAGTGAGGCTACACTTGTGTAGTTAGGAATAACTAAATGATAAGAGGCATTAGGATAAACCCTTGTTTGATACCTGTAATATAATTACTTCTTCCATATCGGTTGAGTAATTCACCCACACCCTTTGCGTTGTACTCATCTTTAGTACACGATACCCCTAGTTAACCCCTCAGAGCCTATCCTTTTCGCGGTTCTCGTGATGTTTCGGTTTTTCCGGAATATCAATGAAGAGCATTGTTTACACCCCACCCCCAAATATACACCCAAATCGCCTTAGCCTACCCCTTATGCACTCACTTTTAGTGCAAATGTTTGTTATCACCTTAAACCCTTAGTTCAATTATCTAGTTGCTTGCATAAGTTGCTAAGTCGAGTCATATCCTTTGTATACAGTTTTGGGATGATTGGGATTCATGGGAAAAGTTAAAGTTTATGAAATGACGGGAAGGGAACGTTAAAAATTCAAATTCCCTTTGTTTGCATAATTGATCTGTGCTAAACAGTCAAGTCTAATAGACTTAAAACAGCTTAAACACAAATGCAATTTAGGATCAGAGGAATATAGGGAATTCCTGGGTCGTTAAGTCCCACGGAGGATGAATTGGTGTTAAACAACTTCAGATGTCGAATAATCACTAAGGATAGTGATCAATAAGGTTTTTGAGAAATTTATATCTAAAGAAAAGATCTACAAATTACAGCGACTTAAATGCAAATTAAGAAAATTAAAAAGTTAAAATCTATTAAATAAACGCTATCACTATTTTTACAGATCGATGAACGTTTATGATTTTATAAAACAAAATAACTTAAATAAACTATTTTAACTAAAACGTAAACTCAAATTACTTAAAAACGTTATTTAAAACGGAAACGAGCGTTATTTACGAAAATGGCGCTGGAGCGCAAGCAAAAACGTAAAATTATTGAAATAAAATGCCTACGAATGTAAAATCAATTTTCTTACATACTATATGATAAAAGAAAATTTTAGAAAAAAGATTTATATTTTTTTTGACTTTTATATTTTTTATTATGAATTAATTAAGTTTTTACACTAATTAAATGTTTAAAAATACTAAAACTTATTGGAAAAATCTGAAACTTTTTGTAAAAATACTTTATACTATTACAGGTTTAAGAAAAATAGAAAACTTGAAAAAGCTACTTTGAATAAGCTAGAAATAAGCTTAAATGTTCGTTAAGCTAAATGAGACAAGAGGGCTTATGTATTTGATTTTGCAAAGCATGACAAGAAAGACCCAAGGGCGCTATTGGTATCCAGGTACACTTCTATCACCCATATAAGGGAGAGGTCTCAGGTTCGACCCCTGCCTCTCCCTTTTTGTAAAACATTTTTTTTTTGATTTTCTTTTTTGAAACTTGTTAAGCACATTAAAATGAGCACTTTCTAAAACTAAAACTTTTACTGAAAATGACTAATAAGCTCTGTGAGAGCTTATTTATCTTAACAGTGGGCTAAGATTTGAAATAAGCACAAGGTATAAGCTAATTGACTAATAAGCTAATAAAATAGTTAAAGTAAACTGTAAATAGACTAGACAACTTGTAATAAGCTATAATGACAATTAAATAAGCACAATAACTAAAAAAATAAGCTCTGAACAAACTAAATAAGCTCCATTTTTCACTGTTTGTACAGGACACTTATGAAAATCTAGGTACTTATAAGCTACTAATTAAGCACTATAATTAGCTAGAAAATGAAAATAAATGTCTGGATAAGCTAGATTACCAGCTAAGCTATTCAAAAACCTAAATTGCAAAGTTTGGATTATACTAATAAGCTTTTCACAAGCTTATGAAAAAGCTTTTATTTGACTGAGAACTTGTTAAACACAGAAATGGGACAACAAACAAGTTTGATGCAGCCCTAGAGAATAAGCTACAAAAGGGGAAATTGAGCTTGGGACTTCAAGAAGGCTTGGTTGGCTTCCTGAAAAACTAAGTAACATAAGCTGAGACCAACTGATAAGCTTTGTACAAGCTTGTGAAAATGGTGGTAAAACTGTAGTCAGCATAAGCTGCTACAGTTGGTGCTGAGTTTTGGGACAAAAAGAAAAGCACTAGCAGCCCTATCAATTGAACTACAAAGTGAGAAACTTAACTTGGAACCTCAAGATAGCTTGGTTGACTATCTAAAGAACCAAAGACCACAAGTTTTGACCCTCTAATAAGCTCTGTGCAAGCTTTTCAAAATGGTACCACTTACTATGCACAGGGCATGGTTTCAGACAAAGGGTCAAAAGAAAGATATGAAAATAAGCACTAAATAAGTTAGAAAATGCTAAACTAAGACTGGGAGTAACTAGTTGACCAGTTCAGCTTTTCAAAAAGCTAATTTACACAAATTTAAGCTCATTTATAAGCTCTCTGTGAGCTTTTGAAATAAGGTCTGCACAACTGTGCAGAGATTATTTTTGACTTTTCATTAAAACTGCAAGTTTGACTTTTATGAAATTTAAACTGATCTTGCTTACTAATTATGATGTAATAAGCTATGTTGAGATGAGATTAAGCTAGGTTAACTACTCTAAACCTACTGTGATGATTTTTTTAGATTCTAAAACTTAACAGTGAACAAATTAAGATGAGATTAAAGATGATTTGACTTTCTTACAAATGAGGTCTGAATTCTATGGTTGCACTAAGTTGTTATGAACTAAAGTGACACGAAACAAACAATAACAATGGCTACAATACTTTCTAACACAGTTAAATAAGTTAAAACAAACAGTCCTTTATGGAACTGTTATGAAGATTTATGTACTAAAACAAACTTTTAAACCATGAAATCTATCTATTATTGTCTAATAACTATATTTAAACATGATTAAGCTGAAATTGACAGGAATCAAACATATATTCTTGAAAGTGCAAATTATTAGAAAGTTGCTTACAAATTACTTTTATGCTCAAAACTATGAACCAATGATCAAAACCATTCCTAATGGCTTTCCACAAAGCCTCTAAACCAAGAATAATCCAAAGTTAGCTCTGCATCACCAGATATCATGACCAAATCCATTTTTGAGCTCTTCAGTTGACTTTCGTTGACTTTTATGGTTTTGTCTAACTTGAAACACTAGATTCTAATACAAGCTCATGAAAAGCTTTAACAAGCTTATTTGAGCTTAATGGAAGGATAAAAGAGCTTTTGTGACTTATAGCAAGTATAAATGATTTAGTACGATTTGACAAGAAACATAAAAACTTGAAATTTTATAAAACTGGAATAATTACAATACAACAGTGACTTTAAACTTGAAATGAACTTAATTTTACACTAAGAGCTTGAATTTAGATTAAAACAGACATTAAAATAACTTTTACACTACTAATGGTCTAAAAACATGCGACACTTTCTTAATCTGCTTTCTTTCTTCTTTATAGATATCCAAAAGGCTTCCTTGTCGACATATGAGATAATCCCACTTCATTGCAGCCATTGGATCAATACAAGTCATCAAAATTGCCAAATGGCAATTTTGGCGGGAAATTCTCCTAGAGCAGGTTATTGCATTAAATGGGTTTGGATTGGTGTAGAGGTGGAGGGGGGATGTGGAAAGGTGTTAGGAGGTAGTGTGAAAAGGTGGAAGTGAGCAGGTTTCATGGTGTGGATGGAAACAGGTGGTGGGAGGTTGAGGATGAACAGTACACGCGCCTGTTTTATTTTAAAATTTGGGCCGGGTAATATATTTGGGCCAGCAGTTAGGTTTAGTGGATTTGGATTTGGTTTGGATATTAATATAAGCCCAAGGACCTCTATTGTAAATCTGAAAACTTGAGGGATCTGATTTATCATTTTTCCAAACTTCTTTGAAGGGGCCAAACCTGCCAAATGTGAATATTAAAAGGACCAAAGTTGTATTTTATTTCATTTTTTAAACTTTAAGGACCTAATATGTAATTTTTGGATTTTTAGGGACTAAAGGTGTAAATTCCCAAAAGTTTATCATAAGGACCATTTTTGTCATTAATGAATAGTACAAGGGTGTAGTTTGATAAATTTCCATTTTAAAACACCCAGGGACTAATTTTGACACTTTTGCAAAGTTGAGGGACCAAAGTTGTAAATTTGTGATTTTTAAACTTCAAAGGATTATTTTGAACATCTTATGAATCCCAAGGACCTTTAATGACATTTTACAAGTTTTTGAATTACCAGGGACTAGATTTGACAACTTTTGTAACTTGAGGGACTAAAACTGCCAATTATGCAATCTTAATACGTTTTTCACCAGATTTTGATGTTTTTGCATTTAAAACATATAAAACACTTGTTTGTGATATTTTTATCATTTTGAAGCATTTCTGAGTGTTTTCAGATGTTTTTGGCATTCTAACAGTATAAAAATGATGAGTATTTAGACACTCATCAATCCCCCACACTAAGATATTGCTAGTCCCTAGCAATGATTTGGGAAAACATAATGGATTTTAATCTCTTTACCAAAAGCCATTACTTCTGGAGTAGCCAATTGTTTCAGTTCAAGTAAGAACTTTGGTACAATGATAACCAAATGATTTTGAGCAAATCATCAGCTGTAAACGGTTTTGATTTGTCTTTACCAGAAGCCGTTTGCTTCTGGACTAGCCAACTCTTAGATAAATTATCAATATTATCTTTGGTGAGTCGATTACCAATTATGGATTTTCCACTGCCTTTACCACAAGCCATAAACTTGCGGGCTAGCCAACTTTTCACTAGTTTAAAGATATGGTGAGCTGAACACCATACAATTTTAGGCAAATTGCAAGCCATAAACGGATTTGAGATATCTTTACCAAGAGCCGTTTGCTCCTGGATTAGCCAATCCTTATGTGGGTTAGACATGGTGGACTGATTACCATTTGTTGTGTTTAGTACATAGTACTTCCACTAAATAAAAAAAATTTAAAATTTGGCCATTTTGAGGGAAAAAGGGACTAAAAGGGTACATTTATGATCAAATTCGCCAGAATTTCCCCCCCACACTTAGAAATGAATATTGTCCTCAATATTCAAAGTACCGGCGGTTATGCCGAAACTTAGAACATAAAAAAAAATAACATTACTACCTAAGTGTAGAAACACAACATTTATTCTCTTTTTTAAATATTTACAATTTTCATTTATTTTTTAGATCTATATACAACATGTGGGGCATCTCCCCCACACTAGGGTGGTACACACGGGTGAAAACCCATGTTTAGCTACTGTTTTTGATTACCGAGTCGCTAGCTTGACTCGACCCCGAATTAATTGGTTCATGGGGAAGTAAGTGGAAGAGACAATCTTCATCGGACTTTCATTCAAAATGTTTGTATAAACATTGAAGTACGTGAAAGTTCCACACCGATGAGATACAGACAGAACCGGCTCAAAAATGATTAATGAAAATGCTGGGGTCAAAGATAATGTCTTCATTCCCGAAGGAGTGAAGAATAGGAGAAGCTACGGGATAAGTGAAAAAGAGAAAGAAAGTCATGATAAAGATCATGATTAACTCATCATCACTCACAGGAGAATTCATGGTTTCATGAATCTCATCAATTAAGCTCATTTGATCTAGACATATCCCGGGTGTGTCTAGATCAAAGTGGAAGTTATCATACTCCGATGGAGATATGATATGAGTGAGTTCACTGGAGAACTCCTCGTGAAGAATATACGGAGGTGGGACATGTGCGGTACTTTGTGGGCTATAAATATGCACCTCGCCCATTATAGTCTCCGTGTCAGACTCATCACTATCAAAGATTGGATTAACTGAATTTATAGTAAATTCAGAATCGAATTCGAATAAGGGATTAGTGATAGTCGTATTAATTGTTGTGGAAACAACATGGTCAACATCCTCTTCTAAGTTGACGATCTCGGAATGTGGAAGTAATGCATCAATAAATTCTATGTCTTTAGAATATAAAGAATTGGCATCACTATAATCACTGTCAAAATCTGAGAAAGTTTCAACAAGATCATTTGTAAGAGGAGAAGACACATCACACTCATGGTCAAGAATTCCCTCAGACTCACTTGGGATCGGGATAAAGTTCTCAACATTAGACGATTCCGTTTCCGGAATAGTGCTGAGATGCTTATCCCCCATGGTGAGAGAGTGAGTGGGAATATCGGGTGTGATAACAACAGACTGAGGGAGTTTAGAAGGACTAGCATACATATGTTTAATACTTTCCATTTGTTCTTCTGCTAGTAATTCCATCATAGTCTTTTCTCCCTGATTTTCCACGGAAGGAATTTCAATTGATGAACTTGATGAATCTGTACATAATTCACTAATATCAAGGGTAACATCATCATCATCATCATCAGAAATGAAACGGAATCGAGAGCTAGATTTGAATGCTTTTTGTAGTGCAATTGATTCCCTAACA
Organism: Chrysanthemum seticuspe; assembly: GCA_019973895.1. Lineage (NCBI taxonomy): Eukaryota > Viridiplantae > Streptophyta > Magnoliopsida > Asterales > Asteraceae > Chrysanthemum > Chrysanthemum seticuspe. Next base: position 281,698,568 of record BPTQ01000008.1, on the reverse strand, counting down.
GTGTTTTCAATAGCAATCTGGGAATCTAATTTAGCAGCCCGTTCCTCAGCTAACAAAACTTCCATGGATTTTTCATTTGGATTATCTTGGGAGGACATAGCCGACTCCTCCTTAAGATCTTTTAATAACTCAAGACTCTTCAGTAGAAGGTCTGTCGTAGTTTCATGAGGAGTTGCTTGAATCATTTGGTACTGTGGAGGTTGGTCTTGATACGAAGAGTCGCAATTGTTACAAGGAAATGGATTCCCTGTTTGACAATCCGAGCTAGAGTGTGGACCTCCACAATACTCACAACAGTAAAACTGATGTGGCTGTGAGTTATGTGTGTTGTAGTCATAATTGTTATCAGGAACCTGCTCATAGACAAGCGTGTTTCCCGATTGACAATCAGAACTGTAGTGTGAACCACCACAGTACTCACAACAGTAAAACTGCTGAGTCTCACAGTGTGGTAGCTGATGGAATAAATCAGTTGTGTTATGGTAGGAATAGGGATCTTGGTTATAGACAGGCCCGTTTCCTGATTCCACCATGCTACAACTGGGGCAATTACCACCATTATAAGGACCACCACACCATTGACAACCAAGAGGGTGAGGATAAGACATAGAAAGAATCAAATGGTTCTAGAGGGTAAGAAATGAAGAATCAAAGATGTGAGAGGGTAAAGATGGATATTTTTGGATTTTTGAATAAACATTTTGTAAAAACAAAGAATGAAAATATTTTTGGTGTTGTTAACACTTTAGAAAAAGTGTTAATGAACTTTTTGATTTTGATTAACTTTACAAAAAAACTGTTTACAAAAAGGTGGTATATGTGCAAGTACGGGTCTGAGAATGTTTAAAACACGCTTACAGCCTCCCCGGCAGCGGCGCCAAAATTTGATCTGTGCTAAACAGTCAAGTCTAATAGACTTAAAACAGCTTAAACACAAATGCAATTTAGGATCAGAGGAATATAGGGAATTCCTGGGTCGTTAAGTCCCACGGAGGATGAATTGGTGTTAAACAACTTCAGATGTCGAATAATCACTAAGGATAGTGATCAATAAGGTTTTTGAGAAATTTATATCTAAAGAAAAGATCTACAAATTACAGCGACTTAAATGCAAATTAAGAAAATTAAAAAGTTAAAATCTATTAAATAAACGCTATCACTATTTTTACAGATCGATGAACGTTTATGATTTTATAAAACAAAATAACTTAAATAAACTATTTTAACTAAAACGTAAACTCAAATTACTTAAAAACGTTATTTAAAACGGAAACGAGCGTTATTTACGAAAATGGCGCTGGAGCGCAAGCAAAAACGTAAAATTATTGAAATAAAATGCCTACGAATGTAAAATCAATTTTCTTACATACTATATGATAAAAGAAAATTTTAGAAAAAAGATTTATATTTTTTTTGACTTTTATATTTTTTATTATGAATTAATTAAGTTTTTACACTAATTAAATGTTTAAAAATACTAAAACTTATTGGAAAAATCTGAAACTTTTTGTAAAAATACTTTATACTATTACAGGTTTAAGAAAAATAGAAAACTTGAAAAAGCTACTTTGAATAAGCTAGAAATAAGCTTAAATGTTCGTTAAGCTAAATGAGACAAGAGGGCTTATGTATTTGATTTTGCAAAGCATGACAAGAAAGACCCAAGGGCGCTATTGGTATCCAGGTACACTTCTATCACCCATATAAGGGAGAGGTCTCAGGTTCGACCCCTGCCTCTCCCTTTTTGTAAAACATTTTTTTTTTTGATTTTCTTTTTTGAAACTTGTTAAGCACATTAAAATGAGCACTTTCTAAAACTAAAACTTTTACTGAAAATGACTAATAAGCTCTGTGAGAGCTTATTTATCTTAACAGTGGGCTAAGATTTGAAATAAGCACAAGGTATAAGCTAATTGACTAATAAGCTAATAAAATAGTTAAAGTAAACTGTAAATAGACTAGACAACTTGTAATAAGCTATAATGACAATTAAATAAGCACAATAACTAAAAAAATAAGCTCTGAACAAACTAAATAAGCTCCATTTTTCACTGTTTGTACAGGACACTTATGAAAATCTAGGTACTTATAAGCTACTAATTAAGCACTATAATTAGCTAGAAAATGAAAATAAATGTCTGGATAAGCTAGATTACCAGCTAAGCTATTCAAAAACCTAAATTGCAAAGTTTGGATTATACTAATAAGCTTTTCACAAGCTTATGAAAAAGCTTTTATTTGACTGAGAACTTGTTAAACACAGAAATGGGACAACAAACAAGTTTGATGCAGCCCTAGAGAATAAGCTACAAAAGGGGAAATTGAGCTTGGGACTTCAAGAAGGCTTGGTTGGCTTCCTGAAAAACTAAGTAACATAAGCTGAGACCAACTGATAAGCTTTGTACAAGCTTGTGAAAATGGTGGTAAAACTGTAGTCAGCATAAGCTGCTACAGTTGGTGCTGAGTTTTGGGACAAAAAGAAAAGCACTAGCAGCCCTATCAATTGAACTACAAAGTGAGAAACTTAACTTGGAACCTCAAGATAGCTTGGTTGACTATCTAAAGAACCAAAGACCACAAGTTTTGACCCTCTAATAAGCTCTGTGCAAGCTTTTCAAAATGGTACCACTTACTATGCACAGGGCATGGTTTCAGACAAAGGGTCAAAAGAAAGATATGAAAATAAGCACTAAATAAGTTAGAAAATCTAAACTAAGACTGGGAGTAACTAGTTGACCAGTTCAGCTTTTCAAAAAGCTAATTTACACAAATTTAAGCTCATTTATAAGCTCTCTGTGAGCTTTTGAAATAAGGTCTGCACAACTGTGCAGAGATTATTTTTGACTTTTCATTAAAACTGCAAGTTTGACTTTTATGAAATTTAAACTGATCTTGCTTACTAATTATGATGTAATAAGCTATGTTGAGATGAGATTAAGCTAGGTTAACTACTCTAAACCTACTGTGATGATTTTTTTAGATTCTAAAACTTAACAGTGAACAAATTAAGATGAGATTAAAGATGATTTGACTTTCTTACAAATGAGGTCTGAATTCTATGGTTGCACTAAGTTGTTATGAACTAAAGTGACACAAAACAAACAATAACAATGGCTACAATACTTTCTAACACAGTTAAATAAGTTAAAACAAACAGTCCTTTATGGAACTGTTATGAAGATTTATGTACTAAAACAAACTTTTAAACCATGAAATCTATCTATTATTGTCTAATAACTATATTTAAACATGATTAAGCTGAAATTGACAGGATTCAAACATATATTCTTGAAAGTGCAAATTATTAGAAAGTTGCTTACAAATTACTTTTATGCTCAAAACTATGAACCAATGATCAAAACCATTCCTAATGGCTTTCCACAAAGCCTCTAAACCAAGAATAATCCAAAGTTAGCTCTGCATCACCAGATATCATGACCAAATCCATTTTTGAGCTCTTCAGTTGACTTTCGTTGACTTTTATGGTTTTGTCTAACTTGAAACACTAGATTCTAATACAAGCTCATGAAAAGCTTTAACAAGCTTATTTGAGCTTAATGGAAGGATAAAAGAGCTTTTGTGACTTATAGCAAGTATAAATGATTTAGTACGATTTGACAAGAAACATAAAAACTTGAAATTTTATAAAACTGGAATAATTACAATACAACAGTGACTTTAAACTTGAAATGAACTTAATTTTACACTAAGAGCTTGAATTTAGATTAAAACAGACATTAAAATAACTTTTACACTACTAATGGTCTAAAAACATGCGACACTTTCTTAATCTGCTTTCTTTCTTCTTTATAGATATCCAAAAGGCTTCCTTGTCGACATATGAGATAATCCCACTTCATTGCAGCCATTGGATCAATACAAGTCATCAAAATTGCCAAATGGCAATTTTGGCGGGAAATTCTCCTAGAGCAGGTTATTGCATTAAATGGGTTTGGATTGGTGTAGAGGTGGAGGGGGGATGTGGAAAGGTGTTAGGAGGTAGTGTGAAAAGGTGGAAGTGAGCAGGTGTCATGGTGTGGATGGAAACAGGTGGTGGGAGGTTGAGGATGAACAGTACACGCGCCTGTTTTATTTTAAAATTTGGGCCGGGTAATATATTTGGGCCAGCAGTTAGGTTTAGTGGATTTGGATTTGGTTTGGATATTAATATAAGCCCAAGGACCTCTATTGTAAATCTGAAAACTTGAGGGATCTGATTTATCATTTTTCCAAACTTCTTTGAAGGGGCCAAACCTGCCAAATGTGAATATTAAAAGGACCAAAGTTGTATTTTATTTCATTTTTTAAACTTTAAGGACCTAATATGTAATTTTTGGATTTTTAGGGACTAAAGGTGTAAATTCCCAAAAGTTTATCATAAGGACCATTTTTGTCATTAATGAATAGTACAAGGGTGTAGTTTGATAAATTTCCATTTTAAAACACCCAGGGACTAATTTTGACACTTTTGCAAAGTTGAGGGACCAAAGTTGTAAATTTGTGATTTTTAAACTTCAAAGGATTATTTTGAACATCTTATGAATCCCAAGGACCTTTAATGACATTTTACAAGTTTTTGAATTACCAGGGACTAGATTTGACAACTTTTGTAACTTGAGGGACTAAAACTGCCAATTATGCAATCTTAATACGTTTTTCACCAGATTTTGATGTTTTTGCATTTAAAACATATAAAACACTTGTTTGTGATATTTTTATCATTTTGAAGCATTTCTGAGTGTTTTCAGATGTTTTTGGCATTCTAACAGTATAAAAATGATGAGTATTTAGACACTCATCAATAATAATGTACCCCAAGTGTTTTGATCTTTTCAAATCGGGTCAAATTAGTGTTAGAGTAATAAAAACTCAAGTGTAAGGATATGCCTATAAATCCCTAGTATTTTGATGTTACCGTAGAGGATGGTAGAGTAAAAGTGTATGAAAAAAAAAAAAAAAAAAAAAAAAAAATAGAAAAAGAGAAAAAGAAAAAAAATAGAGTGAAAAAAAAAATATATATATATATATATATACGGGCTACCATCCTACATCTATCCTTTAAATTTATGTTTATTTATTTCAGTTATCTAGAGTTTAGAGTGTCGAGTCTTGGCTTAGCAACGCCATTCTTCATATGCAGTTAACATAAAGATTTTTGACTTACCACCACTAAATAGCCTATCCCACCAAACCCCTTGTTTCCCTACCGTAAGCCTAACATTACAACCCTTTAAAAGACCTCTTTGATAGTCTTTCCTAGGTGCTTACGCCAAAGCGATGGAGGTTTGATCTATTCTCAAGCCTATGGTAATCTATGTACTAGGACCGGTTAATGAGTGTTTATATCCCATTTCCTATTTGTTATATTTCTTATATACACCCGAGAGAGATGTGAGTATCCAAACACCCCATGTGAGGTGCTAGTATGTAATTTCCGTGCTTGTTATGACTTTTGCGGGGCTTATATGTGTTGTGGACCGTTTTGAATTAATGCTTCATGACCCCTAACTTATAAATTAATTGGCTAAAAGCACATTTGCTTGAGGACAAGCAAATAACAAGTGTAGGGATATTTGATAAGGTTTTAAAAGGTACCATTTTGAGGGGTCGTTTAAGTCCTTATTTGATCACATTTGTATCCGTTATTGCTTAATATCGTTCCTTTTCACTTTTTAGGTCTCTTGAAGGCAAAATGCTGGAATGGCACTTATTTGGACGAAAAGGCGCGAATATATGAAGAAAATGGCCAAAGTCAAAATCGAGACACTCACAGTTGCTGAAATTAGAAGGCGACGGCGTCAGGTGCTAATGGCGACGCCGTCCCAAAATTATTGTGACGGTCCAGAACCCAAAACTCGTATGTTCAAGTGACGACGTCTAGTTGTGAAAGAGTAGGCCGTCGCTACTCAGACGGCCTAGATGCAATCCAGACGACGTCAGAAGCTGAAGAGGACGGCGTCACGGACTTAAAGTGACGTCGTCGCAAGGTTAACGTGGCCAACACGAAACCCTAATGACGGCGACACGACGGCGTCACGAAACATAAGGTGACGCCGTCGCATATGTAATCTTATATATAGAATCCGAATTTTTCAGTCTTTTGGGGAGAGTCTTTAGGAGTAAAAACCTAAAACCGAACCTAAGGTGTCTTGTACAGTATTTTATGGTTTTAAACCCTATCTTACATCAAGATAAGTCTTTACTTCATTAATTCAATTATGTCTTTGATTATTTGTGTGTATGCTTGCATGTTCTCCATGTCCGGCTAATTTACTTGTGTGTTTGCTTAGGAAGTATGAAACTTAATTATTGAATATTGATTGGTTGTTTCTTATCTTAGTTGATTAATGATCTAGTAATGCGATAGGTCATTCGTTGTGTACTTAATGCTTGATTCATCTTTGTGAACCTTAGAATATAATTACCTGAGTAGTTGTAGGCTAAACCATCCAAAGAGCGCCTTAGAGTAGGAGTTTATCATCCCTAGTGGGTTTGTAGACGAGACCCTTTGGTAAGTTCAAAGAGTTAGGGAGAAACGCATACCCTACAACTTTAGACACACAACGCAACTAGGAATAAGGACGTGACAATTCAACCACCAATAGGAGATAATTAAGGAGTAATACAAACTAAGTAAACACATCTTTAAACTATCATACGAGCACACATTAATTAGACATAGACTCCCACAACCTTAGTTTAGATAATTAGATAATAGTAGAGTAATCGGTAGAAATACCAACCCCCCAAATCTAATACCCGAGATTCATACATTTCCATTTCATAAAACATAAAAAGATAAAAAATAATCTTCCTCAACCTTAACCTTAGCGTAGTAACTCCTTACTAGCATTCCTATTCCCCTAGAGAACGATATCAATACCCGTGGCTTACCCTAATTACTACACTACAACGATTAGGTTCACTGCCTAGGGTGTTATAAAACTTGCTCGAAGAAAAGGAAGTTTCCTTGACCCCGAACGACGCGTGTAGCGTTATCATGTTTACATTACTTCCGTACAATTATTTTTAAGTGTATGCATGCATAGTTTATTGGTAGCTACCCTTGTTTCGGTAGTTTTGAATGGCGGTAGAGGCTAGTTGCTTAGGAGATATGACCAACTGACCCTTAGTGAGTAGACTAAGACGGGAAGGTAAGATATAACCAACTGACGACCCTTTCTACTTGTGCGATTTGACCAACTGATCACCTACCGTTTGGATGAACTTAAAAATTAGGGGGTGAGTGTCTAAGATGCTAGCGCCCGGGCACTCACTATTATAAGTCTAGCATGTATCGGAACTTAATGAATCGGCTTAGGGGACCAGGAACAACTGGACTTATGAAGGGACACCTGACTTCTCGAGTGGTGGCATCTTTGCTGATAGGTTAGGGTGAACTGACCAAATGATGTCCTCTCAACTTTGACCCCACCTGAAGTAATTGGAAGTAATTAGACGTAGACATTATTAGCTAGGATGAATAACTAGGTTAGCACCATTCTCCTTAATTTGATCACATCTTTTCCTTTATTTGCGTTAGTATTTAATTAATTATACCATCTTAAAATCTGTGACACCTAGACTTAGTATTAATCCAACTTACATAGCTCTTGGGACGACCTCGGTTTTACCGAATACTACACTACACACGACCGGGTACACTGCCCGTTAGTGCATTAGGGTAGACCATAGGTATAACGAGACATTATAAATATTAAAACCTGATCAGTAAAACATGCATCAAGTTTTTGGCACTGCTGCCGGGGAGTTATATTAGGATTGCTATAAAGTCTTTCATTTTTGTTTTGGTTTAAATTTTCAAATTCTCACGATCACTTTTCAAGTTTTCAGGTACCATGGAAGTTGTTAACATTGATGACCTCACTCTTGAGGAATATTTGGCGTTGACAAGAGCAGAACAAGGGCCGGGTCTCGTTAGACCGGCAATTGGAGCTGATGTCCGTTTCTAAATTAAAGACCAATTTATGAGGGAGCTTCGTGCTAACCCTTTTTCTGGAAACAGGGCCAAAAATGCGTATGAGCACGTTTAAAATGTCTTATACATCGCAAACCTTTTCAACATTTCGGGTGTGTCTCATGATGCTGTTATGCTAAGGGTATTCCCCATGACTCTTACTAGGGCTACCAGAAGATGGATTGAAATACTGCCCGTTGGGGTAGTTAATACTTGGGCTCTACTAAAGAAGCACTTCATTCAAAGGTATTGTCCTCCGTCAAAGATTTCTAACCAGCTCTTGGAAATCCATAATTTCAAGCAAGAAGACGAGGAAACGTTGTATCAAGCCTGGGATAGATACAACGATCTCCTTTACAAATTTCCTACACATGATCTGAACAACCAGCAAAAAGTCAACATCTTCTACAAAGGGATCGACGTGACTGCAAGACAAATGCTGGACTATCAAGGACCGATCCCGAACATTACTCCTACTTTAGCAATTTAAGCCATTCAAAAAATGGCTAATCACTTCCAAAAATGGCACGATGGAGGAAGCAAAAGAAACCAAAGTGGAAGTTTTGACGGAATTGCAGCCATCCCTAGCAAAATTGAAAATTTAAGTCGAGATATGCTAAAAGTCAGAGAAATCATTCATGCCATCCAAGTAGGTTGTGAAAGCTGTGGGGGAGGACATCTCACCAAGAATTGTCCTCATGTTAACGAAGAAAACATAATCGAAGAAGCTAAATATGGACAAAATCGACCGTTTTATGGATATAATCGAAATAGTAACGGGTATCGTGGAAATTACAACCGTGGGCCTTATGGAGAAAGAAAGCCCAACCTTGAAAAGACAATAAACAAATTCCTGGAAAATTCAGCCCTAAGACAAAAGGAACAAGATGAATGGCTAAAAGAATTACAGGAAAACACTGATAGAAGTCTTTCCAATCACGACACAACCCTAAAAAACCTTGAATCCATGGTGGAAAAGCTTAGTGAAAAGGTAAGGATGAAAAATACTAAACCAGAAGGATCAAAACCCACAATGGAATGTAAAGTCATTTTTGCTGATAATGACTTGAAGATACAAGTTAATTCTCACACCAAAGATTCAGATTCTGATGAAAATGTCATCGACAGATTGGAGTTACGTTGTAACCTGTCTGAAGAGTTACGGCGTAACTGTGTTTTTGACAACGATCGTGGGGTAATGAAAGATATTGATAAGGATGACTCAAGCGAGTTACGCCGTAACCAAACATCACAGTTACGGCGTAACTGGGATACATGGGCAGATAATTTTCTCGAAGTGGACGAATCAGGAACACAGGTTATTAACGGATGGTCCCACGACATTAATTTATGCCCTCTGTCCCCATCTAAAATGAAATATCACTGGTGCAAAATGATTCCCGTAACTAAGGGGGACTGGTATGATCTATGGGCTTCGTGTGACCCTAGAAATGAAATTTCCGATGGAGGAAGCAATAAAGATAGGGTCAAAAATAAAAAATTTATGTGGGCTGCATATACTGAAGAAGAAAGATTGGAAAAACTCTCCTTCGAAGAAGAAGAGGAGCCGCCTATAACTCACTGGTGTACTCCAATAATCATAACTGATGATGAATTCACATGAGCATGGCCTACGTGCGACCCTTTCCGCGAGTATTGCATTGGTGGTGGTAGCTTGTTGGGAATTCTACTAAGTAAGAATTCTGCTGAAGTGCAAGGATTCTGCTGAAGAAGAGATTCTGCAGAAGTAGAAATACCGCGTAGTTTGTTTCTGCGGATATAGATATTCCGCGTATTTTATAGTTAGTTAGGATATGCATGAGCTTTATTAGGAAGTGATAATGTATATCTTATTTAGTTTTATGAATATACGTTTCTTGGGAAACGGTTTAAGGTTCCTTGTCTATAAAAAGAACACATTAGTATGAATGATGTACGAGTTGAAAAAACAAGTTTTAGTTCTATTAAAAGATCTATAGAGGATCAAAGTATTCTTAGTTATTATTGTTCTTACTTGTGTTTGATTTCCGCTTTAGAATACAAGTAACAGAGACTGTCTATTAGTGTGTTTGTGTTTACATAAGCATTACTAACGATCCACGAGCGCTCAAAGATCTATCAAGGTCTTAGGTTCAACAAGTGGTATCAGAGCCTCGGGAGAGTCTTTGTGATACTAAGAACATTCTTTTCTTTACACCCTCACAACCAAAACAACCTTCACCATGCCTGGATCAGACGATGAAATAGAAGTCACTAACAATCAAAACAACACATCTCTGCAACAACTTAATCTCATAAACAGCAATGCAAAGTTCCCATACCTAAAGAAGGAGAAGTATGATTTGTGGGCTATGAAGATGCAGAATTGGATTTCCAATATTGATTGGAATCTTTGGGAAGTTTTGAAGAAGGGTAACAGTTTGAAGAGGCATGTCACAGATCTGGATGGCACTGTTACCATAGTTGGTCCCAAAACTGCTGAAGAGATACTGGCTGTTCAGAGAGAGAACAAAGTTAGAACTATTCTTCTTCAGGCTATACCTGATGATCACATGGGTGGCTTTCACTACATGCAGGATGCTAAGGACATCTGGATGGCTATCAAGGCTAGGTTTGATGGGAACGAGGAGTCAAGGAGAATGACGAAATCTATGTTGAAAAAGCAGTTTCAAGAATTCCAAATCTCTTAGGAAGAAGGTATCCACAAGGGGTATGACAGGTTCCATAAGATTTTGAGTCAATTGAATCAGCTGAAGGCTAGGCCAGACAATGATGATTGCAATTCAAAGTTCTTACGATCTTTGCCTCCATCTTGGTTGCAAGTAAGCATTGCACTCAAAGCTAAAGGTAGGCTAGATATGCTCACTTTTTATGAACTATACAACAGACTTAAATCTCTTGATCCTGATGTCAGAAGTCCTTTTCGTTCATCCACTCCTAGTCACACAACATTTATTGGGGCCTCCTCAAATAAGATGACTTATGCTCCAAGCCCAGTTTCCTCAGCAGCATCATCATCCTACATTACCACTCCATCAAATTCTTAACCTAAATCCACTGGTGTATTGGAAGATGTACTTCACTCTTTTGTTGCTGATTATGACACTCAGCTGCAACTAGCCTTTGAGGATTTTGAACAGGTGGATCCACTTGATATGGAAGAGATGAACTTGAAGTCGCAACTGGCCATGCTTTCAGTGGACATCAAGAGGTTTGAGCGTAAGTCTGGGAGAAAGTTTGGTTTCTAGAGAAGAGATCCAGCAAGATTTGACAGAAGGAAAGTCAAGTGCTATACTTGTGGTCAGATGGGTCACTTCTCAAGAGAATTCAAGGATAGTGTTAGGTCACTAGTTTTACAAACACAAGTTATAAGAGAAGAGATAAAGGCGGATGAACAAGTATCACACACACACACACGTTATACTAAAGACGGTTTAGGCGTAGAGAGTATGTGAAAAGAAAACTTGAACAACCAACCCTCAAATGAGGGTTTACAAGAGTTTATATAGGCAAGGAGCTAGGGCAACACTCCCTCTCCTTCCCTATTCCTTATTGGGCTTGGATCAAGCTTATGGGCCTTCTACATAAGCTTGACCTTAAACAAACATAAAGGCCATAATAAAGCTACCTATTACATATGAAATATAAATACTTGAAATACTGTTTAGGAGTGATTCCAACAATCTCCCCCTCAAGTATATATGAATGTAAACGGTGAAGGCGTTGATGTAATAGTAGCTGTGACGTCTTCTGACATTCTTCTTTCTTGTGAGAGGAATTGCCTTGATTCGAACAATCTCCCCAGTGTAGAGAGATAGTTATCTTTGAACAGTTATGCTTCGACGTCATCTTTAACTTTGTTCTTTGATCATTGTTCTTTGTGGTGAAAGTGATAGTATGTTGTTGTCTGCATCAGTCTGCCTCAGGTCTGCTTCGCTGCTCCAGTGTCTCCACGTCATTCTTCAACATGATCACACGCTCTTTGACGTTGGAAATCAATACTGATGAAGTTCTGTAAGTCTTTGACTTTATAGATTCTTTGATTGATGAAGAATCATTCTGACTGTTGTGTTGCATTTGAATAGAACTTCCATTAGTGATGATGTTGGCGTGAGCATGAGAAGAATCAGCACGATCATCCCGCTCCGGAGCTTCCATAAGAAGAAAACATTGCAAACGGTTAGTAATAAGCGGTTTCCGGCACTTACAAGTTTGAACTTCGAGAGTGTTAACAGCATAGTGTAAAAACACAACTCTAATTCTTACAAAGGCCGTTCCTGAACTGGAGTCCCACAAGTGAGATAACGCGATGTACCGAAGTACATCTACAGTTCAGATGAGTCGTTGAGGTACACCGAAGCATCACCTCACGACTGTAGACCGTTTGAGACACACTCCGCGTAATCCACGGGGAGTTACCGAAGTGACATGTTGTCAGGGCTGTTTGATGTTGACCCTGGCAGGAGTTTCCATTCAATCACTGAGGATCACAGATGTGAACCTCTCATAAATGTTCTCGACAGATTGCTAAGATCTGTGAAGGACTCGATATGAACCACTGATGATCTTATTTGTTGATCATCAAGTGATTAAATGTCAAGTGTACCTAAGAGATCTTTTGATGAATCTCGTGGCTCTAGACTCAATAGTGCGTTTTGGTTTTCCTGAGCGGAGACTAGGAAGAGGGTCTCCTTTTTTCAATACCAGCGATCTCTAAGAGAAAGCCAATAGTTTATGCAGGGTTCCCTGTGAGAATGAAACAAGCTTCTGTTGAGAAAAACTTGAGTGGCTAAGAAGGTTTAGTGCATGCGTCACTGGGTCCATGACGACTTTTAATCTTCAATACCGGTGTCACTAAGTGACAACCAGTAGCATATGAATTGAACCCGGTGTCTGCCCTAAGTTGAATAATCTGGAGGGCTATCTCTTTTCATCCTTTACTTTACATTTCTTTTTGATTCTTCAACTCCTTCTTTCTCCGATTCTCATTTTTCTCCTTTTTACAATCATTCCTAAGGACTTCTAACACTAACTAATGGTAGTGTCCTTGGGTAGATCCCTCCGGCTCTGGCGGATCATAGGACGGTTATTCCTAACCTTAGTCACCTTATAACTCCATGACTAACCTATGTTTGCCATTAAAACCACTGTATGTAAAAATCTCTCTCAAAGGGTTTGTTAACGAAAAACATGTTTGAACCACAGTGAGAGATGAAGTTTTGCATAAATACTCCCCCTCCACATGTGCTTAATAGTTTTAATGGTTAAATGCACAGTGAGGAAAGAGCGCGCACTTTTTGAATTGATCCACTAAAGATAGACAATCTCCCGCGAGACACGGTTACGTTGAATAGTTAAAGAGATATATTGTCAGCTTTTAGGTGACAACTAGCTCTAATAACTACCTTGAAGGTGTAGACAAACCTTGGAAGGTTGTCAAACCCGTCAGAGTTCATGTTTATCAAAAGTTTCTCGAATGGTACTTTCTACTCAGACAAGTCCTTTGCGAGACACGTTTACATCACTAGCGAACTAGCTTGAAATTATTACCCGTCCAGGACAAGTCTTTTCGAGTTACTAACAGTTTAGTACCGTCAATTCGTTGTTTAAGTCTGAAGTTCACAGATTCATTTGCATTCACAACATATTTCTTATCACACAAATTTTCTCCCCCTCAAAAATGGCATATGACAATGTTATTTTTGAAACGTTTGAGAATAAATATGACCATTTCGAGTGTTGCGGGAAGACGACCACTATGAACAATTTGTGAACAAAGTTTTAAATCAAATACTCCCCCTCAATTAGTGATATAAACGGTTGAGGTTTTGAAAAATCTTATGGGGAAGTAATTGTCTTTTTGAGGAAAACCTTGAAAAGTGAAATGTTTGATAGGTTTTACTCAAAAAATAAGAAGCTTTCGCTCCTTTTATAAGGATTGTGGCACTGAGGCGTACCACAGGGTCCTTTCTTGACAGATACGGGTTGTACACTGTAATGTGTGCACAAGCCATAGACATATATAATCAATCATCCAAAATTATATGAAGGAAGCAATTCAAGGGGTACCAGGAAGTGCAGTGATATTCCCAGGAGTGCGCACAGGGCGTTGAAAGCTGATGATGTTTCTCCTGAGTCGACCACCAACATAGCTTTCCAAACGTCTGAACTGATCCCTTCTGAACAACCGTTCATCAATCATGGTGATGATCCTTCTCACATCCCTCCTTTCCTGAGAATTCCAGCGCTTAGGAGACCCAACTTTCAGGCGTATATCCTTCAACCTGTACGCCAATCCATCCCTAACCAGCTTCAAGGTATGATCCCCGAATTTTTGGAGCTCACTACACGCCATTAAGCAGTTTCTTTGAAGTTCACTATGGTAAACAACGCCGAAAGGTTTGCTGATGAGTGTATATTGAGATAGCTTGTTGAGATCGGGTAGAGTAAGCGTTGGAGGAGTGAGGTTGACACGCGTCTGATAAGATTCAACAGCCATCTGGATATCTTCAACACGTTCTTTGATCACGATGCGTCTAATGAAGATGAGAACTGACTTGATAAATTCACGTTGAACTTCAGTTGAGAATTGTCTCATACGACCTTGTACCTTGGCAAGGTACATGTCTTCGATGTCATTGAGGGACAAGTTCTCAAAGTCAGCTTCGGAGAATCCATAGTCCTGTTCATCTTGTCGTTTGACTATGATATTCTTTAAGAATGTGTAGTCCCATTTAGACGAAAGACCAACATGTTGGATGGCAACGATACTTTTAGTACTAAACACTTCATGTTGTGACTTCTGTACCTGGCAGCTTCGGTAGTAGATTCGTCGGCGTTCTGGCCAATGATGAATCCCATACAAGGCATCTCGGTCGTATGCTTGCACATTGTCGGAGAACAAGTGATTGGCACGTTCCTCGATGGCTTTGCAGTTCGAGTAGATAGCTTCTGGGAATGGAAGAGTCAATGATGTAGCGTATTTCCTTGAACTATCGCCACCATGGAGAAGAAATTCCAGGTCTTTGTTGAAGAAATATCTGAAGGGAATCCTTGGTTCATCTGGTAGGCCGATTGTTGGTAGAGGTTTGGTCCAGTCAGTGTAATATGGAGGGTTGTCCCGTTTAGTGAAGTCGATGTTTGCTTCTGGGTTGAGCCAATCCATGTTGTTAGACATGGCTCGAGCAATGTTTTCAAGGTGATATTCAACCTCGATTGCACTTTCCGAGCTCTTTTTCAAAAGAAGGAATGCTTCATTCTTGATGCGCTTCAACTCGGATTTCGTCATCTTCTTCACACGGAATCTTTCTTGCAAAATCTTTGCATGCTCCAAGGTACTACCGTCTACCAATTCTTGACCTTCTTCAGGGTAGGGAGTGTTGTTAACAAGTGTAGCAAACCATTCAAATTCTTCAGTTTTATCGTCATCTAGCCATGATACGACGTCAGTATGAAGCGTCTTCTTCTTCTTTTTCGAAGGCTTAGATGCTGATTCTGGTTTTTGTCCTTGTTTGGGAGAGGTGGGTTGTTGTAGGGGCTCAAGGACCTCTTCATCGTCACCACCCGTATACTCAAAGTAATCACCTGTTTTATGAGTCAGGGGTGGTAACTCGGAATCGTCCTGAGGTTTATCAGTAGAAGACCGAGGTGGAGGAGACTTTTGTTGAGAAGAAGTCCGTGGTGGAGGAGGTGGCATAGATGTAGATTTACCAGACTGCTTCTGACGTTTAGGTGCAGAGTCTGTATCCTTATCATCGTCATCTCTTGGTCGTTTGGGTTGATCGGCTGACTCCTTGCATGATGATCTGAGTTGAAAATCAAGTAGATTTTCGAAAAAATTTAGCTTCTTCCGAAGTAAACGTTCCAGATCGCTTTGACATTTGCATCACAAGTTTAGCGATCAACTCAGATTCAGAGAGATCAGCTTCTTTGGCCATTGTATGTTTAACCAATGCTACGATGTTAGGGGTGAGTTGTCTGGAAAATACTTCTCTAGTCACACCGGGGATAGTGTCGAGAAGAACGATATCCTGAAGGTACTTGTTAGTGTAACCTTCGATCATTTCGTTCAGTTCCTCTTTTCGATGACTCTTCATGAACTTCTGAACAAATTCCCTTTCTTTCTCCGTCTTGTCTTTCTCATCATTTAAGTACTGAATTTGGTCAGCAAACCAATTCATTTTCCTGTAAAGTATGTCCTTCTTTCTGACTTGTTGGACAGCTTTCACAATCTTTTTATGAGTCTGAGAAATCCAAGATTTAGGTGGTTTCTTCACTGATTTGGATGCTGATCTGGTTGACTTCGTTGATGGTGGTGGTGATGAGTGAGATGAAGAGTCTGATGATGAGGAGACATGAGGAGACTTCATGTCCTTAGGAGTTTCTGAGGTTTTCTCCTTTGAGTGTGTTGGACTGTCTAGAAGAAACTTTGTATAATCATCCTCGTCATCTCTAGACTTTTCTTTCTCAGTTTCCAGTTTCTCAAAATCATACTCAATAGTATCCTCTACGGGCTTTTGTTGTTGCACAAGAGTGGTGGCACTAGATCCCTTATCGGGTCGATTAACCGCATCAGGATCTGGAGAGGAGTGGGCAGCACCACTTGATCCTCCGGGGCCACCCATTTGATCTTTAGCAAATGCTTCAGCCTTTTGACGATGTTGGACGATTTTGAACTTCTTCCTGTATGATTTATCCAGTTGCTCTTCTTCTTCTTCATCAGAGCTCTCATCATAGGGTACAATTGCTGGAGTCTTCCCTTTTCCTTGGACAGCTGGAGGACTTGGAGGTTTTGCTACTGAGGGATTATCATCCTTTGCAGTTTCAGAGTATGTGATCTCTTCATCTGTGTCAGTAGCATCAGAGTCCTCGTCCCTGAGCTGTCTTTGCGGTTCAGGTGAAAGGATCGGAGTGGCTTCCTGAGAAGGAACTTTCTTCTTAGTGGTAGGTTTCCTCTTTGGAATAGGTTTCTTCTTTGGAACATTCCTCTGACTATCTGAACTTGTGACACTTCCAGCACTTCCTTTTCTGGTTCTCCTTACAGGTGTTCCAGAAGATTTTTCGTCGAGATGACCAACTTTGCCTTGTCTGACTGCTTCCAGATACCTTTTGTACGATTCGAGCTTTCTGACATCTTCAGTTAGAAGGAAATCTGGCAGCACAGCACCTTGTTTCTTTGTAGACGTTTCCTTGATTCTGACAGATAGAATAGGTTCCGTCAACATGTCATGATTGTTGGGGTCATTGAGCCTCTTGGGAATGTCAGGATGAAGTCCAAGTGCTCTTTGGATCAACAATTTAGTATATCTGATGTAGGGAATCTTTGAACCAAGTTTGTTGAGAAATGACATCATGTCATCCCAAATCAGAGCTTCGATAGCGATGTGTTTCTTGTTGACTAATGCCCAGAATATTTGCAGTTCCATGAGCTTAGCGTGCTCATAGCCGATGTCACGACCAGAAACAGACTTGGTGATGATCATGTAGAGAGTTCTCCATGGTTGAGGAATACTCTTAAGCTCTACGTGAGAATGCTTGTTGATTACTCCTGTAGCCTCGTCATAACCGATATCGATTAAGAATTGGAGAGTGAGCTCTTCAGCAGGTGAGGCATATAGTTTGGTTGGATCGACTTCAGGAATTAGGAGAACAGCCCTTAAGTATGCAGGTGTAATGGTGACTTGTTTGTTATTCAGAGTTACCGTCACAGCAGTTTGTCCTTTGACCCTTTCCATAGTGTTCCAGAACTGTTGGATGTAGATCTCAGGGACAGTTGCAGAGTGAGTAAGCATGTTCTGATAAGGATGAGTCCTCAGAATGTCAATAGCAATTAAACACGAAGATTCAGAGCAAGTGAGGGTGTCAAAGTCAACACGGAGATTGTTCTTTCCTATCTTCATTGGATAGCCATGAGGATAGATATCAGCAATGGAGAGAACTTCAGGTGCATCCACATTCATTTGTTCAGCCATGTCGTGATCTGAAATAACATTAGCCAAAAGAACCAACATATCGAAAGACATAATGTTAGTCAACAGAAGGTCTTATTGTCTAGTTATTGAATGTGCAGTGATAATGATTGTTACGAGTCCTAAGTCACTTGTATGTTCAATAGTTCAATGATGTCGTGAAATGTTTCGTGAGTTAGTTAACTTTAAGTTTTAAAGTTTATGTTATCACTTATTGTTCACAGCATATTAGACGATTAAGTTTATTAGTGACATTATTGGATTCGTGACGTTATGATTAGTTTATTTACAAGTTTGTACACGTAACAAATCATCATGAAGGTCAATCCAGGGTTAAGCGTAGTTTTGGCAAAGTTATGCGTAGACAGGAATGATATATGCTTAGGCGTAAACTTACGCGTAGAATCCTAACTTACGCGTAAGAAATGTTACGCGTAGAAAAAGGAGACCTTATGCGTAGAGCTTATGCGTAGGCATATATTAACCTTACGCGTAAGGCTACTCGTAAGAGTTGACCTTATGCGTAGAGGTCACTGTTTACGCATATCCTTCACAGGATACGCGTAGTCCATTGTAGAACCTTATGCGTAGAAGCTACGCGTAAGACTAATCTTACGCATAACAAGCTACGCGTAAGGTGATCCTTATGCGTAGATTAACAACAACCTTGATTCTGAAATTTACGTGTTGCAAGCCTGAAATAAAGTTAATCAAATCATCAAAGTTAACACAAAACATCATTTTATCACAGATTACAACATACTAGCTCATCTTAACTGTTACGCGTAGAATACATACGCGTAGCCTAAACCCTAAATCTACGCGTATGGATTCTAGCCATAGATTATGCACTAAAATTTTTCTGGTAGTTCAAAGACATGTTGTGAGTATGTAAGCCAAGTTGTAACACTTAATTTGTTGAGAATCAAAAATACCCAAAGTTTATGAACTTTAAACCCTAGTTTCGAATTGATGACCAATTCGTGTTTCTGGGTGGCTATAGACTTTGGAAATCATCAATTCAACAACGCAAGAGCATAAAACAACAATCTTTTTAACCAAGACACATCACATTCAAAAATGCCCAATTCGACACATAAACCCTAATTCGCAATATCCATCAAATCGTGTTTCTGGGTTTGTTTTGATGATAGAAAACATATCAATGATGTTTTTAAAACATTTTGACATTACCAATTAAGCCACAAACACAAAACACATGGTCAAGTGTTCTTACGCATAAGCGAAGAACACAAAATTACTCATGTCCATAGATTTGACCGTTGGATTCATTTAAAATTCAAAACCAATGTTTGAAAACACGTTAGAAACATTAATCTACTTACAGAATGATGATCAAATACACGGATATGATGAACGAATTATAGGCGTAGGATCTTGTTAGGTTTGGTGTATTAAATGTGAAGGATAAGAGTTAGGTGGAGGTGTTTTTATTAAAAATAACTTTAAGCTTTTGGCAGTTTTAGTCCCTCCACCTTTTCCATTTACAAACCAAGCCATTTAACTTCCATTTTGGTTACCAAACGAAGATTTTAGGAAAGAAACATGACGACACTCCCCCTCGACTTGAGAAAATAATGAAAGGTTATTAATTTAAGTCCGAGGAGTGTCTTTGAACCAGAAAATGTACCACCATTTGTAGAAGAATCAACCGAGATGTGATAACATGCAAGTACATAGATGTTTTGAAACAGTTAATAGATTATTTTCTCCCCCTCAACACTTGATCGGAAAAATGCTGAATTTTGAGAGATTAAAGTGTTGACGGAAGAAATGTACTTGCCATGTTGAAAGAAATATAGATTAGGAGAATATTTTTGTTGTTTTATCGAATTTTATATTTTTGTATTTTGTTTTTGAAAAATTTATTTACAAAAGATGTTTTGGTGTTTGACAGGTTTTTAAGACTGTTTTAAGAGGTCATCCAATTCCTCTTGAGTCAAACACCTCATACCAATTCGGTGGACCAACTCATTAAACCTAGCGGGAGGCAAGGCTTTGGTGAGAAGATCTGCCAATTGGTATTCAGTACCCACAAAGTATAATTCAACGGTACCCTGTTCCACGTGGTCCTTGATGAAATGATAGCGTAGATCGATGTGCTTTGATTTCGAGTGCTGAACTGAGTTGCACGAGATTGCAATGGCACTCCGATTGTCGCAGTACATCGGGATTCTGTCAAATACGTAACCATAGTCTTTGAGTTGTGTTCTCATCCAAATGACTTGAGCAAAACACGCGGACATGGCTACATATTCTGCTTCGGTTGATGACAGCGATGTACAATCCTGCTTCTTTGATTGCCAAGACACCAGTTTATCACCAAGAAATTGTAGAGCTCCTGAAGTACTTTTCCTTGAGTCTAAGCATCCTGCGTGATCAGCGTCTGAAAAAGCGATTAGTTCAAAACCAGAATCCTTCGGATACCAGATCCCCAAATTAATGGTTCCCTTGATGTATCGGAGGATTCTTTTAGCCTTAGAGAGGTGGGTTTCAGTTGGTCGCGACTGATAACGGGATCATAGATAAACGGCAAAGACAATATCAGGTCTGCTAGCTGTTAGATACATGAGGGACCCAATAATACTTCGGTATTTGGTGGGGTCAACTAATTTCCCATGTAAATCAGCATCTAGCTTCTTGGTATGAGTCATTGGTGTGGCATAAGTATCACAGGTTTTCATTCCAAATTTGTTTAACAATTCAAGGGCATATTTGGACTGACTTAAGAAAATACCACGGGGTGATTGATGAACTTGCAGTCCTAGAAAGAACGTAAGTTCACCCATCATGGACATTTCAAAATTTTTCTTCATTAGTTTTGCAAAAGCGATTGAAAACTTTTTATGTGTAGACCCAAAAATGATGTCATCCATGTAAATTTGAACAATTAAGATATGTGCCCCGTGATATTGTATAAAAAGAGTTGGGTCAACCGAGCCTTTGGTGAAATTATTGGCAATGAGGAAAGATGATAGCTTATCGTACCAAGCCCGAGGGGCTTGTTTGAGACCATAAAGAGCTTTGTTCAGTTTGTAGACATGGTTCGGGAACTCAGGATCAACGAATCCATCTGGTTGGCTGACATAGACCGTTTCTTTAAGTTGCCCATTGAGAAACGCCGTTTTGACATCCATCTGATAGACCGTCATGTTCATATGAGCCGCGAACGCGAGAAATATCCGAACAGCCTCAAGACGAGCAACCGGAGCAAAAGATTCTTCAAAGTCTATTCCTTCTTCCTGACGATAACCCTTAGCAACTAGCCGTGACTTGTTTCGGATAACATTCCCTTCAGCATCCAATTTGTTTTTCCAAATCCATTTTAAACCAATGACGTAGACTCCTGTTGGTCTTTCAACCAGTTCCCATACTTCAAGACGTTTGAATTAGTTGAGTTCTTCTTGCATGGATTCAATCCAGTTGTCTTTTGTCATTGCATCTTTAATGTTTTTAGGTTCAGATTGGCAGACAGTGAGTGCATAAATGCAATGTTCACCGTCTGAGTGAAGACGTTGTCTCGTAACGACTGGTTGATTCGGGTTGCCGATAATGTTAGCCAGAGGATGGTCTTTTGTCCATCTATGTGTAGAGGGTTGATGTTGGTATACATTGTGTAGATTCTGAGGGTTCAAATGGTTTGTTGAAGATTCCGCGACATCTGGTGCAGCAGTCTCATTGGCAAACGGGTTGAAGAACGCATTTGGATCAAAATTTGCAGGTGGGGGTACTTCATTCAGAATATCATCAGCTGGTTCATCATTGTTGGAGGCGGTATGTTCAACTGTTGTGTTGGAGTCAATTGGTGTAGGTGCATCTTCAACAATAGTTGTTGTAGCAGGTGTATCAGGTATAGGAATATTATCAGGTTGTGCAGCGGAAACAGCGGATACACCAGGAGCACGTTCATCAATATCGTCACAGAACAGAGGAGCAAATAACCTTTCCATTTGTTGACGAGTAAGCTGAGGGCTTTCTTCAGCTGATGATGGGGGTTGAGGGAAGTTTAAATGGTTGTGACCGGGTTCTAAGCTGTTATACTCAGAAGCCATTTCCGTGAGTTCATCGAAATGAGCATGAATCGTTTCCATTACCTCCTTAGTTCGACGATTCCAGATTCGGAAACCTTTAGAATTGTCACAATATCCAATAAAGACTCCAATATCAGCTTTAGCTTTGAGCTTTCCAAAATCATCACGATCATTATTCGGATAGCACAGGGATCCAAATACAAGAAAGTGTTTGAGGTTCGGTTTATAGTTGTGGACAAGCTCGAAAGGTGTTTTGTTGTGGCGTTTTGTGATCATAGAATGGTTTTGAGTATAGCATGCAGTAGATACAGCTTCTGCCCATAAGTAATCTGGAAGTTTAGCATTGATTAACATTGTTCGTGCAGCTTCCACTAACGTTCGGTTTCGTCTTTCAATAACTCCGTTTTGTTCAGGTGTACGTGCAATAGATGTTTGATGCTGAATTTCCACTTTCTCATAAAAGTCACGAAGAGTTTTGTTAACAAATTCAGTTCCTTTGTCTGTTCTGATTATTCTGACGGTGTTGCGGAGCTGAACCTGTATTTTTGTGAGAAAGGTGATGATCATTTGTGGAGCTTGGTCTTTGCTACGAAGAAAGTAGACCCAAGTCCATCGTGAGTAGTCATCAACAATTACTAAGATGTAGCGTTTGGCGTTGATTGTTTGCACACGCATCGGGCCACACAAATCCATGTGAAGAAGATGAAGCACATGCTGAGAGCTGTGTTCCACCTTTGAAGGAAAATGAGCACGAGTGCTTTTCCCTTGTTCACAGGCTGAGCAAAGGTGATCTTTTGAGTACTGGAATCGTGGGAGTCCTTCAACTAGTTTGTGTCGAGCAAGGTTGGTGATGGTTTGAAAGTTTAGATGTGAGAGACAACGGTGCCATAGCCAGGATTTTGTTGATGTTGCCTTAGAAAGTAAGCAGATGGGAGAGGAAGCAACCATGTCTTGCATAGAGATAGTGTATAGACTAGAATTACGCGAGCCAGACATAAGGTCATTTCCTTGTAGATCACGAATGAAACAAGTTTTCTCCCTGAAAGCAACCTCCAAATCTCCATCACAAAATTGACCTACTGAAAACAGATTGTGACCGAGGCCTTCCACATAGTAAACCCTGCTGATTTCGATGTTCCCATTAACATAATCTCCGTAGCCCATGATGGCTGCGAAGTGATCGTTCCCGAATCTGACAGTGCCAATGAACTTTGCAATAAAGTTTGATAACAGTTTAAGGTTGCCTGTCATGTGTTGGGAACATCCGCTATCAACAATCCAGAGAATGATCTATATCACCTGCATTACACACAGACGACATAGATGGAATAGAAGTAGATGTGGAACCCGAAATGTTAGAGGGTTCCGAAGCAGGTATATTAGACATACACACATTGAGAATTTTAGGCATCCACTTAAATCCTAGTGTGTTATATATCCATTTCTGCCATCTGTAACTACTCTTTGCTTTAGTCTTAGTGAAAGCACTAGGTGGTACTACATTCTTAGGAGGTAAAGCGGTAGCTACTGTGATAGCAATGGTTGCCTTAGAATCTAAAGAAGGTGGTTTACCAAGCACAGACTTAGAATGATTAGTGGGCCTAGAGGTATTCCGATTCTTAGGATTCCGTAATCTAGAGATTATAGCTTTAGCAACACATTTGTCATGACAGTCAGAATTCATACTCTTTCGACAAATAACACAAGGTGCATCAGACTGAATATCAAAAGTACTTAACGGTTTAGCATTCGTTACATCACTATTTCTATTACATTTGCCAGACGTAACATCTATAGTGGAGGCAACATGATTTTTATTCAGAGTCCTAGGGTGTTCTTCTACTTTAGCATTCCTTATTGATCTTTTCTTAGGTCACAACTTCCTATTCTTCGATTGATTGCTCCTAGGCTGTGAAGTGCGGACGTTTGGAAAAGATGCAACTATTCCTGTTTCAGTAGAGGGAAACACATTAGCAACTTGTGATTTGGCAGTGGGAATTCTTGGTTCACGATTACTAAGTGTGACTGGTGCTAATCTCTTAATCACAGTAGGTGGAAGTTGTTCATACTTTCCTAACATTTCCCGTAACTTAGAGATGGTGTGAATCAGATCTTGATTTTTAGAACGAATATTACCAGCAAAATTCATGACTTCTCTAGTGTGAGCAAGATAGTGATCAAGTTCGTTTGATGCTTCAAGTCGAGTCTTTTTGAGTAAATCAAATATGACACCATATTCATGTTTAACTTTTAAAAGTTCTTGTTCATATTTTGAGATTTGACTTTTCAAAGACACGTTTTGATCATCCAGTTGCTCAAGTTTAGGATCAGAAGATTTTGCACTCAATTGAGCGATTTTCTTTTGAAAACTGAGTTGATGGTTGTGAATATCTTTTTCACACCAATGAAGACGACGTTTTGCATTGTAAATTTCCGTGTGTAATCGTTTATTTTCAGCTTTTAAAGACTCGATCTGAAGCACATTATCGGTGTTTTCAACAGTAACAACAGTTTCAACAATATCAGCAGAGATATAATCAGGTGCAAATGGCAAGGCATGAAGTAACACAACATTATGGATATCAGCACAGATAACATCTTCCAAGAGTCGATCAACATCTTTTCTCAACAGTTTCTTTTTGCGTTTTGTGTTAGAAATAGATGTTTCTGTTTTCTCGAAAACGTTTTTCATTACCCCAAGTTCCTTATGAAAATCCTTTTCCCAGGCAATTGCACAACTTTTCAAGTTTTTAACATTAGGTAAAAGATTTTTCTGAAAAATGTCTCTTTGTTCTCGCGCCAGAGGCGATTGAAAATGTTCAACTTTGATTTCAGAGCGATATTCTATCTCATGTTGTAAAATTTTGAGGTCAGCCATGAAAATGTCAAAATATCGAAGGATTTTTCGATTTTCAGGTTTTGAGTTTACTTCACTGATGGAAGGTAAAGGACCATAAGTTTGTGCAAATTCTGTTTTGGGATTAACATGAGAAGACTCAGGTGTTTTGATGATAACCCTTGGTGTGTTAGAAGAATCCGTTGGTGTGACGAAAGTGACCGCGTTTTTACAATTAAAAGGTTTGTTGTACACAACATTTTTTAATTTTGATCGACTCTCGTCTTCTGCATCTAATTCCTCTTGACGATGATATTCAACAACACTCATGACAGTATTATCAATTTTGTATTCTGCACTGGAAACTTCAGGAGTTGGTTTGAATGTTTTTAGTGAAAGCTTTGGTTTGTAATCAGCTAGATTTTTTCCATATCCTTTTGGATTGGGTTTTAAGGTAAACTTTTCAATAGCTGTTACGGATTCACCATGTTTGTAAACAACAGTTTTAAACTCTTTAAGTTTGTTTTGCAAGCCGAGAATTTCGTCAAGAAGGTCATCTACCCGATTCGTTGAATGCTTTTTGTATGCGGAGAACTGTTTTTGACAATTTAACAACTCAGCCTTAGATTTTTGATTTTCCAAGGTGAGAGCGTTAATTTGCTTTTTATGTTCGTGTTTCAGTTGTTCTAACTCAGACAACAAAGCATTCTTCGAGGCGGCTAGATCACGCATCTGTCTCTCTAAATATTTTTCGTTTTGATGAGATTTTGCAAAAGCGGCTTCAAAACCTTTTTCACGGTTTTCTTGAGTTTTGAAAAAGTTGAGTTGCATTTGTAAGCATTCAAAATCCTTGGTTAACAGTGCATTTTTACTTTTTAAGGATTGATTTAATGCATAACATTCCTCCATTTTGATTTTATGGTCTTGAATTAACCGAGCAAAATCCGGATGAGGCAACAGATCATCTTGTTCAACGTGAGTCTCAACCTGATCATTCTTTAGATCCTCAAGTACGACCACGGAGTCAATTTGATTATCAAAGGAAACCATAAGGTCATCTTGATCGTCAAATGTAACTACAGGGTTAACTTGAAAATCATCAGAAAAAGATGTAGAAGACTCATTTTGAACAGTCTGATCCGTGCCGGATTCAGATATTGGCGGAGATATTAGTTCAGATATGATGATGGTTTGTTCGGGTACCTGAGACAAGCCATCAGTGTCATACACTGGGCCTGTATCGCTCATGTGCAGCTCATGCATATTAGCCATCAACATAACAGCTGCATTAGCCTGCAAGTCCTCCATATCATCATCTGAGTCTGCATCTGCCATAAAGCTCTGTTCTTTGTCTGTAAGAGATCCACCAGCTTCATCCTTAAGAGCCAGAAGTAAGGCGTCTTTGAAATAAGCACTGCCCCTAGTCCTTGGCTTTGGGCATGCATTAGCCAGGTGTCCCTTCTCATTGCAGTTGTAGCATCTAAGACCATTTAACCGATTCTGAGCATTTCCCTGTTCCACCACTTGAGCTCTGTTGTTATTCCTACCCACAGCATTAAACCCTTGACCACCGCCCATTTGACGACCATAATCACGATTCTGAACTTCAACACGTCCATTGTTCACAATAGCTTGAGTCCGTGTGTTAGATGAGGAACGAATACGATTGTTGGATTTGTTGGTGTAACGGCCAAAAGCATTAGCAATCATCACAAATCCTTGTTGCAATGCTTCGAACGGATCTGTTTCCTCAGTCGCTTCACTGACATATGCTTGAGCATTGTTGCTGTATGGAACCAATTGATTTTGTTGAGGTTGTGACTGTGAAGGTGTGTTTGAAGCAGTTGGTTGAGTTGCTGGTTGAGAGGGATAATTCTGTTGAGCATACAAGGCAAGTTGTTGATTGTCCGGTTGTGACTGTTTAGCAATTTGAGCACGGAGAATCCTTTCCCGATCAAATTCCTTTTCATGAGGCTTCAAGTAATCGTACAACAATCCATAAGTAGAATGATGCATATTCTTCGCTTGACGGAGAAAAATGACATACTTCTCCCATTCTGGACCAAGACTACTCAGGAACTTAGTATTCACTGCAATTCTTGGCATGATGATGTTGTGTTTATCCAAATCATTGATGATATCTGAAAATCGATGATGATAGGACTCAAGTGTCTCTCCAGGTTCAATCATGAAGTGTTCATAAGCCAAGTAAATTTTGGATTCCAAATCCTCCTGATTGAGTACAGATCCTTCCATAAGAAGACGAATATGATCCCACATTTTTTGTGCAGTCTTTTGAGCATCAACACTACGAAGAATTGGGTTTGGTAATCCTAAGAGGATGTATTCCATTGCAAGTTCATCAGCTTCATAGTGTAGAAGTTCTGTAGGATTTAAATCTGCAACAGTAGCAATGTTGGTTTGTTCATCTCTTGGTGGAACAGCAGTTGGATCTCCGGGTACAATGACAGTAGGCATCTCAAATGGACCTTCCAAGATAACCTTCTTTAAGAACTTTCCATGTGGCTTCTTCAGATCACAAAACCTAAAGAACCTTATCACCCATTGATCGTAGTTTCCTGGAGTGAGCATTGGAGGTCTATCAAGTGATCCAGCTTCATGAATTGATTGTTGGCTGCTTAAAGCTTCACACATCTTTGCAAACCAAGTGGGTTCCTTCATAGTGGTCCGTGATGGATGTTGATTGAAATTGTTTGTGTAGGGTAGAACTTGAAGACTTGGTGATGGTTGAACCATTTGTGGTTGTGGAATTGCACCAAGTTGTGGAGTATGTTGCTGATTAAATTGTTGTTGATAAATAGCTTGTTGTTGATTCCATTGTTGATGTTGTGGAGTTAATTGTTGTTGTTGTTGATGATTATAAGTGTGAGGGAAATAGTTAGAGTATGGTGGTTGAAACATGATGATAAACTTGTGTGGTAAAAAATGGATCTTTGTAGTCGAATGAACCTTTGTTGATGAAGTGTCCTTAGGCGTAGAAAAGACAAGAACCAAGTAGCACTTATGCGTAAAAACACCAAAAGTTACGCGTAACAATGAGGAGTTACGCGTAGGTTTTAGCTTACGCGTAAGTAGGAAAAACACTAAAGTTAAGCGTAGACAAAAGTTAGGCGTAGAAACGTAGGCGTAGGATTACCTTATACGTAGACCGTAGTTTACGCGTAAAGTGAATCTTATGCGTAGGAATTCTACGCGTAAGCTTATGCTTATGCGTAATTTTAGGGTTTTTGCCCAAATGATCTTTTACACTTCACAGTGCAAAAGATATCCAAAGTCGACGTATTTTCAGACTTATCCAAGTAAAAAAACACGGAATAAACCAGAAAATTGAAGATCAAACCAAGGAAAATCTTACGCGTAATATTAGGGTTTTGATACGCGTAGGATTACTCGTAACTTTGATTCTGCCCAAATGTGTTTCTAAACCAGTTTTTTGTTATGGAATAGCTTCAATAGTACCAAAAGAACACAAAAGTGTGAATTTTGATGTACCAAAACTGCTAAACGGGTTACGCGTAGAACGACACCCACGAACAAAAACAAGCTTAAAAACGTAAATCCACGCGTAAAGTTTGAAACCTTTTGCTAAAAACAAGTATTTTAACACCTCAAAACATTGAAAGTACAAGAATCTTGGATTAAAAAGTGTAAAAAACGAGTTTTTAAGATAACCAAAGATTGCGTTATCTTTACGCGTAAGATCCAAAACCAAAACTTCAAAAACAAACGAGTACACCCAACTATTTGGCGATTGATACCACTGTTAGGTAACTAGTTTTACAAACACAAGTTATAAGAGAAGAGATAAAGGCGGATGAACAAGTATCACACACACACACACGTTATACTAAAGACGGTTTAGGCGTAGAGAGTATGTGAAAAGAAAACTTGAACAACCAACCCTCAAATGAGGGTTTACAAGAGTTTATATAGGCAAGGAGCTAGGGCAACACTCCCTCTCCTTCCCTATTCCTTATTGGGCTTGGATCAAGCTTATGGGCCTTCTACATAAGCTTGACCTTAAACAAACATAAAGGCCATAATAAAGCTACCTATTACATATGAAATATAAATACTTGAAATACTGTTTAGGAGTGATTCCAACAGATAGGAAGACTGGTGATGAGGTTAGGTATTCTTCCTATCAGCAAGAAGCTGGAAATTCCAAAGTTGGATCCTCAACTGCTATGGTCACTCTGGATGACCATGTCAACTGGAAGGTACATGAGCCTGAGAATGATGAAGCTCCTGGTTCTGAGAATATTAGATTGCGGGCAAGCTGTACTTCAGAGGATCGGCATGATCAAATTGCCTTAATGGGCATCTCTCAGGTACATAATTGTGTTTTTGGTTGTAGTGAAAGATATAATGAACTTAAGGAAGCCTATGATGAATTAAAACCTAAATATAATGAATGTTATGTCGAAGTTGAGGCTTATAAACAGGCTTTGAAAACATTAAAAAGACAAAAAGTTTGGTTTCAAAAGAATCAACTGGCTTATGATGAAAAGATAAGGGTGTTAGAAAGTGATCTAGAATGTGCTAAAATTGATCTGAAACGTACTAAAAAAGAAAAAGCTAATGTAGTTTCAGAAAACCAAGTTTTGAAAAAGGAACTAGATGAGGAAGTAGCTAGACATAAAGAATGGTTAGTATCAGGTGACAAAGTAGCTCGCTTTCTCTATGGTAGTCAATCTGTAAACTCTGGTTTAGGTTTAGGTTTTAAAAAATATGTTGGCTTAGAAGCTAGGAATGATACGCGTAAATCTACTCCAGCAGGATTAGCTAATTATGTAAAAGAAGGTGAATTACATGTTGTACCTGGACCTATTAGAGGAGAACATATGCCCATTGACCTTTCCATCACTGTTGACTTCGATGGATCACACCATCTTTATGGCAAAAAGTCAAGAGACTTGCCAGACCCTGATTCTTCATCTACTGACTTTGTCTCTTGTGTTGACAGTGACAAGTCCTCTAACCAAGGGTCTACTTCTACCAGTTGTGATTCAAATGAAAAGTCAGACCTTCCCAAGGCCTCACCTAAGCCTACACCCAAGACTCCTTACAAGCCTGTTAGAGTTGCTGCTGAGGAATCAATTTCCAAGACAGTTTCCTCTGAAGACTTGTCTTTTAATTCGTTGAAAAATAATGTCTTTAATTCTGTTAAAAACAATTCTGTTAATGTTTTTGGTTTGAATGCTTTTTCATGTAATAGAACATCTTTCACTTTGAATAAATCTTCTAACAAGAAGAAATGTTTTGGTTGTGGAAGTAAATTTCATTTGATTAAGGATTGTAATTTTCATGACAAAGAATGGGTGTATGTGCTAGTTAAAAGAAACCTAGACCAATGTGGAAAAATGTTAATGATATACCATCTTTCGTTCCACAAGCAACTCATAAAACCAGCAATCACAATTCTGCTGATAAACCTTATCCATTTGCTTGGAGAAGATCTGTTGCTAGACCATATGTGAGACCAACTAGTTCCTATTTTAAAAATGGTTATTGGCCTGGATGTGTTGACTTAATGTATGATGGGAAGGGATATAGGGATACTGCTGTGAAGCCCTCAGCAGGTTGTTCTTGGACTAAAAAGGAACCTAATTTTCAATGGAGGACCAAGAACAATGGTAGATCTTATTCATCTACATGGCCTAAAACTTATGATCCATAAGGCAGGATCAAGTCAGTGATGACTTGAGTCTCCATAGTGTACTAATTTTTTTGTATATATTCTTGTTGTTGTTGTAGGATCATCCCCTGAGGAGTAAAGATGTTGGCATTGTGGATAGTGGTTGTTCCAGAAGCATGTCAGGAAACAAAGAAAGGATGCATGATTTTATACCCATAGAAGGAGGAGGCAGTGTGACTTTTGGTGGAGGAGATGGTAGAATCAAAGGGAAAGGTACCATTAGAACACCTCATTTGGATTTTGAGAATGTGTACTATGTGAAGGAATTGCAACATTTCAACTTGTTTTCAGTATCACAAATTTGTGAAACCAAGAACAAAGTATTATTTTGTGAGGATGAATGTATTGTGCTCTCTAAAGACTTCACACTTCCAGAAGATACATCCATTCTGCTGAGAGTTCCTAGAAGCCATAATTTATACACATTCAATTTGAATGATGTTCAACCAGAAGGTGACCTAACATGTTTGGTGGCTAAAGCATCCCTGGATGAGTCTAACAAATGGCATAGAAGGATGGCTCATGTGAACTTCAAGACCATTAACAAGCTTTCTAAACTGGGTCTAGTAGAAGGACTTCCTTCCAAAGTCTTCACCAATGAACACAATTGTGTTGCCTGCAACAAAGGAAAGCAACACAAAGCCTCCTACAAAGCCATTACAGCTGTAAGCACTATTTCAGAACCTCTTCAGTTGCTGCATATGGATCTCTTTGGTCCAACCCAAGTCAGGAGTATTGATCACAAGTATTTCTGCCTGGTAATCACTGATGACTATAGCAGGTTTTGTTGGGTATTCTTTTGGAGGACTAAAGATGAAACATCTCAAGTTTTAAAAGAGTTCATTACCCTTGTTGAAAACCAGTTAAACAAAAAGGTTAAAGGAATTTGGTGTGATAATGGGACAGAGTTCAAAAATGTTGTATTAATAGAACTCTATAAGTCTAAAGGGATAAAAAGGGACTATAGCACTCCAAGAACCCCACAACAAAATGAGGTAGCTGAAAGAAAGAATAGGACCTTAATAGAGGCAGCAAGATCCATGCTTGCAGACTCTAAATTACCCACTATGTTCTGGACTGAAGCAGTGAGCACGGCCTGCTATGTACTCAACAGGGTATCCATTAATAGACCTCATTTCAAGACACCTTATGAACTTCTCACTGGGAAAGTCCATGCTATTCATTATCTCAAACCTTTTGGATGTCAAGTGACCATTTTAAACACTAGTGATCCGCTGGGAAAATTTGATGAGAAATCTGATGAGGGGTATATTATGGGTTATTCAGCTCATAGTAAGGCTTATAGGGTATACAATTTAAATTCTAAGAAGATTGAGGAGACTCTGAACCTGAGATACCTAGAAGATAAGCCCAATTTTCAGGGACAAGGTCATGTCTGGTCCTTTGACCTGGATTACTTAGCTGATTACTTAGGTTATACTAGACATGTTGCTAACCAATCTACAGGTTCACAAGAGTCTCCCACTGACAATGCAGGTACCCTGGATGATGACTCAGAGAGTGAGTCTGATCATGATGAACAACCAATTCTTGTACCCTCTTTCTCTCCTAACCATTTTGTAGGTGATCATTCTAAAGTAACTTCAGATGAGCATGAAGATGAGTCACACTATGCAGAGGACCTTACTAGACTCAAGAAGCAAGAGTATGCAGCCAATCTAGAAGCTGAGAGGCTTGGTGGGGAGTTTGCAAGAGAAGCAGTCAGTGGAAACCATGATTCTCCTGACAGTCATCCTGTTTCTCCTGACATCACCAAATCTGCTGACAGCCCTGCTGCATCTACTACAATTCCTACTAGTGTGTCCACAGACTTTGAAGAACCATATACACGATTTCCAAGTCCTTCAGATCTTGGTAATCATCAACCCAAAGATGGGATCTTCACCTCACCTTCCTATTACAGTGATTTTGAACCAACTGTGAACAATCTTGACACCACAATTGATGTCAACCCCTCTGCTACAAAAAGGATCAACAGTGCTCATCCTCAAGCAAATATTATTGGTGATCCTCAAGCACCTGTTCAAACTAGAAGTGTTGTGTCAAGTTCTAAGTAAGGTCAAGTTGCTTTTCTTTCCTATGTCTCAAACCAGCAAAGGGACAATCACACAGACTTTAAGCATTGTCTGTTTGCTTGCTTCCTTTCTCAAGTGGAACCAACCAGTGTTACTCAAGCTCTTGAAGATTCAAGTTGGCTTGAAGCAATGCAAGATGAGATGCAACAATTCAAGAATCAGCAGGTTTGGATATTGGTACCACTACCACATGGGAAGATTGCAATTGGGACAAAATGGATCTTGAAGAATAAAAGAGATGCAAGGGGTATTGTAGTTAAAAACAAAGCACGATTAGTAGCTCAGGGGTTCAGGCAATAGGAAGGAGTTGATTATGATGAAGTTTTTGCACCTGTAGCTAGAGTTGAGGCCATTCGAATCTTCTTGGCTTATGCATCTTATATGGGGTTCATGGTTTATCAAATGGATGTGAAAGGTGCTTTTCTGTATGCTGAGATAGAAGAAGAAGTATATGTCACTCAACCCAAAGGCTTTGAAGACCCAGATCATCCACAGCATGTTTACAAGGTTGTGAAAGCTCTCTATGGACTCCATCAGGCACCAAGAGCATGGTATGCTAGGCTATCTGCATTTCTGCTAAAGCATGGTTACAGAAGAGGTGCCATTGACAAAACCCTCTTCCTAAAAAAGAATAACAGAGACATCATCCTTGTGTAAGTTTATGTGGATGACATTATCTTTGGATCCACTAAAGAAGCTTGGTGCAGAGAGTTTGAGGAGTTAATGAAGGGAGAGTTTCAGATGAGTGCTATGGGGGAGCTTACTTTCTTTTTGGGTCTCCAAGTTCAGCAGAAACCTGATGGTATTTTTATCAGTCAGGATAAATATGTGAGAGACATTTTGAAGAAGTTTGATATGGAAAATGTCAGAACTGCCACTACACCTTATGAAGCTCCAAAACCAAAGAACAATTTTGAACCAGATCCAGCTGTGAATGTTTACTTATACAGATCTTTGATTGGTTCATAAATGTATTTAACAGCTTCTAGGCCTGACATTACTTTTGCTATGAGTGCTTGTTCTAGACATCAGGTCACTCCACTTACTTCCAACTTGAATGCAGTCAAAAAGATCTTCAACTATCTGAAAGGCCAACCCAAGTTAGGTCTTTGGTACCCAAACGAGTCTCCTTTTGTATTGGAAGCATATATTGATAATGATTATGCTGGTGCGAATCTGGATAGGAGATCCACAACTGGAGGTTGCCAATTCCTTGGTAGAAGATTGATTTCTTGGCAATGCAAGAAACAAACTATTGTTGCTACCTCCACTACTGAAGCAGAGTATGTTGCTGCTGCAAATTGTTGTGGTCAGGTACTATGGATCCAAAATCAGTTGCTGGATTATGGGTTTAATTTCAGGAACACCACAATCTTTATTGATAATCAAAGCACCATATGCATAGTTAAAAATCCAGTTTTTCATAATAAAACTAAGCATATTGAGATCAGGCACCATTTTATAAGAGATGCATATGAAAAACATTTGATCAAGGTGCAGAAGATTCAAACAGATGATAATGTGGCAGATTTATTGACTAAAGCTTTTGATGGACCTAGGTTTCAACACCTAGTTGTCCATATTGGGATGGTTAACCCTTAACTACAATGTTTGAGGGGAGGCATATGCCTCAGGGGAGGCATATGCCTTAGGGGAGGATTTTAGTTGTATATTTTGTAAACTTTGTAGATATTTGGTTATCTTTTTGGTTGCTAACACTAACCTGCTAATGTTCTTTCAGTTTTGTTTGTTTTGGTTTGGTGTGTTTGCTACTTTGTGTCTATTTTGCAGAATGCATTTATGAGCAGTTGCTAATATTTTCGTTGGAGTTCACCAAGTTTGATTAAATGGGAATATGGTCAAGTAAGCTTAAAGTTTGTTTCTACTGAAGAAAAGCACAAGTATTGTTACATGTTATCTCATTGATTCTACTGAAGGAAAGTACTGAAGTATAGATAAAGTGCTAATCATTGAGAGATAAAAGACATGTTGATCATTCATTCAAGAAACAATTTACAGCTTACAATCAACTTTAAATGCAATACAAGATCATTCCTATACAAGATCTACCAAACAGATACTAGTTCCTATCATCTATTACAAAAGCTGGTGGATATGCATGACCAGTACGATGAAGAAGCTGAAGATGGATTGATGAAAACGATGATGGATGCATTTATGATATGAGAAATCTTCAGTTGTTCCATCTACTCGTTCCACCATAGAGCATCTTCTACTCCACCTTTCTCTTTCCCTTTCCCCTGCTTCCATGGTTTGAAGCACCAGATTCTGGAGCAGGAAGACCAATCACCACCTCCCGTGTCATTGGAAGTGGTGGATTTCTGGCATGTGGCCTTGATTGGGGTTGGGGTTTTGAAGGTTGGGGCTTCTCTACACCTGCTGATGTCCTCTCCTCTTCCTCTCTCACCAACCTATTGAAGATTGGCTCTAGACGCTTTGTGGAGTCATCAGAACCCCTAGATAAATCACTTGGATTCACTACACTGTCATCTTTAAAAGAAAGGAGAAATGGGGACTTTGAAGGTCGAGGCTCATCTTGATAAGGATATCGAAATAATGGGCGTGAATCATCACTTGATGATGATGATGATGAGGAGGAGGAGGAGGAGGAAGTTAGATTGATTACTTCTGGTTTGGTAGACATAGCTATTGTTGATGATTTTGGAATTTTAGAGAAATTAGGGTTTTTGAAGTTAATTGGGGGTAATTGGTATGTGTAAATTGTGCATTGGGATCATCTTATAGGATGAGTCAAGGCTTGATGACAATTAATGTGAGTTGGGTGGCACAATAAAACTCAAGATATTTACTGAAGATACTTAGCCACTTGAGTTGTTTCTGCTGATTGGCCTCCTTCAGCAGATTAACCATCCTTTCTACTGAAGTGTTAATTTTGAAATTGAATTTGGTTGAAGTTACTTTACACATCAGATATGGTCAACGATTTCTTCTGATATTTTTGACTATAATTGGGTAACTTCTATTAATAACCTATCTCGCATATCTTCGCTCAAAATTAACTGATTCCCTCTTCACTCGATTTAAACACACTTCCAGTTGCGTGAATTATAACCCATTCACACAATTTCTCACATGGCACTTCAATTTAAGAGAGATCATAATAAGGTTGCTTTTTTGGGAAAAGCAAAGGGTCATGAACTATATGAACCTATGGTGGATTTCTTGAAAAGGTCCAAGATTCATTATGCTCTAACGCACTCTCCAAATGTGATATATGAATCATTGGTTGAACAATTTTGGGCATCTGCTACTAAATGAAGTGACACAGAGATAGTAGCTACGATTGATGAAACAAAGTATATGGTGACTTAGGAGTTGATTAGGAGACAACTTCGTTTGGATGATGAAGATGGGTTTTATCACTCCAACACTGTAGAGATTCTTGCTGGGTTAAGAGCTATTGGATATCAAAGTACGAACACAAATATGTGGCACAAGAACAAGCTTTGCCCCATGTGGAGGTTTTTGGTACACACATTACTTCAGTGCATAAGCAATAAATCAGGAGGATGGGATCAATTCTCTACCCAATTGGGTTGTGGTATTGTATGTCTTTCACAGGGTTTAACTTATAATTTTTCTAAGTTTATTTTTGATAATATGGTTGAAAATATTCAAAGGAAAAAGCATAAGTTTCTTATGTACCCTAGGTTTTTACAAATGATATTAGACATAACAACCCAAGACAGAGTCTTTTGTCCCATAGGAGCTCTAACTGCTAAATTGTTTGCTTCAATGAAAATTAATTATGTTGGGACACATCATCCTTTTCTAGAAGCTATGTTGCCACAAGGCAATGAGGCTGCTGATGAGGGTAATGTTGTTGGTGCTCCACCCTCTACTAATGTTGCTGCTGATGGTAATCCATCAGTTGCCATTGATGAGGGCCCTTCCACAACTGCTGAAGCATCACATGTTTCTCCAAACCAACCTCTACCTACACCATTACCCACACCTAGTCATAGTCCACCACCTACTCATGTTACTCCTGATGAGTTTGAGCCTGAGTTTAATAGACTAACCACACCTAGTCCAGTTAGAGATTCATTTGATGAAGGCTCTCCTATTTTTGAGCATGTCCATATTTCTCCTGAAAGGCCCAATGAAGCTCCCATTACCACTGAGCAATCTGCTGGTGGAGCTGAGGACCCTATTACACTTACATCTGTACATGCTCTGCTGAACAGGTATGTGAAGGAAGTTGCTGATCTCAAAAAGGAGCTTGCTAATACTAAATCTTCACTTGGTGGTGAGATTGTGGGGTTGAAGAGAAAGGTTTAGGATTTAGAGGAACAACTTGGGAAAAACAGCAAAAGGAGGTTTGTGGTTTCTTCTGATGAAGAGCAAGAGGATATTCATTTGGATTCACTTGAAATCATGGCTAATGTGGCTCAACAGACTCATGCTTCTTCTCCAATTGTTGCTGAATCTTCAAAGCAAAAGGAACCTATTCTATTTACTAGAAGAAGGAGACAACAATATTTGAGCAAGGATTCCACTGAATCTTCAAAGGTGCCAAGTGTTGCCAATGTTGCACCTGCTGATGATCATATGGTGAATATTGCTTCTGAACATGGTCAAGTTTCATCTATGCAAGAACAGCCATGTCCTCCACCTTCAGCAGATCATCATGAAGTATTTGTTGCTGGAAGAAGTTTTAACCTAGATCCTAATGCTGATGTCTCTTCTACTCTTGTTGATGACACTCCTCAACATATTACTCCTGATGCTTTCATGGGTGTTTCTTCTGGAAACATCAATCCTGTTCCCATTGTTGATACTCCTCATGCTGATTCTACTCATGAGTCTGCTGATAAAGGGAAAGGATTTATGGTTGATGAAGAGCTTGGTTCAGATCTTGTGAGTGAATAGGAAAGGCTACAGCAAGAAATATTGCTAGCAGAGTATGCAGATATGATGAAGAGTCAAGCGTTGGCACAACAGCTTACAGCTCAGTTTACTACCAATTTGCCTCCTGAAAGAAGAAGAGAATTAGATGCACAATCCATTCATTTTACTACTGAGCAATGGGATTCCTATACTCTTCATGCTGCTTCAAATCCTACCCTTGCTCAGAGCATTTTAGGAGCTGAGTTTGATAGTGAGAACTTTGCTGCTCAAATGATGGATCTTGGAAAACAAAAGAAGCTAGCTGCAGTTGCAAAGAGAAAAGCCATTGCTGCACAAAAGGCTCAAGCAAAAAGGGAGAGACCACCAACTGCAGCTCAGAAGAAAACCTATATGAGAAATGTGGTGTATAATCAAAGTACTGCTATCTATCCGTCTGGTTTGAAAAAGAAGCAAGTCTGGGCTTTATCTGATTCTGATTTGACTAGTATGTATCATAAGATTATGAAGCAGATTACACCACCTTCTAAGTTGAAAAGGATTGCTGAAGGTATGGATGCTCCCAAAGCTAAAAGACCAAAGACTGTTGAGATTGTGGCTTCTTTTGCTGATACTAGAGCACATCAAAGATCTCTTGCTGTTTCTACTGAAGAACATACTGAAGGTGTGCCATCCTTTGAGCAAGTACCATCTGTTGAACCTCTTGTTGTTTCTTCTGAAGCTTCTCCCAGTACTGCTGATACATCTATGGATCCATAGAGAGTTGCTAGCACTTTTGAGCATGCTACTAATCCTTCTTCTGCATCTGTTGAGCAAGAAGGAACATATATGGTTAGGAAAGCTGAACTGGAAGCTGTTAGAGCTAAACAGGCTAGAGAAGAGGTTGATAAGTTATATGCAATGGGTAGTCCTGTTCCAATTCCCTCTATTTCTACTGAAGATGCCTCTGGTATATCAAAGAAGGCTGCTGAGTCGACATTCATTAAAGAGGGATCTTCTGAAACATTTCTTGAGGGGTCTCATGGTGTGTTGACTGCATGGACATTGACTGATGGACAGCTTAACACCATCTTTAGGTTGGATAACTCTTCTATGCAGTTTACCTTCTTGAAGGATATACTTCATATGGTGGATAGGCAAGATTTGATTACTCTACATGGGCTTGTCACACAATATTATGATACTCATACTCCACAAGGTTCTGGGTTGTACTTATTGGGAGATCTTCAAGTTCTTTTTTACTCTCAATCTCCAAATGGTAAAGGGTATTCAATTTGGAAGGATTCACATAAGTGGACGGTTGAGACTTAGAGATTTTATCCCATCCCAAGTGTACATGTTGTGGAGACAAAGTGTGGGATGGCTGTGTGTATGTTTTCTGATAAGCTTTATCCTTTGTCTGTGAAATTGATGCAATGAATGCTTAGAAAGAAGTTGGAAGTTCCTCCTGATCCAGTAGGGAATGATATGCTCTAAGCATCTTCTTGATTCTGGTATCTTGTATTATTTCTTTCTTTCTTTGTTCCTTATTAGTAAAAAATATATGTATATTCTTTGTTTGTCAAACTTTTCTAGCAGGTTTGTTGTACATTTCTTTGTTGATGGTTATCAACTCACCAGTTGTGCCTTGTGTACATCAAAGAGTTTGCTAGTCCAAAGGATACAGCTTTGGTAAAGACACATCAAATATGTTGATAGCTGTAATGGTTTGCTCAAAATCATAGGGTATGCAACTCACCCATGCTTAATTGCTGAGGGTTGTATGGTCATCAATTCACCATGGTTTATACCTTTTTGGTATCCAAGAATTGGCTAGCCCACAAGTATATGGCTTGTGGTAAAGGCAGTGGAATACCATATTGGGTTCTCAATTCACCAAAGGTAATTCTTTCCCCTAAGAATTGACTAGTCCTGAGCAAACGGCTACAGGTAAAGACATATCAAATCCGTTTATAGCTGCTGATTTGCTCAAAATTGATGGTTATCAGTGTACCATAGTTTTCGAACTTAAACATTTGGCTACTCCAGTAGTGATGGCTATTGGTAAAGAGACATCAAATCCATTATTTTCAATGATTCACCTCTCACAGGCGTTAACACACCTGGATGTATTGAGAATAGTATGAAACTAATATGTTTTGATGTACATTTTGTCATTTGTTGCTGCAAAGATCTGGAGTTTCAAAGTTTTGCCATCATCAAGATGTGATTGTTTTGGTTCTTTGCTGCTGATGTTCGAATATAATCCTCTTGTTCTGAAGTGTTAAAGATCTATCGAGAATCTTGAACTTAACCATGTCAAATTCAAGATTAGGGGAGGATTGTTGGGAATTCTACTAAGTAAGAATTCTGCTGAAGAATCTGCTGAAGTGCAAGGATTCTGCTGAAGAAGAGATTCTGCGAAAGTAGAAATACTGCGTAGTTTGTTTCTGCGGATATAGATATTCCGTGTATTTTATAGTTAGTTAGGATATGCATGAGCTTTATTAGGAAGTGATAATGTATATCTTATTTAGTTTTATGAATATACGTTTCTTGGGAAACAGTTTAGGGTTCCTTGTCTATAAAAGGAACACATTAGTATGAATGATGTACGAGTTGAAAAAACAAGTTTTAGTTCTATTAAAAGATCTATAGAGGATCAAAGTATTCTTAGTTATTATTGTTCTTACTTGTGTTTGATTTCCGCTTTAGAATACAAGTAACAGAGACTGTTTATTAGTGTGTTTGTGTTTACATAAGCATTACTAACAATCCACGAGCGCTCAAAGATCTATCAAGGTCTTAGGTTCAACATAGCTTAAAAGAATAAGAATGGGCGTGCCCTCACAAGCTTGAAAGACATAATATCAAGTTCGGAGATTTGACATTTGATGATTGGTACGCGATACAATTCGGGAATGCTAAAATTAACCCGAATCTTCTTAAAAAGCTCAAGATTGACTACGAGGATCATCTTCATAAAAGGGAATTGGTTAATGATGACATCTACTGCGTGGAATATCCTTTAAGCAGAACTGATAACAATGAATCCCGAAGTCATTGGTGTGAAAAGATAAAATATCCTGGGGAAGTCTTCTGGCCATCGTGCAACCCTTATGACGATAAATGTAATGGGGGAAGCAGCTTAAATAGAATGAGAGAGGATGAACTCTTTTGGACCTCAACCAACGATAAGGAAAGGACAAGATTTCCTTGGTTAGACAACTTAGGATTTGACAGTTGGGTAAAGATCAAGTATGGACAAGTAGATGCATTAACAAAGGAAAAGATTTGGAAAGAATACATGAGTAAAGAAAATCCGAACGACGAGAGTCCTAACAACTTAAGTGATATAACAATTGAGGATGCCAAAGAGTTGGTAAGAAATGAGAAGGAAGAATGCAAGCGTGTACTGGTGGAAGATTTGCTCGAAAAGGAATGGTTTAAAGGCACCGAGTCTGACGAAGATGACATAGAGGGGATTTTAGATTACCTTGAGTTGCAAGGAAATGAGGAATTTACTGACCCCGATGATGAAGCATATGAGCAAAGGAGGTTCAAACTCCTTGGGATTCCCTACAAAAGGCCACCCCCGATTATTGCTGAAAAATATGAGTTTACTAGATACCACTTGGGAACGGATGAAAAATTTTGCAAAATTCGGAAGATCGAGACGAAAGAATACCTCCGTACTGCCACAAATGTTGCTTGGGTCAAACATAACTTAATGAAGGACGTGGAGGAAGTTGGCCAAGTTCAAAGGCCACCATAAAGCCCCGAGGCTCTGAGTCTAACGTAAAGTCTCGTAAATAAAGAAAAGTGCTCTTTCAGGAGATAACCCGAATTATCCCTTTCTTTTCTTTTATTTCCATTTCTGTTGGGTTTTGTGTTTTTAACCATTTTTTTTACAGGGAACGAAGAGTGATTGCTGCTGCAGCATGCTGATCTGACTATAGTTACGGTGTAACTCATCTCAGCGGTTACGCTGTAACAAACCCCTTGAAGCAGAATTTCAGATGCATTAACAATTACGGCGTAATTCCATCCCAGTGGTTACGCCATAGCTACACTCTTGCAGCGTATGCCAGGTTTTGCCTAGTTACGGCGTAACTCCTTATAAGAGTTACGACGTAACTATACTCTGCTTTACTTTTTTCATTTTAAAACACAATAACCGTGTATTAATATTTTAAATGTACTTAGTGGGTGTGTTCCCTGTAAACCCTCACAAGACTTCACTCGTCCACTTGGGACACCAAGTGGTTTATAAGGCTTGTTGCATATGCTAAATGCAACCGTGATTCCTACGAAAGTGAGTTAGGTTTGTTTTTCATTTTTCTTCTTTTTAGAATTATGCTTGTCGGTAGTGTGATTTCAGGGATTGAAGTTTTCTCGTGGATGCTTATACGAAGGCATGACTCTTTTTCATGGGCCTTCTTTCTTTTTGGAGCAAATTTCAGGAAAGTTCTCGCTCTAATTCTACTTTTCTCTTCACCTTTATTTAACGCTTAGTACAAAAGGGACTTTGTACAATTCAAGTGGGGGGACGGGAGTAGAATTGTCTCTTGAACTTTATTTTGCCCTCGTTTTTCTAGTTTATTTTGAAAAATTATGCCATTTTTAAAATTTTGACATGTTTTTCTTTACCTAACTAGATTAAACCTTAGCTGAGCACATACAACCCTTGATATTATATGGTGAGATTAGCCTTATTTGTTTCCAATATTTTACCCCAAATCCACCAAATTAGGAGTGTGCTGGTAGCTTGTAAACTTTAGAACTTGGCCTTTGCATCATTTCGAGACCATAGACGAGGTATGTTGAGTTAGCTCGATATATTTGGACTTTTCAGTTTAAGAAGGCAATATTATATGATTATCACCTAAATAGCCTACCATTGTGTGTCTATCGATTAGTCACCTTGACTTCTCGACCCCCATGTGAAACCCTTTTGTTACACTCACCTTTAGTGCAAGATACCCATAGATACACCCATCTAAGCCATTCCTTTCATTTTTTAACCCAATATATTGTTTCGTTACACCTATATACCTTAGCCTACCCTGTAGTCTTTATTTGTGATTGGGAAGTCATCATTTTCCTAAGCTCAAGGTTCAAGTGGAAAGGTTTGGGAATAACGCTTTCATCGACGACATATTCTTAAAGATCATTGAAGACCCCCCGAATTCCCATTGTCCATCTCAAGTGGGGGGATGTTTTGTTTAGTTGTTATGTTTATGATTCAAAAACAATAGTTGTGTTATTTAGTTGATTGTAAAGTGTGATGTCATAAGCACTATGTTATGAGTGTTATATAGCTTATGATAGAATACATGCTATGACTGTGCGATTGAGTGATCACCCCGAAATATACACTTAGAATAGCTGAGAGATTTGAGTGTTTCGTTCCCATTTCGTGAGGTGTTCGGCTTTATTTGATTCTAGCATAAGGGATTTGTAAACTTATATTTTTCAGGTTATGGGAGATATCTTTTTAGGATTCTATCTAATAAGGTCTACTTGAGGGCAAGTAGAGTTCAAGTGGGGGGATATTTGATAACATCAAATTATCCTAAATATTAAGTGTCAATTTCCCCCGATAATACTTGTAATTTATATCATTTATATTGATTTATGCTTGTTTTCCATTATATTCCACTTTCAGGTAAATTACCAGCATTGGAGCTAAAGAGACGCGAAATTGAATTTATTAAAGATTTATCATAGTATACTCACTTTGAAGAAGTTACGGCGTAACTCATCTCTCACATTACGCTGTAACTAAAGCGTGACTCAGAAAGCTAACTTATCAGAAGATTACAGTGTAACTCTCCCAAAAGATTATGACGTAACTATATTAGGTCAAATGAGGTTTCGCACCGCTGATAACTACGCCGTAACTCGTGCATAAACTACGGCGTAACCAAGATTTATTGAAGATATGGCGTAACCACTTCTAAGGTTACGCCGTAACCAGCAGATCTAATGCAATTTATGAAGAATTAGATGATTACGACGTAACTATTTTATTAGTTACGTCGTAACCAAGACCAAAGAACGTGGGAAGAAGCCAAAGACAGGTCTAGAGGCGCATACGGAGCTATCTCCAAGGGAGAAATCACTCCCCCACGATAAGCATTAGCATTTTATCTTTTCTTTACTTTCGATTCATGTATTTCGTAACATTGAATATTTAATTGATTTGTATGGCTAATATAAGCAGCTAAGCACCTCTTGGTGCTGGCCTAGTTAGGATTCCTTAATTATTTTGTTTTCGTTTACATTACTTCCGTATAATTATTTCTAAGTGTATGCATGCATAGTTTATTAGTAGCTACCCTTGTTTTGGTAGTTTTGAATGGCGGTAGAGGCTAGTTGCTTAGGAGATATGACCAACTGACCCTAAGTGAGTAGACTGAGATAGGAAGGGTAAGATATGACGAATTGACGACCCTTTATACTTGTGCGATTTAACCAACTGATCACCTACCGTTTGGATGAACTTAAGAATTAGGGGGTGAGTGTCTAAGATGCTAGCGCCCGGGCACTCACTATTATAAGTCTAGCATGTAGCGGAACTTAATGAATCGACTTAGGGGACTAGGAACAACTGGACTTATGAAGGGACACCTGACTTCTCCAGTGGTGGAATCTTTGCTGATAGGTTAGGGCGAACTGACCAAATGTTTTCCTCTCGACTTTGATCCCACCTAAAGTAATTGGAAGTAATTAGACGTAGACATTACTAGCTAGGATGAATAACTAGGTTAGAACCACTCTCCTCTATTTGATCACATCTTTACCTTTATTTGCATTAGTAGTTAATTAATTATACCATCTTAAAATCTGTGACACCTAGACTTAGTATTAATCCAACACACATAGCTCTTGGGACGACCTCGGTTTTACCGAATACTACAC
This sequence comes from Chrysanthemum seticuspe, assembly GCA_019973895.1. Classification (NCBI taxonomy): domain Eukaryota; kingdom Viridiplantae; phylum Streptophyta; class Magnoliopsida; order Asterales; family Asteraceae; genus Chrysanthemum; species Chrysanthemum seticuspe. The sequence goes on along the minus strand of BPTQ01000008.1, from coordinate 281,654,126 downwards.
TACACACGACCAGGTACACTGCCTGTTAGTGCATTAGGGTAGACCATAGGTATAATGAGACATTATAAATATTAAAACCTTGTCAGTAAAACCTGCATCACCTTTATTCAAAACCCGAGACTTTCACTAGTGGAACAAAAATTAACAAACAGCGCCCGAACCATGGACATAAGGAAACTGCAGGGTAGGCTAGGCGATAGGTGTAATGAAACAAAAATATATAGGGTAAACAAAATGAAAGGAATGGCTCTAAAGGGTGTATCTAGGGGTATCTTGAACTAATGATGAGTGCAACAAAAAGGGTTTAACAGGGGGATTGACTGATCGATGTGAAAAGTTAATATACGCAATGTAACACCCCCAAATCTTGGTACATCGGAAGACTTAATCAAGTTTTTGGGGTGTTACATTGGATTGGTATCTCACACAAGTATAGCAAACAAGATAGTCATATTATCATTCAAAAACCAATCCCAATTTAATTATCCAATACAATCATCCCATAAGAGTTAAATGTAAGGCCCAATATGGTTTATAAAATAGGTCCCCATAATATTATCAGAGTTTTAATTATGATCCTTCAACCATGCCTCCTTGCCAAGCTTCCACAACACACGCATTCCAAACATCACTTAAATACCTGAGAAAAACATGCTAAAAGGTCAGCTAACGCTGGTGAGTTCACAGGTTTAAATTCAAATTCAATAGTGGACCTGTAAGAGTTTATTTGCTATGCGAGACTAAGATAGATACTCAATGTCACACCAATCACGTATCATTCACAACCAATTCTCCAACCAAACCACAAACCAATTTACAACGGGGGCCCCAAGCGACTCTAGCCAGCACGGTCGTAGCAAGGCCTATAACTCCTAGCTAGGCATCACGTTATAGCATCAGAATACTACCCTAGTCTAGTCAACATCTACCGCATATCTATCTACACTAGTCAAAACATAAGCATATCAAAATAGTTTATGAAGGTCCAAAAGAGTAGCACGATTTCTCACCCCAATTTAGTTAAAAACAGAGATAAAAGTGGGGGTATGAAACTCACCTCAAGCAAGCAACGCACAAACAAACACTAGCAACGAAGATAACAGCTAACACGGCTCGGCAACTACTGACTCGGCACAACCTATTAATATAAACCAATTTTAATATATATTTCCTAAAATCAACGTTATCTACCCCAAAGTATTCCTTTTCATTATCTCCAAAAATATCTCGTTTCACCATTTAGTCCTAGCGTTTGGTATCGTCGTTTGTGTGTATCGACTCAACATGATATCATGAATGCACTCCAACAACCAATATGTGAGTCAATGCAACACAATGAGATGTCTAAACGATAAGCTCCATAGTCCAATAAGTTTCAGAATAAATAGTAGACCTTATCGAATTCGTCAACTCGATAAACTCAATCATTTATTTGTGTCGCTTATTATCCCATAAACCGGTCGCATCCTAACGAGTCATAAGGATAATTCACCCATTAATAATGTTACCCAACGTGCCTAATGGGCTCTTATTAGATTCGTCAACCTAATAAGTCCGTTATCCACGTGGATTGACACTATTAATGTTAGGTCATCCGCAACCCATGCACACAACGTAAATAGAATTAAATACTTGATAATGGTATTAAATGCTCATAAATGGAACATTTCGATAAACGTGCACTCGAAACATTATTTACTTATTTATTAGAAACATTTTAAGTTGTTAATTTCGGTTTAAAATAGTGAATAACAAGACAAGTCTTGTTATCGAGAGTTTTGGTATAAAAACAATTTATTATTTATGTTTCATAGTTTTATTAACCTTTTTATATATATTACGTTAATTTCGTTATTAGTTTTCAAATCGTTATTCGGTTCGAGTCCACAAGCACGAGTCATGACTTCTTGGCTTCTAATTAATCTAAAGTCTAATATATACTAAAGTCCATGTTACGGCTTTGTCGGGGTCAACTATTGACTAAAAGTCAAAGTAACACCGACGTTGCTCAAAGTTGACAATTTATATTATAAGTCCAAATAAAAGTCACAATAGCGCAATTCAATCTCCAAACAACCCATAACAATCTCGCCATCCAATCAAACTACCAAATATACCTGTAACCAATGTTATGACCCTAATGGTTGATAAGGATTTAAAAGGTACACTTTTGAGGGGTCATTTAAGCCCTTAATTGATCACTTTTGTATCCGTTACAACTTAATTTCATTCCTTTTCACTTTTTATGGTTGATAAGGATTTAAAAGGTACACTTTTGAGGGGTCATTTAAGCCCTTAATTGATCACTTTTATATCCGTTACTACTTAATTTTGTTCCTTTTCACATTTTAGGTCTCTTGAAGGTAAATTGCTGGAATGACACTTATTCGGACGAAAAGGCGCGAATATATAAAGAAAATGGCCAAAGTCAAGAATCGAGACACTCAAGCCGCTGGAACTGAAGGGGACGGTGTTGGAATCACTCCTAAACCATTTCTCAAGTGTTAGTAATCAATATCTAATAGTTAGCTCAATTAAGGCTTTTATGTTAGTAATTAAGGCTAGGCTCATGTAGAAAGCCCATGAGCCTATGCAAAACCCCAATAAGGAAAGGAATGGACTAGATGTGTTGCCCTATCTCCCTTCCCCTATAAATAGTCTTGTAACTCTCATTTGATGTAACACCCCCAATTTCGTGATACACAGCGGAATTCAAACTGGGTGTTACTTCATGCCACAACAGTCATAACAATAGAAAACGAACTATAATGGAGTCGTTTTAAAAGATTTATCATTCGATTTATATAAATATCAGAGTTTACAAAAATGAGGTCCCAGTAGTTTCACGGTTTACAAAATACATTAAATGGGTTTTCGAATGATAATAAAATTTATAGCCTTCTTGAGTATCCGTGCTCCTCCGTGCCAGCCTCGTACAATATGGACCTGAAATACATGCTTAAAACTGTCAACACAAAGGTTGAGTGAAATTCATAGAGTTTAGGAAATCAGTTGAACATATAATGTTTGTGTGGGTTACGTTGTTATACACCCATAATGTTGAAAACAAAACAGTTATTATTTCACTAAGCATCACTCAATCAAGGCATTAACTTGCTCCAAAATTAATTGGTGAAACTGTTGGTACGTGCACGAATAGGTAAAATTGCCGTTTTACCTAATGTACTCAAATATAGTGCGTTTGTTTGCCTACCCGGTCAACACAAACGGGATTCGTCAATCCCGATAGATCTATCCACAATATTCGCGCTCACTTCACTCGTGATTAATGATTCATGATTTAGGGACTTAAGTTTGGCAAATGCGGTAACTTAGTGACAATAAAACAATCAGAGAAGCATATAGTTTGAAAGCAATGTGTTAGATTAAAAATAAAGCATGTATCTCCCACAAGGGTTTGTAAAACAATTGAATGATAGAAAATGGGGCTATGAACTCACCTGATAATAACTGATGAATGATACTAGCAAATTGGGCAGCGCTTCCGCATCTAAATTCAAAAATCCATTTTCTAAACTATAAAAACCTCTAAATCACCTCATATCAACCCCAAAACTATTCTAATTGCTCCCATAATAAAAACTCATCCTTAGAATTAGCCAATCTATCCTTGCCAAAGTTTCAAGAAATTTCTGAGAACCACAGCTTCTATCCACCATTGTGTAGCTCTTAATCCAACCGCAGAAATACAAAATAAACTTAATTTTTACGTAGAGAATACTTATGCCTTCAACTTATGTGTATAACTCGGAGCCTGAAAATCAAGTATGGAGGGTGTATGGAGGGTTGAGGGCGGCATCAAGGAGGAGGGGGGTTTTGTGTGTTTTTCTGTGTAAATAATGAACTAGTTTTTTTTTTATTTATAGGGAAAATATCTGAAAATATCTAGATATTTTGATGAATAGTGTTTAGATATTTTGATGAATAGTGTTTAGATATTTTTGAAAATATCTAGATATTTATAAATAGTAGACTAAAATACACCGTTGGTCCCTAAACTTGTCTCGGAGGATCGTGATTGGACGAAACCGGGCATATTCATCGTCGGGGGTCCCTATTTCAAGGTTTTCACTCGCTACAAGTCCCTTTGACCATTTGCCGTTAGTCAAGGACATCTCAAAGCGTTACATTTGTCTTTAGTCCAAGGGCAATTTTGACATTTTACCACTGTCCATTAATTACCGTGCCAACCCACTTGTTTAACCATCGGCGCTACAGTAATACCTCTCTAATAAAAGGAACATTTTATCACCACTCATCCTTTATCTTTCCTAACAACTAAAATCCTATCTTCTTCACCGACGGTAAAATCTGAAAAATGGTGGTGTGTTCATGCAACAGAAGGGCCGTCATTAGAACATGCTGGAATAACATGAACCCCGGCAGGAGGTTCTATGCCTGTCCAAGACAGGTTGGGACAGTTAATTTTATTTCATACTGTATTAAAGTTTGCATGTAGTGGTTGACCTTAAAATGTGTTGATTATGATAGTCTATCTGGTTTATTATAATTGTGATTTTATACAAGTGGATTTAGTTTGTGTTTATGAGGCAAGCAGATGCTAACATATTGATAATCAATTATAGGCTACAACATGTCCATTCATAGGGTGGTACGATCCACCCATCGAAAGGAGAGCAAGAGATGTGATCATCTACTTGCAGAGAACAATCTACAGGAATGAGGCGGCATTACAAGAATACGAAGCCGCCCTCGTTTCTGAGACTATGGAGGCGGTCAACGCTGGTGACCGGGCAAATGAGCTAGAGGCTGCTTACCAAGCAGCCTTGGCCGATCTCCTTGTTGAGAAGGAGAAAGTTTGCCGTCTCAGGAACTTTTGTGTGTTGTCTTGGATGGTAATCTTCTTGGTATTTCTATGGTTCTTCTACTGGGTTTAGATAGGTACTGGTTTTAGTGTTTTGAATCGGTGGTAGATGGTGCAGTTGTGTTTAAGAAGTTTTAGAGTACGTTGACTAAGAATAGTCTTTTGGTGTATAATGTTTGGTCCTTGTACAGTGTTAATATATTTCTTTTGTGCTTTGGTCCTTATACTCTGCTGCCTTTGCCCCAAGAATATATATATCACTTGCCACACAAATGGTCAAACTCATTACAGAGATACGAGTTTCAAAGATGGACGAATGATGAGAGATGGATGAACAGACACCTCTTTCGAGTATCAACTTAAACTTGATGTATGGTGTTGTTCATCCATCTTTCATCCTTCATTCATGTTTGTGATGATAGAATAACCGTATCCAACTCGAAACCCAGATCTAAGTATCAAATATGGATGATTGATCCGTGATGGATGAACAGAAACCATTTCTGAGTAGCAACATAAACTCCATATGGTGTTGTCCATCCATCTTTGATCCTTCATTAGTGTTTGTGATAATAGAATAACAGTAACCAAACTCAAAACACATATGTATGAAGACTCTAAAAACAATACAATAAAAACACAATTAAACCCATACACTAAAATGACATGATTTTATACATAACGCAAATGGATATATTTCCAAATGCATAACATTTTGGAGTCTACAAAGTTCAGAAACATACATTGTTTAAACACAGCAAATATTGTTTAGGGGAATACATATTCGATGGATAACATTGGCTTTCATATGCTTAACCAGCAATTTTTTGTGGTGAAGAAAGCTTTGCTGCTATAATCTTGGTCTTAGTCCAGAATTGCTTTGGAGACCCACCAGAAGCAGCATCAACTTGACTTCCAGATTGAGACTGGACCACACTTGGTTGATCATTACCTGCATAGTTGTCACCTGTAACCTTTGCCTTCTTCTTTGATGTAACTTTTGGCTGGGATGAACCTGTTTTTTGAGACTGTTGTGTAGTGCCTTGACTTCCTGTAACACCTCCTTGCCCATGACATGTTTTCTTGTTGTGACCAGCATTGCCACAAATACCACAAACCACACTCTTACCAGACTGTGACAAGTTACTGGTTTTTTCACAATTATCAATTTCAGTAAAAGCCCTGGTTCTTTTCTTTCGTGGCCTACCTAATGGTTTATGATGTTTGGGTGGAAGAATGGTTGTAGGCACCTGTGACTTATACCAATGCTCATAACCGTTTATTGGCTGGATGTGGTGTTTGTAAGTTTCTTCCCAAGTCTTAAGCAAGTAACATGGATGAACCCATGATTCAACAGATCCTATTTGCATTCCATTCAACCTCATACACCGGTGGGTAGCAACAACATGTTTACATGGCATACCTGTAAGCTCCCATCTTCTACATGTACAAGCCCTAGCTTCAACATTCACAACACACTTGTCTCCCCATCCACTGACCTCATACTTTTCTCCTTCAACCCGTAAAGCAGTGTACTTATAAGCCTCTTTCTTGATTGCATCTAACATGAGTGTTGCCTTTGGTGTTAATGTTCCGGCACATTTTTGAATCACATTCACAACGTTCACTATTCTTTTCATACAGTACTCTCTAATGTATTCCAAAGCAGTAATGATCGGTTGGTGCCTACCTCCCACTAGTTTCCCATTGAACACCTCACACATGTTATTAAGTAGCACATCAAAATGAGCCCTCCCTACAACTTGTTTGGTTAGGTTCCTTAAAAATGTCGTAGAACAAAAGACGTACAAGTAGACATAGATTTGGTTAGGTACCTGAAAAATGCGACCTTGACCAATAAGTTGGTGGTATCTTACTTAACCAAGCATGGGCAGGTTCGCTAAAACTCTTGAATTCCAGCATGGCTGCCTCAAATTGTTCAACGGTTGTTGCTGCTACACATCTCCACAAATGTTCCTTGTATACTTTAGCATTCCATTGCAATTTCATATTATCATGGATGTGCTTCAAACAATATCTGTGTTCAGCACGAGGGAATACTTCTGCTAACGCTGGAATGATACCCTGCACAAATAAACATAAATTCCTTACTAATAGAATTTGCATATAAGGAAAATACAAGTGATTCTAATCAACAAAATGGTAACATCACCTTTTGCCTGTCACTGATAAAAGTGTAGTTTGAGTTTCGTTGCAAGTCAAGATCATCTCTTAGACATTCAAGAAACCAAATCCATGAGTCTTTGCTTTCAGCCTCTGCAACCACGTATGCTACAGGGTATATTCCATTGTTGTTGTCTATACCGACTGCTGTTAGAAGCTGTCCAGGAAAAGGAACCCTCATAAAAGCACCATCTAACCCCAACAACTCTCTTTGACAAGCTTTGTATCCTTCCTTCAATGCGCCTAAGCATACATACATTCTCTTGAAAACTCTGGTTGGACTTGTTGCATCTGTTGCAGTTTGTACACTTATCCTAACTGTTGTATCTGGGTTAGTTTTCTGCAACTCTTCAACATAGTCTCTTAAAAGGGTGTACTGCTGCTTATGATCACCCCTAATCTCATTTTCTGCCTTGTTTTTTGCCCTTAATGCTTTTTGCATAGACACCTGAATTTCAAACTGTTTACTGAGCTGATCTTGAACAGCCCTGATTGGAATATCTGGATTGACTTGAACTTGGTCAACTATTTGCTTCGAAAGAAACTTGTAGTCACAAGCTTTAATGTCTCTTGATTTCAAACATCTGTGTTCATCCTTGAAAGTTCGAACAATCCATACATCTTTATCTGTATTTTTGGCTACATACAACAACCATGGACACTCTGTTACTTGCTCCTTGCGCTTTCGCAAATACACATCCCTACCGAGGCCCCTAGTTATCGGACCATTTTTCCTCTTTGGGACTTTCCCCAGCCCTGAACCTTCGGTTATTCCACAAACAGGTATTTGTCCGAGACACCTAACCCTAATTCTCTGTTTGTCATTCTTAATTAGTTGCAATTTCCTCCTAGTCTTTATTGAAAGCATGTAGATCCTATCTTTCACTTCTTTTGCAGTTACAAAACTTTGACCACAGAAAAAATATATTTCGTCCTCTGTTTGTGCTGCCTCACTTAACTTTTGTTTCTTGTATGCCCTCAATTTGTTCCTCCTAATAACATACTCATCCTCATTCTCAGAACCACTTGCAAAATCATTATCATCTAACAGATCTAACTCATTTTTCTTAAATAAATCATGTGGTAGCTGGCTGGTGGTACCTATAGATGGTAAATCTGTAGTCTCGGTCACTTTGAACAGATTAACATCAAAATCAGGCTCCTCAAAAGTATTAGCCTCATCGACAACTGTGTTTCCATCACCATTGTTCTCAATATCATCATCGGCACTCATGTAAGTGTCTGTCTCACTCACATTGTCATCACTTACAGCTTCATCGATTTCACTAACCTGCACAGATTTACCTTTTTGGATATGATCCACAGGATTACATGTTTCCTCCTCATGATGACCAAACTCTTGATCATTTTGAGATACCTCTTCAGGACTATCTATTTGGATATGCTCAATGTGTTTATCTATATGCTGGTTGACATCACCTGCAACATCTTCAGTATGACAGACCTCTACAGCTGGAAACAAGGGTTGTGTTTCTGGCATCTAACTAGATTGTACCAAAGTATTGACTTCCAAAGGTTGATCTGTAACCTCACATAAGTCCTCTACCACAGACTTATTAACAATGTTTTCTAAGAACAATTTCTTTGAGCAATATGGAACAATAGCAAGAGCTGCCTTTTTCTTTGTTGCATCCACATCAGCAATAACTGTCCTAATTGACTTTGGTGACATTTGATCAATGTCTAATGTTGTCTTACCATTTTCAACATAAACCTCTATCATCTTATGGTCATCAACAAGATCTTTCAATATTTCTAAATTAGCACTCTCACTTAAGCTATACAAACCATCGTCTAAATTACTACCGGGCTTAACAAAGTAATAGTAATTTTTTGAACCGAGCTCATAACCCAATTCATACATAAGCACATCCAACTCTTCAACTGACACACTATCAACATCAACCAAATCAACTAAACTTTCCATACCTCCAACGTATATTCTACCAGGCCAGTACTTAAAGACACCATTGTGATGAACCCTCATACTAAACATTTTAGATCTACCACCTGAAAACATGTCAATATATGTTTGAAGCATTCTATAAACTTAATTGGGAAACAATAAATACCACAATTACAAATTCCAATGACTGTAAACAACAAAAAAAAACAGTACCGTATTTCTTCTTAGCGGAGTCGTATAGGACGGTATCATCAACTGGATAACCTGACTGTCTTCTTACTTTCCATAGGGTAAACTCCATGTTTCTGTTTTATGATCGATAAAAAGGGGTTTTGTGACATGCAATTAGGGTTTGTGAATTCTGATAATTCTTGTAATGAAAGTTCTGGGTTCTGGGACGATTGATAATACAGACTATATGTTTATTGGGGCGGGAAGAGGGTTACATTACCTGTGGCAATAATTAAGAAATTTTTAATTGAAATATAGAAATATCAAAATTGCCCTTGGACTAAAGACAAATGTAACGCTTGGAGATGTCCTTGACTGACGGCAAATGGTCAAAGGGACTTGTAGCGAGTGAAAACCTTGAAATAGGGACCCCCGACGATGAATATGCCCGGTTTCGTCCCATCGCGATCCTCCGAGACAAGTTTAGGGACAAACGGTGTATTTTAGTCTAAATAGTAACTAGATATTTATATATTAGGAGTACAGAGTACATTGTTTATGCATGAAAATCGTGTAAAATTATCTACTTGTTTAATTTACGCGAAATTAGTAAATAATAAAAAAATACGGTGAATAGTAACTCCTGAATAGTAATTTGTAAATAGTAATTTTTCAGGAAAAAGATTGAGTTTAAATAATGACCCAAAATACGATGAATAGTAAAAATGAATAGTGAAAATGAATAGTAATGGTAAATAGTGAAAATTCGAGAATGAATAGTTAAAACCCGAAAATGCGAATTGTTACAGTCTCCACCCCTTAAGGGAATTCCTTCCCGGAATTCAGTGTGTATTATATCTTAATGTACTAATATGTTCATGTAAAATAAAATGTCTAAAAGTCACATAATCGTCAAGAGGATGGAAGGCACGGAGAACGGAAGGCTATAAAATGTTTTTGTTTATAAAAGTAGTTATAGTTTAAGTCTCAATTTTGACTCGTTTCTCTATAACTATGGCTCTGATACCAATCTGTAACACCCTCAATTTCGTGATACGCAGCGGAATTCAAACTAGGTGTTACTTCATGGCACAACAGTCATAACAATAGAAAACGAACTATAATGGAGTCATTTTAAAAGATTTATCATTCGAATTATATAAATATCAGAGTTTACAAAAATGAAGTCTCAGTAGTTTCACAGTTTACAAAATACATTAAATGGGTTTTCGAATGATAATAAAATTTATAGCCTTCTTGAGTATCCGTGCACCTCCGTGCCAGCCTCATACAATATGGACCTGAAATACATGCTTAAAACTGTCAACACAAAGGTTGAGTGAAATTCATAGAGTTTAGGAAATCAGTTGAACACATAATGTTTGTGTGGGTTACGTTATTATACACCCATAATGTTGAAAACAAAATAGTTATTATTTCACTAAGCATCATGCAATCAAGGCGTTAACTTGCTCCAAAATTAATTGGTGAAACTGTTGGTACGTGCCCTAATAGGTAAAATTATCGTTTTACCTAATGTACTCAAATATAGTGCCTTTGTTTGCCTACCCAGTCAACACAAACGAGATTCGTCAATCCCGATAGATCTATCCACAATATTCGCGCTCACTTCACTCGTGATTAATGATTCATGATTTAGGGACTTAAGTTTGGCAAATGCGGTAACTTAGCGACAATAAAACAATCAGATAAGCATATAGTTTGAAAGCAGTGTGTTAGATTAAAAATAAAGCATGTATCTCCCACAAGGTTTTGTAAAATAATTGAATGATAGAAAATAGGGCTATGAACTCACCTGATAATAACTGATGAATGATACTAGCAAATTGGGCAGCGTTTCCGCATCTAAATTCAAAAATCCATTTCCTAAACTATAAAATCCTCTAAATCACCTCATATCAACCCCAAAACTATCATAATTGCTCCCATAATAAAAACCCATCCTTACAATTAGCCGATCTATCCTTGCCAAAGTTTCAAGAAATTTCTGAGAACCACAGCTTCTATCCACCATTGTGTAGCTCTTAATCCAACCGCGGAAATACAAAATAAACTTAATTTTTACGTAGAGAATACTTATGCCTTCAACTTATGTGTATAACTCGGAGCCTGAAAATCAAGTATGGAGGGTGTATGGAGGGTTGAGGGTGGCGGCATCAAGGAGGAGGGGTTTTGTGTGTTTTTCTGTGTGAATAATGAACTAGTTTTCTTTCTATTTATAGGGAAAATATCTAGATATTTTGATGAATAGTATTTAGATATTTTGATGAATAGTGTTTAGATATTTTTGAAAATATCTAGATATTTATAAATAGTAACTAGATATTTATATATTAAGAGTACAGAGTACATTGTTTATGCATGAAAATTGTGTAAAATTATTTACTTGTTCAATTTACGCGAAATTAGTAAATAATAAAAAAAATACGGTGAATAGTAACTCCTGAATAGTAATTTGTGAATAGTAATTTTTCATGAAAAAGATTGAGTTTAAATAATGACCCAAAATACGATGAATAGTAAAAATGAATAGTGAAAATGAATAGTAATGGTAAATAGTGAAAATCCGAGGATGAATAGTTAAATCCCGAAAATGCAAATTGTTACAGTCTCCACCCATTTAGGGAATTCCGTCCTGGAATTCAGTGTGTATTATATCTTAACGTACTAATATGTTCATGTAAAATAAAATGTCTAAAAGTCACATAATCGTCAAGAGGATGGAAGGCACGGAGAACGGAAGGCTATAAAATGTTTCTGTTTATAAAAGTAGTTATAGTTTAAGTCTCAATTTTGACTCGTTTCTCTATAACTATGGCTATGATACCAATCTGTAACACCCTCAATTTCGTGATACGCAGCGGAATTCAAACTGGGTGTTACTTCATGGCACAACAGTTATAACAATAGAAAAAGAACTATAATGGAGTCGTTTTAAAAGATTTATCATTCGATTTATATAAATATCAGAGTTTACAAAAATGAGGTTCCAGTAGTTTCATGGTTTACAAAATACATTAAATGGGTTTTCGAATGATAATAAAATTTATAGCCTTCTGTAGTATCCGTGCTCCTCCGTGCCAGCCTCGTACAATATGGACCTGAAATACATGCTTAAAACTGTCAACATAAAGGTTGAGTGAAAGTCATAGAGTTTAGGAAATCAGTTGAACACATAATGTTTGTGTAGGTTACGTTGTTATACACCCATAATGTTGAAAACAAAACAGTTATTATTTCGCTAAGCATCATGCAATCAAGGCGTTAACTTGCTCCAAAATTAATTGGTGAAACTGTTGGTACGTGCCCTAATAGGTAAAATTGCCGTTTTACCTAATGTACTCAAATATAGTGCGTTTGTTTGCCTACCCGGTCAACACAAACGGGATTCGTCAATCCCGACAGATCTATCCACAATATTCGCGCTCACTTCACTCGTGATTAATGATTTAGGGACTTAAGTTTGGAAAATGCGGTAACTTAGTGACAATAAAACAATCAGATAAGCATATAGTTTGAAAGCAATGTGTTCGATTAAAAATAATGCATGTATCTCCCCCAAGGGTTTGTAAAACAATTGAATGATAGAAAATGGGGCTATGAACTCACCTGATAATAACTGATGAATGATACTAGCAAATTGGGCAGCGCTTCCGCATCTAAATTCAAAAATCCATTTCCTAAACTATAAAAACCTCTAAATCACCTCATATCAACCCCAAAACTATCCTAATTGCTCTCATAATAAAAACCCATCCTTAGAATTAGCCGATCTATCCTTGCCAAAGTTTCAAGAAATTTCTGAGAACCACAGCTTCTATCCACCATTGTGTAGCTCTTAATCCAACCGCAGAAATACAAAATAAACTTAATTTTTACGTAGAGAATAATTATGCCTTCAACTTATGTGTATAACTCGGAGCCTTCAACTTATCTAGATATTTATAAATGGTAACTAGATATTTATATATTAGGAGTACAAAGTACATTGTTTATGCATGCAAATCGTGTAAAAGTATTTACTTGTTCAATTTACGCGAAATTAGTAAATAATAAAAAAAAATACGTTGAATAGTAACTCGTGAATAGTAATTTATGAATAGTAATTTTTCATGAAAAAGATTGAGTTTAAATAATGACCCAAAATACGATGAATAGTAAAAATGAATAGTAAAACGAATAGTAATGGTGAATAGTGAAAATCCGAGGATGAATAGTTAAAACCCGAAAATGCGAATTGTTACATTTGAGAGTTGGTTGTTCATTTCACTAATAAACCTACACCTAAACTCTTCTCATATTCGTGTGTGTGTTTGTGACTTGTTCAACCGATCACTTTGTATGTCATTTCTTCATATTGATGCTTGTGTTACATAAATGGGAACCTAACAGTGGTGTCAATCGCCAAATAGTTGGGTGAAACGGTTTTGTTTTTGAAGTTTTTAGTGTCTACGCGTAAGTCTCGGTTCTTAAACCTTTCAATGCTTAAAAGCTATAATTTTTACACTTTAAAACTCAAGATTCTTGTACTTTAAAGGTTATTTTGTCACACCCCCAAAATACCTGTTTTGCAGCGGAATAGAATTCCTGAGGGATGATTGCCATAGCATCACAGTTACAGCTATATTGAACGACCTAATGTGTCGTTTTGAAATCACATCGTTTGATATAATAAAACATTTAGAGTTTACAAAAGATAGATCCCAAAAGGTAGTCAACATTTGCGGAAATGAGTTTGTCACAATCCAAACGATGTTTTAAAGTGCATAAAATCCATGTGAGACGCGTCGTCACCGCGACTCTATGATAAGTCCTTATGCATGCCATGAAGTATATGCCTTAGATACCTGAAAATACATTGCTAAAAGTGTCAATACAAAGGTTGAGTGAGTTCATAGAGTTTATGAAAATGTTTTATACGACTACCACAAGTATAGGCCATGTATGACAAATATGCCACATAAAAATGTTACAATTGCTATAAGCACATGACACCGAAGCTAGACTGATCATGATGTTCGCCCCAACAGAGTGTTTTGCCAAAAAACTCAAATTATGATATTAAATGAAATGCATCCGTTTGACCAGTTGGAATCCACCAACCCGGATGTAGGAGTCACCCTCAATAGATCTATTCACTCACCCTCGCTTCTTCAATTGGCAATGAGGTAACTTAAGCAATTTAATGAATTTGATATAGTTGGGCTCGTAATAAAATGATGTGCAATGTATTCTCCCCCGTAGGTTTGAAATAAAGTATAAACTTGAAAGACGGGGCTATGAAAACTCACTTGATACAATGATTATGATGGCAAAAGTGGATACACTGAAATGAGGCGCAATCTCTAACTGCAACCTATTATGAATGATATGATCTAATATAAGTCATGAAATAATGTTGTGCATGCAAACTCATATGATATCCATACCACTTGTGCATTTTGAAAATAATGTTTAACGTCGAAATATATGTTTATGACATCTCGTCATGTAATAAAATACTTTACAAGTACTTAAATTGAAACAACATCCTACAATAGTCGTTAAGTGATAAATCAAGAAAATATAGTTTTTCGTCGCAAAACAATGAACTTTGATAATTCGTGAAAGTGGCTAAGTGGCCTCGAAAAGCTAGTCGTAAAATAGTGAATATCGAGTGTTAGGAAACAAACTCAATGACTTTAGATAGCTTGTAACATTATATAAAAGTCGTAACACTGAACTTTTATCCATACGAGTTCCGATCATAAAGAAAAATGATGGTGAAGTGAGGCAGTCGAGCTAAAAATGCAGTTCCTGGGCAGTTTGAGAGGTCATAAGTTACTCGTTATAAATCTGTTTGACGAACGGCTGGACATTTTGGAAAATAGGCCAGGTGAACTAACTTTTACTTAGAGATATTATTTTCTCAAAACTGACTCTATCAATGAGAAAAACGGCTTCAAACATGGTCATCCGCGACAACCTTTTTGACACTTAGAAAAATATTTAAGTGTTAGTGCTGAAGAAAATAGTTGTGATCGTCGTATTTCAAATATGTATATCTTTAGCGTTATAGGTCCGTTTTCTACGTTCTTTATATCCTCGGAATCGTGATAGTATGTATTAATATATTTTTGATAATTCGACTCTTCTAGTTTAGGTTTACAACTCGTTTTTGACCTTTGAAAAACCCTTGACAGCAAGTATAGTTTCATAAAAATAGTTTTCGTCGTTAAACTTGAAAATAACGTAACTTCTTCGTTATAAACCCGTTTTAACCCGTTCAAGCGACCACGGTTTTGTTTTAAAGTCTATTTTTTGAAAATATAAACCAAAATAATCCATGACCTGTCGAAATTTCCAGATTTTACAAAACGTTACAGCCCTTAATTATATGTTGTCGAAAATGATTTTTCTAGTTCAAAGCTTGTACTAAACCCTTCCAATTAACACCAAAGCTATTCTAAACCTACCATAAACCTTCTTAGGATTTCATGGGTTCCTAAACTTTACCAAAATTGATAGGTTTCATAAGAATACTAATAGTATAATTTAAACCCATATTAAGAAATAAAAACATGTAAAAGTGGTATGGATCATAGTATACTTGCATGTTTTTCTTACTAGATCATAAAAATACATCAAGTAAGAGTTTATAAGAGTAGGAAAAATTAGTGGAAGCTTACTTGAGTGATTATGAATTTTTGAGCAAAGTATACTTAATAATCTTGAGGTTTTTATTTCAAAACACTAACTAGATCACTAATAGAACTTGTAAAATACTTGATCTTGCAAAATTGAAAAATTTTCCTTGATGTTCTTGGTCTTGGCCGATCAACACAAGAGGATGAGAGAGTTTTCATGCCTTTTACACCTTTAAAATGTGTTGTATGTTTTATTTTTGGAAATAAAATGTATATATTGGAAATATCTAGCCACGAGGGCAATTTGGTAATTTAAGTAGCCAAACTCAATTTTGTTACATATGGTGACTAGGGGGGGCAATGGGATGAGATTGGGAGGGATGAGGTGTATTTGATGTGACAACTCGTAATTTCAGGTCATTTTACAAACTTTGAAAATTTCACTATTCATCTCGGGGAATTTACTATTCACTGGTTACTATTCATCAGTTTACTATTCATCATTTTTTAAGTAGGTTTGAGACTTTGAGAGGTTATTTCAAAAATTTACTATTCACAAAACACTATCCATTTCCGGAGAAAAATCACTATTCATGATTCACTATTCATCATTTTTCGTAAACTAGGTTTACGAGTATCAAATACGCGTAACCTTGAGGGTTAAGCTGCGTATTCATGGAACATCATTGAGGACATTTCATATAGACTAGATTTAGTCTACATATCATCAGTAACATCATTTCATATCAATTTATGCATGGGTTTTCATATTCCATTAACGCATATTTATTTATTAAATAAACGCTATCGCACGATCATTTATTTTGAACAATTGATCCAAAACTTACAAAAATTGTCCTAATATATTTTTATACTCATTTTAAGACTATAAAAATTATATTATTAGTTTACCCGATGTTTTGAATTTATTTTGTATATATATTATTATTATTATTATATATATATATATATATATATATATATATATATATATATATATATATATATATATATATATATATATATATATATATATATATATATATATATATATATATATATATATATATATATATATATATATATATTTACGACGGTTTTCGTAAATTCAACTCGATAAATATTTATTCACTCAGTACTGCGAGAAATGCATTTTTATAATTTTTATGACTTCAATATATTTTATTTTGTTCCGCTAAAATCGATTTCTAGCTAACGCTACACTAAATAATTAATTACATGTACAAAATACACTATATACATAACATTATATACATTTAATTAACAAAAACTCAAAACCCTTATCCCCATTGTACCATGGCCGGCCACCTCCCCCCTAGTCATCACAAGTTACCAAATTTATTTTTACTACCTAAAGGTACACCTACACAATTTTATGTCTAGATATTTGTTGAATGTTAGTAACATCTAAACTAAAAACACATAGATAACACACATTTGAGGGTGAAAAACAAAATGGAACCTCTCCTCTCTTTTACATGGATCGGCCAAGCCAAGAACATCAAGGAAAATTCATCATTTTTGCAAGATCAAGTGTTTAAACAAGTCTTAGTGATAATCTAGTTAAGGTTTTGAAATAAAAACCTCAAGATTATCAAGTTTTCTAGCTCAAAAACTCTTCAATCACTCAAGTAAGCTTTTGATGATTTTTCCTAATCTTTCATACTCTTACTTGATGTATTTTTATGATCTAGTACGAAAAACATGCAATTATCATGTGATTCATACCACTTTATTTGATTTTTACTACATATAATGAGTTTTAACAATCCTATAATTAATTGAAACATATCATTGTTGATGATGTTTAGGAACCCATGACACCCTAAGAAGGTGTATGGTAGGTTTAGAATAGATTTGGTGTTGATTTGAAGTGATTGAAACAAGTATTACGCAAGAAAAACCATTTTCAACAGGTCATGGATTATTTTGGGCTAGATATTCAGAAAATATACTTTAAAACGAAACCGTGGTCACTTGAGCGGGTTAAAACGGATTTATAACGAAGAAGTTACGCTATTTTCAAGTTTAACGACGAAAACTAATTTTCTTAAAATATGTAAGCTGTCAAGAGTTATTTAAGGGGCAAAAATGAGTTTCAAGCATTATCTAAATGAGTCGATTTATCAAAAATATACTAGTATATATTAATACGAAACTAAGGATATATAAAACGTAGAAACGGACTTATAACGACTAAGTTAAACGCGTTTTAAATAAGGATATCGTAACTATTTTTCACAAGTATAACACTTACATATTTTACTAGACCAAAATGGTTATCGCAAGTTACCATGTTTGGATCCATTTTTCATATCGATAGAATATTTTTGAGAAAACAATGTCTTCAAGTAAAAGTGAGTTCGCCTATTCTATTTTCCAAAATAATCAACCGTTCGTCAAACGGAGTTGTAACGAATATTATGCGGTCACTCAAACTTTTCCGAAAACTAACCTTAAACAATATTTTTAGTCCGACTACCCTACTTCATATATATTTTTCTCTATGATCGAGACTTCTATGATCAAAAGTTAAAAGCTAAGACTTTTAGATAACGTTACAAGCTTTCCAAAACCATTGTGTTTGTTTTTCGAGGCCATTTAGCCACTCTCACAAATTATCAAAGTACATTATTTAGCCACTTTCACTAAACGACTATCGTAGGATGTTGTTTCAACGTAAATGCTTGTAAAGTATTTTGTAAATTGACAAGATGTCATAAACATATATTTCGACGATAAACTCTATTTCCAAAACTGCACAAGTGGTATAGATTACATGTGGATTTGCATGTACGATAGATATTCATAATTTATAATAGATCATATCATTCATATTAGGTTGCAGATAGAGATGGCACCTCATTTCAGTATTGCCACTTTATCATCATAATCATTGTATCAGGTGAGTTTTCATAGCCCCTTTTACAAGTTTATACATTATTTCAAACCTACGGGGGAGAATACATTGCACATCATTTTTATTACGATACCAAGTATATCAAATTCATTACATTGCTTAAGTTACCTCATTGCCAATTGAATGT
Source organism: Chrysanthemum seticuspe (assembly GCA_019973895.1). Taxonomy (NCBI): domain Eukaryota; kingdom Viridiplantae; phylum Streptophyta; class Magnoliopsida; order Asterales; family Asteraceae; genus Chrysanthemum; species Chrysanthemum seticuspe. The sequence goes on along the minus strand of BPTQ01000008.1, from coordinate 281,635,283 downwards.
CCCCATTTCATAATCATGAACCGTTAATTCCGGAAGAAGCGAGGGTGGGAGAATAGATCTATTGAGGGTGACTGATCGCTTCCAAAACAGTCAAGAAATATTGACCAAAGGTTTTAGTCAACAAAAGTCAACTATTATGGACTCAATACAATTTCCCTTGGAATTTAGTGGATTCCCAGGTCGTTAAGTCCCACGGAGGTTGAATGGTGTTCGAAAATGTTCAAATATAGAATGATCACTAAGGATAATGATCTGTAAGGATTTTGGTTTATAATTACACTACTGATTGATTGGAATTGTATTTGGATACAGAACTATAAAGCACAACAATCAGATTAAACAAACGTAAATGCGTACATTTACTAAATTTTACGTAAACGTATAAAATAAAACATAAATTTAAAAGAATAAAATACCTACGGATATGAAAATGATATTTTTACAATCCTAATAATAAAAAAAAATTATTGGAAAATTAAAATTATTTTTATAACTATTTATTTAATTATTATTAATTAAAAACTATTTTTAACTATTTAATAATACTCTAAAATATAAGAAAATATTAAATAAAGCTAGAAAAGTAAAATTATGACTTAGAAAAATCTAAAATATTATAAAACTTATTTTAAAACTGAAAATATATTTTTTACACTTTTTATCTATTTATTATTAATTAATTACTATTTATTAATTATTTAAAATACACTTAAATACAAGAAAATATAAAATTAACCTAGAAAATTGAAATTTTAACTTAGAAAAATCTAAAATATTAGAAAACTAATTTAAAAATTTAAAAGATATTTTTTATGTTTTTTATTTATTTATTATTAATTTTAAAATTTAAAATATTAGAAAACTAATGTTAGGATTCTGGTTAAAACCGGGTGGTCCCTGATAAGTATTAGCACGGTAGTTTGGTTCATTTTGAGGACGGTATTGATTACCTCCCTGATGTGAAGTACCGGCTATAGCATTGGCTTCAAATGGACTACCATCGGTGGCAGTACAGTTGTAGTATGCATGAGGGCCACCACAAGTAACACAGACCTCGACTTTCTTCACTTCACCATGTGATGGTGTCTGTGTGAAAGTGACTTTCTTTTGGTTTGCAAGAACCAAAGCCTGAACAGCATCCGTGAGTTTTTCAATCTTAGCATCGGTGCTAGATGTACTCACGTGAGATGAAGTAGAAGGTCCTGCATTAGACTAAGACTGATATGTCTTTGTTCGGAAAGGGCGGACCTGGGACTTGTTTTCTATGATTTGCAAGGCTTCTTTTGTGGTCTTGCTCAGGAAATTACCTCCCGCGGAGGCATTTAAAGAGTCTTGGTTAGTTTGGTTCAGACCATTGTTGAAAGTATCCATTTGCATTAACTCGGTAAAACCATGATGCGGACACTTTCGGAGAAACTCTTTGTAACGATCCCATGCCTCACCGAATGATTCATCAAATCTTTGAGTGAATTTCATTATCTCATTCTTAAGACTTGTAGTTCGGGATGGAGGATAGAATTCGTTAACAAACTTAGTGACTAAATCCTCCCATGTCTCAATGGAACGAGGGGGTTGTTTCTCAAGCCAATTCCGGGCTTGTCCCTCTAGAGAGAATGGGAACAGAAGAAGCTTAATTGCTTCATGTGGGACATTCTTGTATTTGATGGTCGATGATATCTTGTTGAACCATCGAATATGTGCATAAGGGTCGTCCCGCTCAAAACCATAAAATTGGCTTTGGGTTACAAGATTAAGCAACCCGGTTTTGAGCTCAAAGGTATCAGCCACGATGGCTGGGACAACAATGGCATCTCCGTAACCCTCGATGGGTGCTTGGAGAAGCTCATTCATCGGCTTATCTTCTGCCATTACGACAGGGGGTGGTGGTGCTAGACGTTCCTCAGTCACGGCTGAAGGAGCAGAACGTCCTCTACGTCTACGAGGAATACTTACAAGCTCTGAAAGTGGACTTGTGGAGCTGGAAGAACGAGTGCGCATGCACTAGGTATAAAAATCAGTTTTCAAAAACAAATGCGAGGCAAAACGACAAGTGAACTTAAACCAATAATCACAAATGAAATGGCTTCTTTGAAAAAGGTACACCAAATCACAAGGACACAAAGGTAAGTTTTGATCTTTAAGATTGGGAACTTATTAATGTTCACACCCCCAGTTGGTAGGTGTTCTGCCTTGGTTTGCGGTGGTTGATTTTTATGTATTTATTAAGTACCACTAAAAAGACGTAGGTATGGATTTGTGCTAAGGGTTTAAATACTTTTGGACAATATTTTTGGTATCGTCTCGTTTAACCAAATCGTACCTCTTTAAGAATCACCTTAAAGAAAATACAAGATAGAAAACGTTACGATTGTTTTGTTGTTTTATATTTTTTTTTTTGTGTTGTTAACACTTTAGGAAAAGTGTTAATGAACTTTTTGATTTTGATAACTTTACAAAAAACTGTTTACAAAAGGTGGTATATGTGCAAGTATGGGTCTGAAAATGTTTAAAACACGCTAAAGCCTCCCCGGCAGCGGCGCCAAAATTTTGATCGCTTCCAAAACAGTCAAGAAATATTGACCAAAGGTTTTAGTCAACAAAAGTCAACTATTATGGACTCAATACAATTTCCCTTGGAATTTAGTGGATTCCCAGGTCGTTAAGTCCCACGGAGGTTGAATGGTGTTCGAAAACGTTCAGATATAGAATGATCACTAAGGATAATGATCTGTAAGGATTTTGGTTTATAATTACACTACTGATTGATTGGAATTGTATTTGGATACAGAACTATAAAGCACAACAATCAGATTAAACAAACGTAAATGCGTACGTTTACTAAATTTTACGTAAACGTATAAAATAAAACGTAAATTTAAAAGAATAAAATACCTACGGATATGAAAATGATATTTTTACAATCCTAATAATAAAAGAAAATTATTGGAAAATTAAAATTATTTTTATAACTATTTATTTAATTATTATTAATTAAAAACTATTTTTAACTATTTAATAATACTCTAAAATATAAGAAAATATTAAATAAAGCTAGAAAAGTAAAATTATGACTTAGAAAAATCTAAAATATTATAAAACTTATTTTAAAACTGAAAATATATTTTTTACACTTTTTATCTATTTATTATTAATTAATTACTATTTATTAATTATTTAAAATACACTTAAATACAAGAAAATATAAAATTAACCTAGAAAATTGAAATTTTAACTAAGAAAAATCTAAAATATTAGAAAACTAATTTTAAAATTTAAAAGATATTTTTTATGTTTTTTATTTATTTATTATTAATTATTTAATACTTTTTAACTATTTTAAATTCTAATAAATACTAAACAAACTAAGAAAATTCTGAAATTTTTTCTATAATTATCCTATGGTGACAGAAAGCTAAGAAAATTATAAAAACAGAAAGTGCTTAATAATAAGCTGAAAAAGAAAATCAAAAAGCTAATTTATATTAAATAAACGCTATCACTATTTTTAAAAATGACGTTTTTGTGTTTTTTTCTTTTATAAACCTACTATACTACTGAAAATAAGCAACTTTAATAAAGACAAAAATTTTGGAACTTGAAAATAAGCAGTTTGAGAGCTTAAGAGCTTAACAGTTTAAGCTTTTGGCTTATTTTGATGTTTCAAGCTAAAATAAGTGGCCAAATAAGCTAAACAAAAAGAAACAAAAGTGAATTAAGATGAAAATAAGCTAAAGGTACTTAAATTAAGCTAAAAGGCACAAAGAAACACACTAAAAAGCTTAAAATAAGCTAATAAGCACTTATACTAAACCAAGCAACCAAACAGGCCTGCACATTTTTTGTAGGCCAATTTAAGTTAAGGGCAAAAGATCAAAAGCCAAAAATAAGCCTTGAAACAAGAAGCTGTCTTATTGAGGTTCCCAAAAAGCCAAGATTCTCACAATGGGGCCCACTAATAAGCTTGTAATGAGCTTGAGAAAAAGCTTGTAAAACACTGAGTGTTCAGTGTACACAAGAAATGGGACAAACAAGAAGCAACTGTCAGTCCTACCAAATAAGCTAGAAAGTTAAAAATAAGCACTAGACCTAAGGGACAGCTAGGCGAGCTTTCCAAAAAGCTAAGTTATACAAGCTGAGGTTCACTAATAAGCTTTGTGTGAGCTTGTGAAATCAAGCAGATACAATCAACTCCACTGGTACAGGGGAGGTTTTTGGAAAAGTACTTAAAAGAAGCTAGAAAATAAGCAGTTTAACTAGCAAACTAAAAATTATAAAAATTACTGTGATAAAGATGAGCAACTAAATATTAATATCCCAAAAGCATAAAACATAAAACTCAAAATTAAATCCTATAGAAAATTATCTATTTTATTCAAAAACTGACTAAGTGAAAATTTGACTTTTTAAGAAAACCAAATAAGTTGACTTTGATGAACTTTGGATCAATCCTACTCACTGATTATGTTGTAATAAGGTTAATTAAGACTAGTTTAAGCTGAGTCTACTAATTATACACCAATATGAAGGACAGTTAACTGTCAAGGGATTGGATTTGGAATTTTGACTTTTCTGAAATTGTAGTGCAATTTGAAGACTAAATTGACTTTAACTAACCTAGATAAGACTCAAACAACTAACCTTACCCCCTGATCTAGCCTCAAACTCAGAAATGAACCTAATGCCAATCACTCCTTTATAGAGTTTGTTGTGGTATTCTCAAGTAAAACACACAATTTTAAACTATAAGTTCTGATTTTACTGATTGACTAACTTAATTAGACTATAATAAGCAACTTTTAACAGGTAAATAAGCACTAATAAGCTAACACCTATATTTGACTTATTTGACTAATTTTGGCTATTTAATGGAAAATGAGATTTAAGCTTAAACTAATTATCAAACTAGGCTATTATTACTTTAAATAACACAGATAAGCAAAGAAAATGACAATGAACACACAGATAAGCTATGGAACAGTAGAGAGCAAAATGGAAGATTTTCTTACAAAACTTTCCAAGAAGAAGAATTGAAACCAGGACCAAGATACCACTCCTATAGGCCTTCCACAAGGCCACTAAACCATTTCCATCCAATAATCAACCTGCTTCAGCTTTCTTGCACCATCTTCAATGATTTTTTATTTTTAACCTATTTTTCTTGATTTTTATGAATTTTTAAGTTCTATAACTACAACTGATTTTAATGGTTCTAATAGCTCTCAGAAGCTATCTAGGAGCTTATATCATCTTAACAAGTCCTTAACATCCACTACAATCACATATAAATAAACTTGAGATTTTGAACTTGAAAATTGCATAAACTGAATTTATATAGATAAACTGAAATTGAAACTGAAAACAAGTTTGAAATACACTGAAAATACTTAACAAAGTACTTGAAAGCTTAAACATACACTGGAAATTGAAAATTAACTAATTCGACATAAGCTAAGAAAAATTACACTAGATAGATTTTTCCTCTGCTTTTCCTTCCTTCTTTATAGCTTTTTGAGACTCCCCACATGCTTCTGAATATATCCCACTTGCAATCTTGGCCATTGGATGAGCAGAGATGATCATAGCCTTTGAATTTACTTTTGGCGCCAAAAGTCATAGTAGTGGATTAGAGCAGGTTTTTAGCAATTAAGGATTTTTGGGTGATTGTGGAGGTGGAGGGGACAAAACGTGAACTAGGCATGGAGCTAAAGGTGAGTTGGAAAGCAAAACCAAGTTTGTGAGTGTAACAGTGAAACTGCTATGGTGGGGAAGCATTAAATGCTTTGTGGGCTGATGTATAGGTGGAAGGGTGGTGGAGAGGGAGTGGTTATACAGCTGTGATGAGGTGGAGGGAACAGGTGGTGGTGAAAAACCAGGGTGGTTTGTGGTTTGCAGGTGAGGTAGAGGAAGGTGTACAGTGGTGGCGGTTTTTATTTTTTAAACCATGGGTTGGGCTTGGTGTTGGGCTTTGGGTTTAGATAATTAAAAGGGTCCGGTTGGTTTAAGCTTATAATATCACAAGGACCAAGTTTGTAATTTGTGCAAAGTGAGGGGTTGGCCCTGCCAATATTCCAAAGTTATTCCAAGGGCCAAACTTGCCAAGTATCAATAATACAAGGACTATAAATGCCATTTTTCATCTTTAAAAGAAAACAAGGACCATTTCTGATACTTTCCAAAGTTGAGGGACCAAAGTTGTAAATATGCAATTTTAACTTCAAAGGACTATTTCTAACAACTTGTGAATCCCCAAGGACCTTTAATGATATTTTACAAGTTTTGAATTACCATGGACTAGTTTTGCCAATTTCTGAAAGTTTAAGGACTGAAACTGTAAATTATGTAAACTTTGTTGTTTTTCATCAGTTTTCAATCCTTTTGCACTTGTAACACATAAAAACACATTTTAATGATATTTATAGTATTTTGTGGCATTTCTGAGTGTTTTCAGATGTTTTTACAGTTTAAATGGGAATAAAATGATGAGTATTTAGACACTCATCAATCCCCCACACTAAACTATTGCTAGTCCCTAGCAATCTTTTTGAAACTTTAATGGATTTCAATCTCTTTACCAAAAGCCATTACTTCTGGAGTAGCCAATTGTTTTAGTTCAAGTAAGAACCTTGATACAATGATAACCAAATGATTTTGAGCAAATCACCAGCTTTCAACGGTTTTGATTTGTCTTTACCAGAAGCCGTTTGCTTCTGGACTAGCCAACTCTTAGATAAAATATCTTTGGTGAGTCGATTACCAATTATGGTTTTCCAACTGCCTTTACCACAAGCCATAAACTTACGGGCTAGCCAACTTTTCACTAATTAAAGATATGGTGAGCTGAACACCATACAATTTTGGGCAAATTGCAAGCCGTCAACGGATTTGAGATATCTTTACCAAGAGCCGTTTGCTCCTGGATTAGCCAATCCTTTTGTTTATTAGACATGGCGGACTGATAACCGTAAGCTGAGTAAGTGCAAAACACTTACTCCAAAAAAAATTTTTTGCCAAAAATGGGGGAATTGGGTGGTATAATTACATGATAAAATTCGTGAGAATTCCAAAATTTTGACCCGGGTATAGTGGTAAGTATTCCCGCCTGTCACGCGGGTGACCCGGGTTCGATCCCCGGCAGCGGCGCCAAAATTTTGATCGCTTCCAAAACAGTCAAGAAATATTGACCAAAGGTTTGAGTCAACAAAAGTCAACTATTATGGACTCAATACAATTTCCCTTGGAATTTAGTGGATTCCTAGGTCGTTAAGTCCCACGGAGGTTGAATGGTGTTCGAAAACGTTCAGATATAGAATGATCACTAAGGATAATGATCTGTAAGGATTTTGGTTCATAATTACACTACTGATTGATTGGAATTGTATTTGGATACAGAACTATAAAGCACAACAATCAGATTAAACAAACGTAAATGCGTACGTTTACTAAATTTTACGTAAACGTATAAAATAAAACGTAAATTTAAAAGAATAAAATACCTACGGATATGAAAATGATATTTTTAAAATCCTAATAATAAAAGAAAATTATTGGAAAATTAAAATTATTTTTATAACTATTTATTTAATTATTATTAATTAAAAACTATTTTTAACTATTTAATAATACTCTAAAATATAAGAAAATATTAAATAAAGCTAGAAAAGTAAAATTATGACTTAGAAAATCTAAAATATTATAAAACTTATTTTAAAACTGAAAATATATTTTTTACACTTTTTATCTATTTATTATTAATTAATTACTATTTATTAATTATTTAAAATACACTTAAATACAAGAAAATATAAAATTAACCTAGAAAATTGAAATTTTAACTTAGAAAAATCTAAAATATTAGAAAACTAATTTTAAAATTTAAAAGATATTTTTTATGTTTTTTATTTATTTATTATTAATTATTTAATACTTTTTAACTATTTTAAATTCTAATAAATACTAAACAAACTAAGAAAATTCTGAAATTTTTTCTATAATTATCCTATGGTGACAGAAAGCTAAGAAAATTATAAAAACAGAAAGTGCTTAATAATAAGCTGAAAAAGAAAATCAAAAAGCTAATTTATATTAAATAAACGCTATCACTATTTTTAAAATTGATGTTTTTGTGTTTTTTTCTTTTATAAACCTACTATACTACTGAAAATAAGCAACTTTAATAAAGACAAAACTTTTGGAACTTGAAAATAAGCAGTTTGAGAGCTTAAGAGCTTAACAGTTTAAGCTTTTGGCTTATTTTGATGTTTCAAGCTAAAATAAGTGGCCAAATAAGCTAAACAAAAAGAAACAAAAGTGAATTAAGATGAAAATAAGCTAAAGATACTTAAATTAAGCTAAAAGGCACAAAGAAACACACTGAAAAGCTTAAAATTAGCTAATAAGCACTTATACTAAACCAAGCAACCAAACAGGCCTGCACATTTTTTGTAGGCCAATTTAAGCTAAGGGCAAAAGATCAAAAGCCAAAAATAAGCCTTGATACAAGAAGCTGGCTTATTGAGGTTCCCAAAAAGCCAAGATTCTCACAATGGGGCCCACTAATAAGCTTGTAATGAGCTTGAGAAAAAGCTTGTAAAACACTGAGTGTTCAGTGTACACAAGAAATGGGACAAACAAGAAGCAACTAGCAGTCCTACCAAATAAGCTAGAAAGTTAAAAATAAGCACTGGACCTAAGGGACAGCTAGGTGAGCTTTCTAAAAAGCTAAGTTACACAAGCTGAGGTTCAGTAATAAGCTTTGTGTGAGCTTGTGAAATCAAGCAGATACAATCAACTCCACTGGTACAGGGGAGGTTTTTGGAAAAGTACTTAAAAGAAGCTAGAAAATAAGCAGTTTAACTAGCAAACTAAAAATTATAAAAATTACTGTGATAAAGATGAGAAACTAAATATTAATATCCCAAAAGCATAAAACATAAAACTCAAAATTAAATCCTATAGAAAATTATCTATTTTATTCAAAAACTGACTAAGTGAAAATTTGACTTTTTAAGAAAACCAAATAAGTTGACTTTGATGAACTTTGGATCAATCCTACTCACTGATTATGTTGTAATAAGGTTAATTAAGACTAGTTTAAGCTGAGTCTACTAATTATACACCAATATGAAGGATTTGAACTTGTAAATCCTTGACAGTTAACTGTCAAGGGATTGAATTTGGAATTTTGACTTTTCTGAAATTGTAGTGCAATTTGAAGACTAAATTGACTTTAACTAACCTAGATAAGACTCAAACAACTAACCTTACCCCCTGATCTTGCCTCAAACTCAGAAATGAACCTAATGCCAATCACTCCTTTATAGAGTTTGTTGTGGTATTCTCAAGTAAAACACACAATTTTAAACTATAAGTTCTGATTTTACTGATTGACTAACTTAATTAGACTATAATAAGCAACTTTTAACAGGTAAATAAGCACTAATAAGCTAACACCTATATTTGACTTATTTGACTAATTTTGGCTATTTAATGGAAAATGATATTTAAGCTTAAACTAATTATCAAACTAGGCTATTATTACTTTAAATAACACAGATAAGCAAAGAAAATGACAATGAACACACAGATAAGCTATGGAACAGTAGAGAGCAAAATGGAAGATTTTCTTACAAAACTTTCCAAGAAGAAGAATTGAAACCAGGACCAAGATACCACTCCTATAGGCCTTCCACAAGGCCACTAAACCATTTCCATCCAATAATCAACCTGCTTCAGCTTTCTTGCACCATCTTCAATGATTTTTTATTTTTAACCTATTTTTCTTGATTTTTATGAATTTTTAAGTTCTATAACTACAACTGATTTTAATGGTTCTAATAGCTCTCAGAAGCTATCTAGGAGCTTATATCATCTTAACAAGTCCTTAACATCCACTACAATCACATATAAATAAACTTGAGATTTTGAACTTGAAAATTGCATAAACTGAATTTATATAGATAAACTGAAATTGAAACTGAAAACAAGTTTGAAATACACTGAAACTACTTAACAAAGTACTTGAAAGCTTAAACATACACTGGAAATTGAAAATTAACTAATTCGACATAAGCTAAGAAAAATTACACTAGATAGATTTTTCCTCTGCTTTTCCTTCCTTCTTTATAGCTTTTTGAGACTCCACACATGCTTCTGAATATATCCCACTTGCAATCTTGGCCATTGGATGAGCAGAGATGATCATAGCCTTTGAATTTACTTTTGGCGCCAAAAGTCATAGTAGTGGATTAGAGCAGGTTTTTAGCAATTAAGGATTTTTGGGTGATTGTGGAGGTGGAGGGGACAAAACGTGAAGTAGGCATGGAGATAGAGGTGAGTTGGAAAGCAAAACCAAGTTTGTGAGTGTAACAGTGAAACTGCTATGGTGGGGAAGCATTAAATGCTTTGTGGGCTGATGTATAGGTGGAAGGGTGGTGGAGAGGGAGTGGTTATACAGCTGTGATGAGGTGGAGGGAACAGGTGGTGGTGAAAAACCAGGGTGGTTTGTGGTTTGCAGGTGAGGTAGAGGAAGGTGTACAGTGGTGGCGGTTTTTATTTTTTAAACCATGGGTTGGGCTTGGTGTTGGGCTTTGGGTTTAGATAATTAAAAGGTAATTTGTGCAAAGTGAGGGGTTGGCCCTGCCAATATTCCAAAGTTATTCCAAGGGCCAAACTTGCCAAGTATCAATAATACAAGGACTATAAATGCCATTTTTCATCTTTAAAAGAAAACAAGGACCATTTTTGATACTTTCCAAAGTTGAGGGACCAAAGTTGTAAATATGCAATTTTAACTTCAAAGGACTATTTATAACAACTTGTGAATCCCCAAGGACCTTTAATGATATTTTACAAGTTTTGAATTACCAGGGACTAGTTTTGCTAATTTATGAAAGTTTAAGGACTGAAACTGTAAATTATGTAAACTTTGTTGTTTTTCATCAGTTTTCAATCCTTTTGCACTTGTAACACATAAAAACACATTTTAATGATATTTATAGTATTTTGTGGCATTTCTGAGTGTTTTCAGATGTTTTTACAGTTTAAATGGGAATAAAATGATGAGTATTTAGACACTCATCAATCCCCCACACTAAACTATTGCTAGTCCCTAGCAATCTTTTTGAAACTTTAATGGATTTCAATCTCTTTACCAAAAGCCATTACTTCTGGAGTAGCCAATTGTTTTAGTTCAAGTAAGGACCTTGGTACAATGATAACCAAATGATTTTGAGCAAATCACCAGCTTTCAACGGTTTTGATTTGTCTTTACCAGAAGCCGTTTGCTTCTGGACTAGCCAACTCTTAGATAAAATATCTTTGGTGAGTCGATTACCAATTATGGTTTTCCAACTGCCTTTAGCACAAGCCATAAACTTGCGGGCTAGCCAACTTTTCACTAATTAAAGATATGGTGAGCTGAACACCATACAATTTTGGGCAAATTGCAAGCCGTCAACGGATTTGAGATATCTTTACCTAGAGCCGTTTGCTCCTGGATTAGCCAATCCTTTTGTTTATTAGACATGGCGGACTGATAACCGTAAGCTGAGTAAGTGCAAAACACTTACTCCAAAAAAAAATTTTTGCCAAAAATGGGGGAATTGGGTGGTATAATTACATGATAAAATTCGTGAGAATTCCCCCCCACACTAGAAATGAATATTGCCCTTAATATTCAAAGTACCGGCGGTTATGCCGAAACATAGAACGTAAAAGGGAAATACTACGGCCATTATTTTATTTTTGATATATACCATTTTTTTTTATATGAAAACTTATATACAACAGCGGGGGCAACTCCCCCACACTAGGGTGGTAGAAAGTAGAAAGAAATCAGAAATATGAGTGAAAACCCATATGGTGTGCTACTGTTTTTGATTACCGAGTCGCTAGCTTGACTCGATCCCCGCATTCATTGGTTCATGGGGAAAGTTTGTAGATCCGGGACAACCATAGCTGGAATGTCCTCTCCAAAATAGTGTTTCAATCGATGACCATTCACTTTAAAATTTGGACCATCGGGTTGAGATAACTCAATGGTTCCATAAGGAAATACTTTAGTGATGGTGAATGGTCCAGACCAGCGGGATTTTAGTTTTCCTGAGAAAATCCTCAATCTTGAATTGAAAAGAAGGACTCGATCACCAACGTTGAAAACGCGGTTCTTGATTTTGGAATCATGAATCTTCTTTGTCTTTTGTTTGTAGATTAAAGAGTTCTCGTATGCTTGATCACGGAGTTCATTTAATTCATTCATTTTAACTTTTCTGTGATCACCAGCTGTCTGAATATCGAAGTTGGCATGTTTCAAGGCCCAGTATGCTTTGTGCTCAAGCTCAATCGGTAGATGACATGCCTTTCCGTACACTAGCTTGTATGGAGTACACCCGATGGGTGTTTTATAAGCTGTACGGAAGGCCCAGAGTGCGTCATCCAGTTTATCCGACCAGGATGCACGGTTTTCGCCTACTGTCCTTTCCAGAATTCTTTTAATACCTCGGTTGGAAACTTCCACTTGCCCACTTGTTTGGGGGTGGTATGCAGTAGAGAGACGGTGGGTTACACCATACTTTTGCATGACTCTATCAAACTAGTCATTGCAGAAATGCGTACCACGATCACTGATTATAGCTCGCGGAGTTCCAAACCTAGCAAAAAGAGATTTTAAGAATTTCACAACAACTCGGGCATCGTTGGTAGGCAAAGCTTTCGCTTCAACCCATTTTGACAAATAGTCAACGGCCACGAGTATGTATTTGTTTCCTCGAGATGATGGAAATGGTCCCATAAAGTCAATGCCCCAGATGTCAAAAATCTCACACACTTGAATGGCGTTTTGCGGCATTTCATTTCTTTGAGAGATATTTCCGTGACGTTGACAAGCGTCACAAGTTTTGACAAATTCGTGGGCATCCTTATAAATAGTGGGCCAATAAAACCCGGAATCAAACACCTTTTTGGCGGTGTAATTTGGACTATGATGGCCCCCGGTGGGTCCAGCATGGCAAGCTTTGAGAATATCCATAGCTTCCTGTCCATAAACACACCGTCGGATGACTTGATCCGCACAGATTTTGAATAAGTAGGGGTCGTCCCAGAAGTAATGTTTAACATCCTTGAAGAATTTGTTCTTATGTTGGGTCGACATTCTTTTCATTATGAAGTTACCCGCATGGTAATTTGCGAAGTCAGCAAACCATGGGGTAGTAGAGTTTCCACGAAAAGTAACCACATTGAGTGTCTCGAGAGGAAATGTTTCATTTATTTTCTTTTTCTCGAAAATATCTTGGTGAGGGTTTTCTAGACGGGACAAATGATCAGCAGCCAGGTTCTCAGCTCCTTTTTTATCACGTATTATGATATCAAATTCTTGCAGGAGGAGAACCTAACGGAGCAATCTCGGCTTTGCATCTTATTTTGCAAAGAGATATTTGAGAGCCGAGTGATCTGTATACACCACGCATTTGGTCAAGATTAGGTATGGCCGAAATTTCTCAAACGCATACACCACGACTAGTAGCTCTTTTTCTGTAGTGGTGTAATGGGTTTGAGCTTCAGTCATAGTCTTACTCGCGTAGTGGATAGGCTGAAAATGCTTGGTTTTACGTTGCCCTAAGACTGCACCGATAGCAAAATCACTTGCATCGCACATGAGTTCAAAGGGTAAATCCCAGTCGGGGGCAACAAGAATGGGTGCTTCAGTAAGCTTTTTCTTTAATGTTTCAAAAGCTTCGATGCACTCAGGTGAGAAGATAAAAGGAGCATCTTTTTCAAGAAGATGAGTCATAGGCCGAGCGATCTTAGAAAAATCTTGTATGAATCTGCGATAAAAACCGGCATGTCCTAAAAAACTCCTAATACCTTTGACGGTAGTAGGATGAGGCAATTTAGCAATAACATCGACTTTTGCTCTATCGACCTCAATCCCGTTTTTTGAAATCTTATGGCCAAGGACAATTCCTTCTTTGACCATAAAGTGGCTCTTCTCCCAATTTAGGCAAAGATCGGTGTCTTCACACCGTTTTAGCATTTTTTTCTAAATGGGAGAGACATGTTTGAAATGAGTCCCCAATGACCGAGAAGTCATCCATAAACACCTCCATTGTTTCCCCGATCATGTCGTGGAAAATTGCCATCATACATCGTTGGAACGTGCCAGGAGCATTACATAGGCCAAAAGGCATACGTCTGTAGGCAAAAGTTCCGTATGGGCAGGTGAATGTGGTCTTTTCTTGATCCTGTGGATCAATGGGGATCTGAAAATACCCCGAGAAACCATCTAGGAAACAATAGTATTCGTTCCCTGCTAATCTCTCAAGCATTTGGTCCATGAAGGGTAGGGGAAAATGGTCTTTTCGGGTGGCGTCATTCAACTTACGATAGTCAATGCAAACACGCCATCCCGTAACCAGCCGAGTTGGAATTAACTCGTTATTTTCATTTGTGACAACAGTAATGCCACCCTTTTTAGGAACACAGTGAATTGGGCTAACCCAAGGACTATCAGAGATCGGGTAAATTAAACCGGCATCAAGAAGTTTGAGAACCTCCTGTTTGATAACCTCATGAATCTTAGGATTCACCCTTCTCTGATGTTGGACTGCTGGCTTGAAGTCATCCTCCATCAAGATTTTGTGAGTACAAAACTCAGGGTTGATACCCTTAATGTCGGAGAGTTTCCAAGCAATTGCTTGCTTGTGTGCCTTCAAGACCTTTATCAGAGCAGTTTTTTCATCTTTACTCAAATCTCGAGCAATAATGACGGGTAATTTATCATCACCCTCAAGAAATGCATACTCGAGATGAGGTGGTAAGTCCTTAAGTTCGACTTCAGGAAATTCTTCAGTTTTCTCAACTGACTTGACTTCCTTGTTATGAAGTTCTTGAGGAGGGAGTGGAGTAGAAGTGTCCTGATTTAACAACTTCTCAAGAAGAAGAATATCTCCCTCCAGATTAATCTCATTGTTATTAATCTCATCTGGAATTGAATCACTAGTGTGGGGGATTGATGATGGATCATCATTAAGCAACTTCTCAATGAGAAGTATGTCCCCCTCGATGTCGATGGGAGCGTGATCAATTTCCCATGGAACATAATCACTAGGCAAGTATGCTTCAATCTCTTCCAAGATAAAGTCGCTTCCCTCAAACGGAGTGAGAGAAGGAGTAGAATTGGCAATGATGGGTTGAGATGAATGAGTGAGATTATCACTCGAAGAATTATGAACATAACCGAGAACTTCTTGAGAGTACTCTTCAGAAGCAACATCAATGATATCTATTCGGTTAACCGACTCAGAATCATAGTTTGCGGAGTACCTCGAATTTTGATCAAGGTTAAAGGTGACAGCTTCATTACCTACACGTAATGTGATTTCTTGCTCAAATACATCAATGAGAGCACGGCCCGTTCTCAGGAATCCTCGTCCAACAATGAGGGGAACCCGATGATCGGCATCGAAGTCAACAACCACAAAGTCAGCTGGAAAATGGAACTTTCCTACTTTCACGAATACATCCTCGGCAATGCCAAGTGGACGGGATATTGTACGATCTGCAAGCTCGAGAGTCATGCATGTAGGAGTAAGGTCCGGAAGAGAAAGTTTCTTCCATACTGAATGAGGCATCAGGTTGAT
Organism: Chrysanthemum seticuspe; assembly: GCA_019973895.1. NCBI lineage: Eukaryota > Viridiplantae > Streptophyta > Magnoliopsida > Asterales > Asteraceae > Chrysanthemum > Chrysanthemum seticuspe. The sequence goes on along the minus strand of BPTQ01000008.1, from coordinate 281,619,648 downwards.
GCTTGCACCAAGATCGGCTAAGGCAAAGCATTCAACCATTCCTGGAAATACACAAGGTAAGAGAAATTTTCCAGGATCTCCAAGCTTCTCGGGAAGCTTCTTTAACAGAACTGCTGAGCAGTTCTCGTTCAGAGGAGTTTTAGCCATTTCAAACAGTTTTTCCTTGTTGCTTAACATGTGTTTGAGAGTTGATGCAAACTTGGGCATCAGCATGATAGCATCCGCAAAGCTTATGTCAAAATGTAGTTCTTGGAAAATTTGAAAAAATTTGTCCATTTGATGACTGGCTTTTTCGCGGAGCTTTTGCTCATTCAAACGTGATGGGTAAGGAATAGAAGATTTGGATTTGGGGTTTTCAATGGGAGCTACTGGAGGTTCACAAACAACTCCTGGATTGGATTTGGGTTTCGGGACAACTTGAGGTTGGACATCGTTGGTACCTCCGTTATTAGTAGGAAGTTCCTTGTCCTTTGTCGCCTCAGGTTCACTTTCCAATACCTTCGGGAGAGAAGAAGAAGAGGTAGTAGGAATAGCGGGTCCATCGTATGATACACCACTTCTGGTTGTGATCGCCTTTGCATCGCCCCTCGGGTTAGCGATCGTGTTGCTTGGAAGTTTTCCTGATCCCGAGGGTTGATCATTTAAAGACTTCTTTAGATCAGCGATCTGGCTGACCAACAACCTGTTCATTTCATCTTGGGATTTCATGAATTGCTTCAATAGCTCATCAGATGATGGTCCAGTTGGAACAATGGCTTGAGTTTGATTAGGAAAATTCTGGCCTCTATTGTTCGGATTAGGGCCTTGATTTTGAAAATTTCCTTGGTTAGGATTCATATTCCCATGAAATTGATTCCCTCGATTGAAATTGTTTTGATTAAAGTTTCCTTGATGTTGGAAACCTTGATTTGGTCCGGGATAGAAATTACCTTGGTTTCGATAACCTTGGTTCATTCTAGGTTGGTTCTGATTCCGGTTTTGTATGTTAGGATTCTGGTTAAAACCGGGTGGTCCCTGATAAGTATTAGCACGGTAGTTTGGTTCATTTTGAGGACGGTATTGATTACCTCCCTGATGTGAAGTACCGGCTATAGCATTGGCTTCAAATGGACTACCATCGGTGGTAGTACAGTTGTAGTATGCATGAGGGCCACCACAAGTATCACAGACCTCGACTTTCTTCACTTCACCATGTGATGGTGTCTGTGTGAAAGTGAATTTCTTTTGGTTTGCAAGAACCAAAGCCTGAACAGCATCCGTGAGTTTGTCAATCTTAGCATCGGTGCTAGATGTACTCACGTGAGATGAAGTAGAAGTGTTGGGAATTATAAGTTTGAGTTGATAAAGACAAAAAGGATGAAACAAGAGGGACTTAATATGACAAGAAGGAAACCTACTAAAAGATGGAAGGACTTGCTTGCAATGGAAGTTTTATTATTTAGTCCTTATCCTCTAGTATATAAAGAGGACATAGGTGTAGGTTTTTAATTAAGTCTTCCATAATGTAGTCGACTAAAAGGTGTGTGTTTAGCCTAGACGTTAGGGAAGAACGTCTAGGGTTTTAGATTAGTGTGTCCTAGGCGTAATGTCTTGTAAACGCCTAGGTTATTAGTTTAGTTAGTAGACGTGTTCCTATAAACGTCTAAGATTATTAGAGTATTAGTGAATGAAAACCTTGTTCAATAACAAAGTATTGTTTTGATTATTCTGCTGCGTATTATGTTTATTATCTTTGTTATTAATCCCTAGCTTAGCTTATAAACGATCTTATCAATTGGTATCAGAGCGGGGAGCTCTTGATATAGGGTTTATTCAAGGTTTTATTGAAGCAGTAAAAATTGTCGAAAGAAGCAGATCTGGGTAAAGTACGAATATGGTCAAAGAAAGCAGTTTGGTACTACGATTTAATGGGTCAATCAGTATCTTAATGAAGGTTTGTCGGTTGTGTGGCTTATATCTAATTGGTTGAAAGTTTAACTGGTACTACGATTTTGATATGTGATTGTACGGTGTTTTTTATGGATATTCACGTGGTATTTTTTTATTTGAATGGAGAAAAGATCTTTGTGCATCATGTGGGTTGAAGTCAAACGTGGGATATGATTCGGTAATGAGAGATACATGGAAGTTACGATAGACTTGCGTTTTGATTGGTCTACACTAGAAGTGGGTCATGTGATTGTTTATCATATTCGGAATAATCCGATTGGTCATTGCTCTCTGCTGTCGTTTTCTCGTGGTGCAGTATTTATTGTTGACTTTGGACCTACGAGTTCTTTTCTGCTGCTAGTACACGCATGGGACTACAATTCATAATTTTGATTGGTCCCACAAGTGGTCAAATAAGTGGGTTATTATGTGATTGGTTCTAGTGGGACACATGATTGGCTGTGCAGAATAATTAATAAACTCTGATCACATTCAAGGTACTGCTTATTTAATATTGATGAGTTTTTCAAAGTACTGTTTCAACTCAAAAGTACTGCTCGTGTTTTTGAAAGTACTGATGATATTTGAAGATATTGCTACTCGTTCAAAAGTACTTCTGCTCATTAGTTTGCAAAGTACTGCTGCTATTATTTTCAAAGTACTGCTCGAGGATTTTTAAAGTACTGATGTTATTGCTCATTGATTTTAAAGTACTGCTTGCGCATATTTAATGAATGTACTGCTTCAAGGAACTGCAATTTGTACGAAAGTACTGCAGTTTATTTCAAAGTACTGCAGATTTTGATGAAAGTACTGCTCCTTCCCAACATACTGCTCATGCTTTATTACGAGAAGATTTTTGATTTAAGGGGAAGTCGAGCATGATTTTTGGATGACACACATACAGGTTATTGTTCACACACACAGGAAGAAATTTATGTTCTTAAAAGGATTCAAAAAGGCTTGTATTTGATTCATTGAATAATTGATTACGAAGAGGATTATTTATCACTTATTTGAAGGTGAAGTGGAATTACTTGGTTTTTTTTCTTATCACCTAGCTTGATGAATCTAGCAATGTGTGATTTTTCTTATGATGCTCTATGCACACATTGGCTATCACTTGAAGGAGTTACATTGTAGTGCTCAGTGTCTCATACTAGTTGAGGATTCTTTTCAAGGGATTGCGGTCTACTTATATTTTGTCTGTATAAGTATGCAGTTCCGTGGATAGTAAAAGATTTAAGACACAAGTTTGGGAAATTCTACTTCTTCATCAAGTTCGTTATATTTGGTTGTCTTCACAAGTGATCATTACATAAAGCCTACAGATTTTGAAGAATCAAGAAGATGGTTAACATATGGTTTTTAGGGGAAGCTTATTGTTAAAAGTTTAACCATCTACATGCATCACTCAAGGGGAAGTGGTTGATTTTTACTATTGTTGATCATTATTACTACTGCTAGTTGGAGTTTTCTACTGTTTTGGATCCATTTTTCCTATGGTGCGTAATGGTGGGCGATTTGAAACATTGGAAGTCTTAGATTAGAAGTATGATATTGGTTCGTGGTGGTCAAGATCATTATTTGCATATGTTCCCTATTTGGATAATAACAAAAAGGGGAAGAGATGTTTGAGTGACATGGCATGGATTAAGGGGAAGACAAAGCAAGACATACTTGTTTCATTCATGGCGAGATCCCTGATCTCAATTTCTCTACTTCAACAAGGGAAGTTCGTTCAAGAATGGTTTTGTCATTATTAACTAGGGGAAGATTGTTGGGAATTATAAGTTTGAGTTGATAAAGACAAAAAGAATGAAACAAGAGGGACTTAATATGACAAGAAGGAAACCTACTAAAAGATGGAAGGACTTGCTTGCAATGGAAGTTTTATTATTTAGTCCTTATCCTCTAGTATATAAAGAGGACATAGGTGTAGGTTTTTAATTAAGTCTTCCATAATGTAGTCGACTAAAAGGTGTGTGTTTAGCCTAGACGTTAGGGAAGAACGTCTAGGGTTTTATATTAGTGTGTCCTAGGCGTAATGTCTTGTAAACGCCTAGGTTATTAGTTTAGTTAGTAGACGTGTTCCTATAAACGTCTAAGATTATTAGAGTATTAGTGAATGAAAACCTTGTTCAATAACAAAGTATTGTTTTGATTATTCTGCTGCGTATTATGTTTATTATCTTTGTTATTAATCCCTAGCTTAGCTTATAAACGATCTTATCACACCTGGAGCACGTTCATCAATGTCATCACTAAACAGCGGAGCAAATAGCTTTTCCATTTGTTGACGAGTAAGCTGGGGGCTTGGTTCAGCTGATGATGGGGTTTGAGGGAAGTTTAAACGGTTGTGACCGGGTTCCAAGCTGTTATGCTCAGAAGCCATTTCTGTAAGCTCATCAAAATTAGCATGAATCGTTTCCATAACCTGCTTTGTACGACGATTCCAGATCCGGTAACCTTTAGAATTCTTACAGTATCCAATAAAGACTCCAATGTCAGCTTTGGCTTTGAGCTTTCCAAAGTCATCACGATCATTATTTGGGTAGCAAAGGGATCCAAATACATGAAAGTGTTTGAGATTCGGTTTTCTGTTGTGGATAAGCTCAAAAGGTGTTTTGTTGTGGAGTTTTGTAATCATGGATCGGTTTTGAGTATAGCATGCAGTTGATACAGCTTCTGCCCACAAGTAATCTGGAAGTTTAGCATTGATTAACATTGTTCTTGCGGCTTCCACTAACGCACGGTTTCGTCTTTCAACAACTCCGTTTTTAGTATAGCATGCAGTTGATACAGCTTCCAATAGATGTCTGATGCTCAATTCCCACTTTCTTATAAAATTCTCGAAGAGTTTGGTTCACAAATTCAGTTCCTTTGTCTGTTCTGATTTGGCGGACGGTGTTCCGGAGCTGAACTTGAATTTTCGTGAGAAAGGTGATAATCATCTGTGGAGCTTGATCTTTGCTTCGAAGAAAGTAGACCCAAGTCCATCGTGAGTAGCCATCGACAATTACCAAGATGTAGCGTTTGCCATTAATCATTTGCACGCGCATCGGGCCACACATATCCATGTGAAGAAGATGAAGCACATGCTGAGAGTTGTGGTCCACCTTTGAAGGAAAATGAGCACGAGTGCTTTTCCCTTGTTCACAAGCTGAGCAAAGGTGATCTTTAGAATACCAGAATCTCGGGAGACCTTCAACAAGTTTGTGTCGAGCAAGGTTGGTGATGGTTTGAATGTTTAGATGTGAGAGACGACGGTGCCATAGCCAAGATTTTGTAGATGTAGCCTTTGAGAGTAGACAGATGGGAGATGAGGCAACCATGTCTTGCATTGAGATTGTGTACAAACTAGAATTGCGAGAGCCAGGCATAAGATCGTTTCCTTGTAGATCACGAATGAAAAAAGTTTTCTCCCGAAAAGCAACTTCCAAATCTCCATCACAGAATTGACCGACTGAAAAGAGATTGTGACCGAGGCCTTGCACATAATAAACCCTGCTAATTTCGATATTGCCATTGATATAATCTCCGAAGCCCATGATAGCTGCGAAGTGATCATTCCCGAATCTGACAGTGCCAATGAACTTTGCAACAAAGTTTGATAACAGTTTAAGATTGCCTGTCATGTGTTGGGAACATCCGCTATCAACAATCCAAAGGATAATCATTTGCACGCGCATCGGGCCACACATATCCATGTGAAGAAGATGAAGCACATGCTGAGAGCTGTGGTCCACCTTTGAAGGAAAATGAGCACAAGTGCTTTTCCCTTGTTCACAAGCTGAGCAAAGGTGATCTTTAGAATACCAGAATCTCGGGAGACCTTCAACAAGTTTGTGTCGAGCAAGGTTGGTGATGGTTTGAAAGTTTAGATGTGAGAGACGACGGTGCCATAGCCAAGATTTTGTAGATGTAGCCTTTGAGAGTAGACAGATGGGAGATGTGGCAACCATGTATTGCATTGAGATTGTGTACAAACTAGAATTGCGAGAGCCAGGCATAAGATCGTTTCCTTGTAGATCACGAATGAAAAAAGTTTTCTCCCGAAAAGCAACTTCCAAATCTCCATCACAGAATTGACCGACTGAAAAGAGATTGTGACCGAGGCCTTCCACATAATAAACCCTGCTAATTTCGATATTGCCATTGATATAATCTCCGAAGCCCATGATAGCTGCGAAGTGATCATTCCCGAATCTGACAGTGCCAATGAACTTTGCAACAAAGTTTGATAACAATTTAAGATTGCCTGTCATATGTCGGGAACATCCGCTATCAACAATCCAAAGGATGATCTGTATCACCTGCATTATACACAGACGACACAGATGGAATAGAAGCAGATGTGGAACCCAAAGTGTTAGAGGGTTCCGAAGCAGTTATAGTAGAAATACACACATCAATGACTTTAGGCATCCATTTAAATCCTAGTATATTATGTATCCTAGTGTATTATGTGATAACCAAAGGTTTGTTATAAGTATCTTGTTGTATGACAAAAGTTACGGCTTTTGAATAGTTAAATGGTTTGTTATAAATGACATTTTCCATTTTTGACCGACTCTCGTCATCTGCATCTAATTCCTCCATGCGATTATATTCAACAACAGTCATAATTGAATCATCAATTCTATGTTCTGCACTGTAAACTACAGGATTTGGTTTGAATGCTCTGTTTGAAAACTTAGGTTGGTAATCAGCAAGAATCAGTCCATATCCATTTGGATTTGGTTTAAAAGTAAACTTTTGAATAGTTGTGATTGACTCACCATGTTTATATACAACATTTTGAAACTCTTTGATTTTGGTTTGTAAGTCGACAATTTCTTCAAGATAGTTATCTATTCGTTTTGTGGAATGCTTTTTGTACTCAGAGAACTGTTTGTGACAAGTTAGCAACTCAGCCTTGGCTTTTTGAGTTTCCAAAGTACGAGCGTTAATTTGTTGTTTATGTTCATGTTTCAGTTGTTCTATTTGAGACAATAAAGCATTCTTGGATGCGGCTAGATTACGTATCTGTCATTCTAATGATTTTTTGTTTTGATGAGATTTAGCAAAAGCGACTTCAAAACCTTCTTCATGTTTTTATTGCGTTTTAAAAAAGTTGATTTGTCGAATTAAGCATTCATTATCCCTAATTAACAGTGCATTTTTCTCTTTTAATTTTGTGCAAATTTCCAAACAAGATTCTTGGTCTTTAATTAAGGTCAAGAGTTCAATTTCTCTATTAGACAAAAGCTCATCTTGTTCAACGTGAGTCTCAACATGATCATTATTTAGATTCTCAAATATAATCACGGAATCAACTTGATTATCAATATTAACCATAAGATTATCTTGATCGTCAAATGTGACTACGGGATCTATTTGATAATCATCGGAATGAGATGTGGATGGCTCATGTTGAACACTCTGATACATGTCAGATGGAGAAATTGGCGGAGATTCAGATCAGGAATGAGTGTATTTTGTTCCGGTACCTGAGACAAGCCGTCAGTGTCATACACTGGGCCTGTGTCACTCATGTTTAGAGCTTGCATTTGTGCCATCAACATCACTGCTGCATTAGCCTGCAAGTCCTCCATATCATCATCAGAAAGCATCTGCCTTAAAGCTCTGTTCCTTGTTGGTAAGAGTTCCACTAGCCTCATCCTTGAGAGCCAAGAGCAACGCCTCTTTGTGATAAGCACTTCCTCTTGTCCTCGGCTTAGGGCATGCATTAGCCAGATGACCCTTCTCATTACAGTTATAACAACGAAGACCATTAACCCCATTTTGAGCATTCCCTTGTTCAACCACTTGAGCCCTTTGTTGTTGAGGAGCACCCATGTTATTCCTTCCCATAGCATTAAACCCTTGACCACCTCCCATCTGACGACCATAACCACGATTCTGAACTTCAACTCGTCCATTGTTCACAACAGCCATATTCCTTGTGTTTGATGAGGAACGAATGCGATTGTTGGATTTGTTTGTATACCGGCCGAAAGCTTTAGAAATCATGAAAAATCCTTGTTGCAATTCATCGAAAGCATCGGAGTCCTCATCAGCTTCACTGTAAAGTGCTTGAGCATTGTTGTTGTTGTATGGAACCATTTGAGTTTGTTGACGTTGTTGATGTGACGGATCATATGGTGTGATGGTAGCAGTTGGTTGAGGAGCAGGTTGAGGAGTTGTTTGAGGAGGAAAACTAGTTTGAGCCCACAAAGCAAGTTGTTGATTGTCCGGAATTGACTTTGAAGCCGGGAGTCCATGGATAGCCCTCTCTTTGTCAACTTCTTTTTGGTGAGGCTTCAGATAGTCGTACAACAATCCGTATGTAGCATGATGAAGATTCTCAGCTTGACGGAGAAAAATGACATACTTCTCCCATTCCGGACCAAGACTACTTAGGAACTTTGTGTTGACAGCAATTCGTGGCATGATGATGTTGTGTTTGTCCAAATCATTAATGATGTCTGAAAAATGATGATGATATGACTCTAATGTTTCTCCTGTTTCAATCATGAAGTGTTCATAAGCCAAGTAGATTTTGGATTCCATGTCTTCCTGATTGAGTGATGTGCCTTCCATTAGAAGATGAATATGTTCCCACATTGCTTTAGCTGTCTTTTGAGCATCAACACTTCGAAGGATTGGATTGGGTAGTCCCAAAAGGATGTATTGCATTGCTAGTTCATCGGCTTCAAAATGTAGAAGTTCATCACCAGTGAGGTCTGAGATAGTTGCAATGTTGGTGACAACATCTCTTGGTGGATTGGCAGCTGGATCTGCGGGTGTGACAACAGTAGGCATCTGAAATGGACCTTCCATAATGACCTTCTTTAAGAACTTTCCATGTGGCTTCTTTAGATCACAAAACCTAAAGAACCTTATCACCCATTGATCATAATTTCCGAGAGTGAGCCTTGGAGGTCTATCAAGTGAGCCAGCTTCATGAATTGATTGTTGGCTACTTAATGCTTCACACATCTTGCCAAACCATGTCGGTTCTTTCATAGTACTCCTGGATGGATGTTGATTGTAGAAGTTTGTGTAAGGTTGTACTTGAAGACTAGGTGGTGGTTGAACCATTTGTGGTTGTGGAATTGCTCCAAGTTGTGGAGTATGTTGTTGATTAAATTGTTGTTGATAAATTTGTTGTTGATGATGAAATTGTTGATGTTGTGGACTTAGTTGTTGTTGTTGTTGTTGTTGTTGATTATAAGTGTAAGGAAAATAGCTAGAGTATGGTGGTTGTGACATGTTGAAAACTTGTGTTGTTAAATGGATCTTTGTAGTCGAATGAAACGTTGTTGATGAAGTATCCTTAGGCGTAGAAACCAAGTGTAGGCAAAGAAACACTTAAGCGTAAAAACACCAAACTTACGCATAAGAATGATATTTACGCGTAGGATTAGCTTACGCGTAAGAAATGAGAAAACACTAAAGTTATGCGTAAACAGAAAGTTAAGCGTAGAAAACTTAGGCGTAGGATTAACTTATGCGTAAGACAGAGCTTAGGCGTAAGAATAATCTTATGCGTAATGAGTTCTACGCATAAGTTTGAGCTTATGCGTAAGATTAGGGTTTTGCCCAAAAGATCTTTTACACTGTCACAGTGCAAAAGATATCCAAAGTCGAAGTGTTTTCAGGCTTATCCAAGCAAGAAAAACTCTGAGTAATCCACGAAATTGAAGATCAAACCAAGGATGAGTTACGCATAAGATTAGGGTTTCCTTACGCGTAGAAAGTAGCCAAAACTGATTTCTGCCAAATGATGTTTCTAAACCAGATTTTTGTGATGAAATAGCTTCAATATCACCAAAATAACACAAAAGTGTGAAACTTGATGATCCAAAACTTCTAAACACCTTATGCGTAGAAAGTATCCCACGTATAAAACCAAGCTTAAAAAAATGATCCACACGTAAAGTTTGAAACTTTTTGCCAAAAACAAATATTTTAACACCTAAAAACGTTGAAAGTACAAGAATCTTGGATTGAAAAGTGTAAAAATTGAGTTTTTAAGCGTGACAAAGTATGAAACGTTATTACGCGTAAGACCAAAACTTCAAAAACAAAATATGTTCACCCAACTATTTGGCGAATGATACCACTGTTAGGTCACCATATTAGTAACACAAGCATCAATATATGAAAGACATAAGAAGAGATCGGATGAACAACTACCAAACACAATGCGTATGAATGTGAGAAAGATTATGCGTAATAGTGAAAGAGTAAATTGAACAACCAACCTTCAATGAAGGTTTACAAGAGGTATTTATAGGAGGGAACTAGGGCAACATTCCAAGTTCCCATCCTTTTACTTATTGGGCTTGGCCTAGGCTTATGGGCTTTTTACATAAGCCTAGCCTTGATTACTAACATAAAAGCCATATTAAGCTAACTATTACATATGAATCACTAACACTTGAATTAAGGTTTAGGAGTGATTCCAACACCCCACCCAACCCAACCATTCTCGTTCCCTCGGGAATGAGGACACCATCTTTGACCGTGGTATCTTTACCACTTGCTTCCCCAAGGACAAATGAATTCTGGGACGAGTCAGGCTTGCGACTCGTTGAAAAAAAATAGTAGCGCTTCGTGGGAGGCACCCCATGCTTATCTTCTATCTTCTTTCTATTTTATTTCTAATAAGTGACGTGAGGGGGCTCGCCTCTTTGATTTCTCGTGTTTAGTTGTTTGTGATGTTTCTGTCAAGGATTTCATCGATATGAAGACTCTTGTGCTCGATGTTTCTTCTTTTCTCCACTCGAGTTTCATATTTTGATGCTGTTGGAAATCTGATATCCTAAATCTTATCAACTAATGTTTATCTTTGAGCATAATTAATAAACGGCTTTTAGATTTCCATTGAAAGCCCTTGCCTTTAAACATTGAGGACAATGTTTTGTTTTAGTTTGGGGAGGGGGGAGGGTAATCTTCGATTTGATTTGACCACACTTGTTTTTTGCCTTACACTCGCGCAACCCCGTTTTTCCTTAAAAATTGATGAAAAAATGAGAAAATTAAATTTCTTTTGTTGGCTTTTGCTAGTCTTTTTGATTGAAAAGTTTTGCTAGTCCCTTAGACAAGAAGCTATAAAACGCGAATTATAGCTCACAAGGCCAAGAATTTTCAAGCGTCCCTAATTGACTTTAAATATGCGAGACTTGAGATTATTTGACGAAGCATTTGCTAAATAATGTATATGTTTTGACACCTTGTTGAATTTCCGCTGGAGAGAGTAGGAATAGAATTTTGACTTGACCGGGCGTGTTGAGCCCTAGCTTGTTCCCTTAACCATTGATAATTAAATTATCGGCTAAGCATTCGCGGATCTCATTATTTGAGATTTTAAATTTGCGAAGATCGAGAAATGATAGAGTTTATTTAGAAGTTAGATGCTAAGCGTGGAGTAGTTGGTTCTCTTTAGAGCTCATCGAAGCTACTTGTGGCTTTTTGCTCCCACAAAATCGTTTCACAATAATAATAAAATAATAATTAAAGGTATTAGGTTTTGGCGATAATTAGTTTTTTATGTTCTTAAAAGAATCATTGTTTTAAAAATTGGGTACACATCAAAGTCACGTAATAAATAAGTTTGAATAATTAAGTTATGAGCTGCAGTTCGAGATCGGGTCATTGGATCCTTATTTCCAAAAGGTTTTAGGTCTTGGCTACCCTCTTGCACCCGCCCTTGGACCTCTATCCAGGATTGTGTAAGGTCTTGGTCTAACACCCTTGGATCCCCATTTCATGAACGTTTAGAGTCTTGGAATTCTCCGTCGTAACGCCCTTGGATCCTTTACTCCGAGTAGGTGTAAGGTCTTGGAATTAAACCGTGAAGCTCCGTAGTTTCTATTACATATCATCAATAAAATGTATAAGTGAAAATAAAATAGAAAATGGAAAAGTCAAAAATATAAATGAATAAAATCACTTTGATGTGGACCTCATTTTTAAGACAATGATTCTCGAGAGAAGATGGAAAACTACTTAGTGTCTAAACTTTGTATCTTTATCGGACTAAAAACTTATCGAAACGAGAAAATATGAAGAAATTCATTTCTCACCAAAAATAAAATAAATAGAGGAAAAATAGGAAAATAGGAGCAAGAGGTAATCACACAATTAACTTCCATGAGTAGTGTTAGTATCTAACTTTTAATTAGACAATGATTTCGATTTTAAGCTTAGTTTGGGAACTCGTGAAAAATCAAGGACGATGAATTCTATCCGTATGGTCACTTCTTCATGAGTTTTGTTTCCTACTCCATGATCCTAAAATGTCTTTCAAAAAGATGTTAGAGTTAGTGATTGACACAAAAGTTCAACAAACCGTCATTCAAAATGGAAAGTGCTTAATCGTTATATCTATATATGTGAAATAAAAAGATAAACGGGGTGTTTTTATAATTTAGGGTTTCTTAATCTCTTTTGAGGAATCTTTGCTACTTTTCATAGATTTAGTATAAAGAGGTTGGAATCCTTGGTTTTGGAAGCGTGAGTTGATGACATTGCGTGAGGACAAGGCAGTCTTCTAGTCTGGGAAATTTTGGTATATGTGAAAACATATACCTTTTCTTCATCAAAACTAACCCAAATAAACCAAAAATCAGCCGTTAATGCTTAACATTTGTGTATTTCTTGAGTTTATGCATGTGCAGGTACGGATATCCCAAAACAAACAAAAGAAAGACAAAACAAAAGAAAACCGAGCACGAGAAGGAAAAGAGTGCAAAAGTGAAGCTGGGGAATCAGTTGAGTCAGTTTGAAGATCTTTAATGATCAAAAGATGTTTATTGAATAGTTGGATCATGTTTGAAGAAATTACACACTAGTCCCTCACCTTTTCCAAATTTACAAATCAACCCCTCAACTTTGGCATAATACACAAATCACCCTCTAACTTATCAAACTTGTCATTTTCACCCCTCATTCCTATAATTACACTTTATACCCTCACATCTCTCATTTCAACAATTTACCATTTGTAACCTTACCCTTTCAAAAATTACATCATTAGTCTTTAAAAAACCAAAAAATATTATACAAACAATCCCTAAATTCTATACCGGATCTGAAATTAATCCCAAGACCAAATATCCTAACCCCACCAAGCCCAAGCCCAAGCCCAATCCTACCATGACCCTTCTCCCTTGTGACCCCAGCCAACACCATTTGACCACTATCAAATAAACCTTTTGACCCTTTTTTTATCCCAGTCAACCTAGATAAACCCACTAGTCAAACTTTACCCCTCGCGCCATTTTTTACACATAATTACTGTTCATTGTCGTTCCTACCAAATTACCCTGCACAACTAACAATTACCCAATCATTGAGTGTTTCTAGAATCATCTGACATTCCCTGACACGTGCAGAAGGTGCCACGTTGGCAATCCATGTGAAAGACCAAAGAAACAAAAATCGAATGGCTGAAATTGATTTATGGATGACGAGATTTGATCAAAGGCTGATAATAGAGCTCCTAGAAGCTTTACAAGCTCCTGAAACCCTAGAATTTTAGCTATAAATACCCCCTTTTATATCACAGTTAGAAGTGTGGTTTTTTTTAGAGTCTAATTTCTGTCAATTTCATTTCTAGTTTAGTGTTAAGCTTTTTATTGTTTTAAAATTCAGTTATCCTTATTGTAATCAGTTTAATATTAATGGAAGTTTAATTTTCACTTATTTCCTTGTTCACTTTAATTCAAGTTATATTGATTAATGCTTATTTAAGCTTCTTTACTGTTCATTAAACTCTATTTTAGTCTCATTTAGGTTTTTATAGCTTGTTTACTTGTACTTCTTTAAAAAAATAATAAATAAATAAATAAAATTATTAGAAAATCATTTAAAAATAAAAAAATATGTTCAAAATGGTTTCATAAGCTTCAATAAGCTTATTTTCTGTTTAGTTAAGCTTATATTAGCTTATTATAGCTATTTGTGAGCTTCTCTTATTTCAAATTTATTTTTATGTTCAAAACTCAAAAACAGTCAAGTCAATTCAAAGTTAGAATACCTTTGCAATTTGTGAAAAGCTTGAGGAAGTTGCCTGCATAGGAAGGGGCAAGATGGACTGTCACCAGCTTATTCTCTGAATAAACTGGAGCTTGTAGCTGCCCTTAATTGGGAGCCCTTGTTTAGCTAGGGTCTCAAGTAAGATTTTAATTTCCATTTTATTTTTTTGCATCTTATAGTTCAATTAGTTTAAATCTTAGCTTATTTACTTGTTCCTATCTTAAATAGCTTATTTCAATTCAATTCTAGCTTATCATTGCTTGTTTAGTAGTAATTTAGCTTTTTTCATTAGTTGGCATTTTCATTTGATTGAACGGTCATCATTAGCATAGTAGCATACTTGATGTTAGTATTAGCTTATTTGTGTTTCAATTAGCTTAATATAAGTAGTATAATCTGTATTTGTAGACGTCATAGTTTATTTCACATATTTGCTTCACAAAATCTCCAAATCTGTCTCATAAAGTGGTGTTTGGATCAGTAGGTTTTACTAGTTTTAAGCTTGTTTCAGAAGTTTAATTTGGTTCAAGTAGGTTAGTATAGGTTATTCTATGTTAGTCATATCATAATACACTCAAGTCATTTGTCAAAAAGTCAAAATCTACTTAGATCTCCATATTTCTGCATCATATCAGTTAATTCAGTGAGCATATCATCTCACTTAGTTGCATAGTAGTTAACCTAGCTTAATTAAGTCCTATTTTAGCTTAAAACTTCATTTTCAGTCATTTAGAGTAAATCAAAGCTCATTTAAGTCACATATCAAGTTTTTCATTCAAAAGTCAAAAATGTCAATTTGAGTTATAAGTTTCCTTGTGCAGATCTGATCTCAGCTTATTTTAGGTGGTCAAATTGTTTTGAAAATCTTTGAAAATTGGTTTTTTGAGTAATTTGAAGTACAAACTAAATATGGTTTTGGTCTTTACACAATTCCAAACTCATTTGAGTGATCAAAATTTCATCCAAACTTAGTGTTTTTGCCATGTGATGTCCTGCACCTCAGTGGGCAATCTGTCAAAAGAAGCTATTTCACAGGCTTTTATTAAGCTCTTAAAAAGCTCCTAAGTGGTCCATTTTCATTTTATAGACTCTTGGTAGTACTGATTTGAAGATCCATTTGGTGTTAGCTCACAAGTTTCTAGCAATAAGCTACTAGATAAGCTCAAAGTTATGGAATTAGGTTGTTTAGAGGTATTAGTGGTATAAGTGCTTATTGGTGTTTTTTGCTTATGTGATTACTTATTTGTGCTCATTTCCTAGTCTCAGTAGCTTATTGTTATCTTGTAGTGATTCCTTAGCTTATTTTAGCTTTTTGTGTAGTTTGTGTTAAGCTTATATGCTCATCAGATTGCTAGTTTTCTTTGTTCACCTTATATAAGCCATCTCTTAGCATACATCTTTTTTTCCAGCTTATTCATAAAAGCTTTTTAGTTTTTCAAATTTTTTTATAAGGTTATTTAAGCTTATAGTACAAGCTTTCAAAAAGATAATAAAAAAAAGGAAGTTGGGAAGTCAGGGGTGAGCTAGGCTCGAACCCCTGACCTCAACCATCCTCAACCTTTCAAAGCGCCCCACACACACAAAAACCATATCTACCCTTTGGTCTTTCTCGTTTTATTTTGCACAAATTATACTTTTAACACCTTTTTCCTTATAAAAGCTTAATTAGCTGTTTAGCTTATTAACAGCTTATCCTAAGCTTGTTTTTCTTAGTTAGTATTTTTCCTAGATTATCATTATAATAAGGTAATTTCTGAAAAAGTTGGTATTTTTATAAAATGTTTTGCTACTTTTAAATAATTAATTACTACTTTTTAGTTTTTAATTCATAATAATTAAATAAAAAGTCAAAAAAATATTCCGCTTTTTCCCAAAATTTTATTTTGTCGTATTTCACGTAGGAAAATAAGTTTTACATTCCTAGGGTAATTACTTCTCAAATTTCACTTTTAGGCTCGGGTTTTCCTCGAGCACGCTCGTTTTTAGGTTTTTAATGTGTTTTAGGCCCTGATAGATTAGTTTAATTGTTTTAGTTGCCTAATTAGTTTTTTTTAGCTATTGTTTTCCATAATTGGCTTAATTCCCCATTATTTTCCCATTTTCACTATTCAAAATCCTGTAAAACGCGACGTGAGTTATTAAACTCCATTCATCCTTCGCTAGAACGATCTGGGGACTCAAACCTAACCGTTTGAGTTGCTTGAGAAATATATAATTGACGATTGATCAATGCCAAAATTCTTAGTGGTATAAATTTAATTCACTAACCTAATTCTATCCTTTATAAACCAAGTGTGCTTATATTCCTAAACCATCATTCAAACCACCATTCAAATTCAGTAGCTAAGACACCCATTCCATCTTCTATTTCACTATGACTAAAGCATCTAGCACAACCTCTTCAGCCAAAGGTTCCTCCAAGAAAAATGCTCATATGGTTCATGAGATTTCCTCAACCGAGTCATCACCCGTCCAGGGCTCAAATACTAGAATTCCTCCTCAACAAACTCAACCAAGCAAAGCTAGAAGAACCACTAGAATTAGTATTCGACCTTTTGATTTAGAAAGACCTTAACCAAACACTACCATACCCTCTAAACAAAACACACCTAACTCAACTAAAACAACTAAGCCTTTATTTCTAGAACCTAGACTACACTCCTTTACCGCGCCTCTTTCACATGCAAACCTCTACCTCTTAGAAGACTCGTCACCGAGGACTTCTCATTCACCATCCTTCTCCTAAATAGGGAACCACCTTCACACCAAAACATTGATGATGAAACATAACCAACACCCGCATTCCAATCACCTTCACCATCAAATAGTCCATCTTTAGGAACAAGGAATCACCAAAGACCTAACCATATAGATGACTTCCCATCTCCACCACCAACCATACATCATCACCTTCATTATTAGTTGAACCACACCCTACGTCACTCAAATCACCTCCACAAATCCCACTATCCTTTGTGGAACCTCCTCAAAACATCCAATCTCCTCCATCTCCTACTCATGACAATAATTGCTCTAATTATCAACTCACCCAAGGGTTAGTTCAAGAAGTACGAAATGAGTTACATTTCATGTTTAATCATCTCCTTGAATGATTTGACCAAATCAACAAATATACTCGTCTTTAGAACTTGAGATTACAAGCACATTAATGCTCTTTGTTAGTTTTCGGCACAACATAGAATTATTAGAAAATGTACTACATGCTTTTGTCATTCTCATAGTTTTAGAGATATGTATATCATCTCTCGTGTTTTATTGAATGAAATTACATTTTGTATGCCATATGGTCTTGAGAATATGTTTGGTGCCATAATACATAACGTTTTTTGATGTTAACATCACATTTCACATCCACATTGCTGTCATAAGAATGCAGGTACACGGATCCCTCAGTTTTGCCTAGACGGATCCTCACAGGAAGGAACCGTGGGATCCGTGCAACAGAAACTCATTTTTTCACTAACATGAATCTCATTTGTAGGAAACTATGCTTCATATACTTGCTTTCTAACCTTTGTTTTGTAGATTTTCAAAATACACATGAAGACTTTGACACCCTCAACAAGGGGGAGCTTTTAGTCAAAGCAAAACAATTGCCAAAAGGCTTGCAATACTTTCAATTAGGATTTCTTTACTGCTTGACGTCCTCCTCAAAAGGGAGCACTCATCAAGGGGGAGCATTTCGTCATTAGACGAAACCATTTGCAAACATAATTGCAACATACTCGCTTAGTCTTCCTAATTACTTAACGCCCTCAACAAAGGGAAGCATTCGTCAAGGGGGAACTAAGACGAGAATCCTTCTCTTCTCTTACTCTCTATTTTTCATATTATTACTTTTCACACGTTTTTCTCAAAACAATGTGTTAGTTTCTTTTCGACGCTCTTTTTGTTTCGACAAAAAGGGGGAGAAGAGAGTAAAAACTCCAATTCAAACTTTTACAAATTTTAGTTTTTCCTTAAAATAATCTTATGTTTTGTCATCAACAAAAAATGGGAGATTGTTAATACAAATAAGCCATAAAAACATTTATTTATATTTTACGATCTTCTAATGTTTTGTCGATAACAAATGTAAAATCATTTTAACGAAAAATAAAATACGTAAATGGTTTGAGCCAATAGTTTACTAACACACTTACATTTTCATATAAAACATTAAACAACTATTATTGTTTACATCTTATTGAAATGCATATGTATAACAACTAGTGTTTACATAATATGGAAATGTACATATATACTTAGTATATATTGTAAAGGGTAATGTAATGGGTAAAAACCAAAGTCCATGACCCATGACCCATGATCCATTGACTAGGTACATTGAATGTTGTAAGGTAAAACCCAAAGTCCATGACCCATACCCATGGAGCTTGATCCATAACCTATGACCCATTGTATGACATCATGCATGAAGTCATGTTGGGTATTATCCATGATCCATGACCCAAGACCCATGACCCAATGTCTATATACATTGTATCTTGTTGGGTATCCATAAAACATTACCCATAACCCATGGTTCATAACCCATAACCCGATTTGCTACACGAAATCCGGACTTAAGCTGACTCAGCAGCCGGATCCCTAGGATTGCACTAGCCAGATCCCTCCCCAACCGTGGAACAGTAGACAATTTGTCTATAAATGGTGAGCCATTTCTCTCTTGCTCACTACCACTTTTACACATACTCTCTCTTAGTATTGTAACATCAATAACCTCAGATCTAAAGGATCATTCTATGTAGTTTTATGTTTGTGTGAGTCTCTAGGTTCCTCTTAAAGGTGAGATTACCACCTCTTGAAGACATGCAAGCTCAAGGTCATGAGTTGCTAAGCTTCGTCATCATCAAGACCGCTGAAGTGTATCTTGTTTATAGTTCTTTTCTCCCTTCATAGAAGTGTTGTGTTGAAGGCATTAGTAAAAGGTGCCGAAGGGCCGTGTCGAAGGCATTAGTAAAAGGTGCCGAAGGGTCGCGTCAAAGGCATTAGTGAAAGGTGCCAAGGGTGTACATTCGATATGGTGCATCAATATAGTGGTGTAGTGTTGTAATAAGGAGTGTGCCTCCTTTGGGGTAGTCGTGTAGTGGTGTATTGGGTAGTAGTTCCTCATTTGTAATGGAACTCGGTATCTAGCCTTGTATCGGATAAAGTGTAGGCGACGTTGTGATAGGTGTGGTTCTACCTCATGGAAGAACTCGGTGTCTAGCCTAGTACCGGAAAAAGAGTAGGCGACGTTGTGAAGGCTTCTCCGCCACATTAAGGAGCTTGTGTTGTGTAGTGCTTACGAACTCTCGAGTGGGGAACTCGGGGAATGGAGTAAGGCAAGGAAGGTGTCCCTGTAGCCGAACCACTATAAATACTCGTGTCGTGGTTTTGTGTTTCTTTACTCTTTATCTTTGCATTACTTATTTATATGCTTATCTATCATCATCCAACACACACATCAAATAGATTGACATAAGTCAATCTAAATAGTGTAAAACGAAGTTTTAATCGGTAAAACTATTCAATCCCCCCCCCCTTCTAGTTTTCACATACTACTTACCTCCTCCATCGACGATTTAGGTATAACTACCTCACATTTACTAGAAGCAGGCGTAGTAAGAACAAGAAAGTTAACTTAAGATTTTTGTAGTCAACACTAAGCATATTAGCAAATGAACTCAAATTATTAGCATTGGTTTTTCCTCTAGAATCATCCACTTGCTTACCTTTATTAGCAACATTCGAAGTACCACCAACATCATAAACCATGTTAGTTTCCTCCCTCAACACGTTAGTACACAACTTTAGAAGCATCATAAAAAGGATTTTAGTGTTTCCCATCATGACCCACTAACACGAGCTTTCCTTCAAGTATTTAACCCTCAAACTCACAGATCTTTGCAGCTAATCAAGTAGTAGTTGTATTACCAAACGCCTCTAACAAACTAGGGAACAATCCCAATCCATCATCTTTTCCACCTAATGAACCAGTCGAACTATTACCCGAAACAAAATCAATGTTTCGTCCATATTTTTTCTTGTGATTGCTACCCCTCCTACCCGAATCAAAAAATCGCTTCTACATGCTTACATTAATCTAACCCAATCAAAACCACAAAACCAAGAAGTACACGCAAAGCCCTAACTTTAACACAAACTGATGAAACTATAAAAGGGTTTCGAAAAATTAAAGCACAAACGAAGACCAAAATTAATCAGCACCAAGATGAAAACCTAAACCAACTAGGTCGATTTTAGTTACAACAGTTAACGCACGTTTAAACCAAAAAACAATCAATCAAATAATAGAATAGAAGATAAACCACGATTGATATAGGTCGGCTTACAATATATATTATGAATATCAATGAGAAGCGAATGATCAGTACCCCCGAACAATTGTTTATTATTTATACATGCTTGCCGAGATCAACAATACCATATACTCCCTGTCTCAAAATTACAGTCCCTTTTTGATTTTTTCGGTCTTTTTTTTTACAACTTTGACCTTAAGTATTTTTGTTTGTGTTATATAATGCTTAATGCAAAATATATGAATGGATTGGATTTTTTATGTACTTTCATTTGGTATAATTTTCATCAACTATTGTATAACCTAAACAAATATATTCAAGGTCAAAGTTAAAAAAGAAAGATAAAAAGTTAAATGGGGATTATAATTTTGGGACGGAGGTAGTACTATGAATATTTGTCCTTGTAAGAAAGCCAGAGAGAATTAAATAATGATGTATTCGGTTGAGAGTTTTTCGATAGTCGTCAATTTTCGCCTAAGGTTTTCAAAGTTTTAGATTGTGTGGGAGTTTTGTTTGGGTTTGTTTTTTTAACATATTAACGCATGACTATGCTTTCACAAATCTTTTTCACACATGGGGTCCAGAAAAAATATCTTTCTCTATTCTATTTTAACTTGGATTTGCAAATTGCCATCTCGGCCAATAAGTCATCTTTCCTTGCATCCCACTGACTCCAACATTAGTATAAAACGTTAGATTTTCACATACTAACTAGAAACACTCCCTCAACTATAATTTGTAAATTGGCTGTTGGGAATGACCACCTAAAAGTTGGAACTGAACATTTAGTAAGTTTATGCTAAGGGGCAATGGCATGTTTGTATGAATATTATCATAGCATGTCTTCGAATTTTGTGTCAATAAATTCTTAAGGGGCATCTTTTATCTTTAGAATATCAAGTCTTTTTTGCAGCAAGTATGAAGCATATTTTCCACAAAATCTGACCATTGTATTATGTGCATAAAAAACTTGTACAAAAGATATATATGCAATTATTCACTTTGGGAGGGATATATATGCATTTTTGCCCAAAATGTATTATGTAATCACCATAAGGGGTGTTTGGTAATGTATGTATGTATTAGTTATTATTTTATATGAACATATAAAGGGGCGTCTGACATTGTGTCTTTATTTTGGTCCAAACATTAGATATATCCCATAATAGCTCATAACATCAAAATGACACACAATAATATGTTTATCGCACTTAATCAAGTATACCACCTACACATTCCACATCAAAGAAACCCATGAACAAAAAAGTTTGGTCAAACAACTCACACAAGCAGGCAAAGGAAACCATATAATTCTTCAAGCAGCATAAAAATATTTGCAGTGTTTAAAAAAACATAAAATTTATATAAACTTCAAATGTCGAAATCATGTGAGAGTAACACATTTACCAATTGATTTAGGAACTTGCAAAATAAAATCACTCTTCAATCTTGCACACATTTCTTAAAAATCTTTAACACAATAACAAAACCCACGAAAGAATTGACACCTAAATACCTAATGTAGCATATATGAGAAATTGTTTAACATAGATGTTATGTGGTAATAGTTATTTAAAAGTGCCGATGATTATTTTTTGTTGCAAATAAAGATTTTTCCCCCAATTTCAACATGGTTGTACCACATAAAATGTTTTGATAGTTGACTCTAGATGGAGATTATGGAATTTAGTTATGTAAAAGGGGGTTAGCGGAAGAAACGAGATTGTTAGTAGGAGAAACAGGGGTTTGATTTTTGGGCAAATCGCATAAAAATGTATCAAACTTATGTTCAATTTCAATTTAAGGTACTAATCTTTTTTTTTTCTCAATTTAAGGTATCAAACTTTTTTTTATTTGCAATCCCGGGCAATCAATAGGTTTCCAGGTTATAGAAAAATATTCAACAGGTCACACTCCAAACACTCTCTTATCTTTTTATTACACCTAAATCCAAACACCTTGATCACTTAATTTTTCTATTGAACATAAGTTTAGTACCTTTTTATGCGATTTGCCTTTGATTTTTCTAATGAACACTAATAAGTTTTCTAATGGACAGTAATAAGACATTTTATATATGCTAGCAGTAACACAAATTTTTTTTAGGTAAAGCAAACGTACATATTAACCTCAAAGCTGTGGCCTAGTTTTGGGGCTTGAGATTTTTTCAGTAGAGGTCTCAAGTTCAAGCTGCACAAGCGACAACTTTGAAGCTAGTCTTCGGGCAGTTATTCCCTAATGCAAACGGCTTGTGAGGTTGGAAAAGATGGACTTTTGCAGAAATATGTCATGGATTTAATCACAAAATATTTATGCCTACAGAAGAAATTTGGATCTGTTTGAACTTAATTGATCTTATCTATTTATGTCATCCAAACCCCAAAATATACCAGTTATTCATTTTTCCCTTAATTCGGATTATTGATCCAAATGTAATTATGTTAACTTTTCTTGTTTTTTGGTAACCATGGTTTTTCTAACATGTTACGCAAACACAAACCAGGTAAAATATATAATATTTGCTCAAATGGTTGAGAATATGCTAGCAGTAACATATGCTTGATACTTGCCCAAAATGACCCATACACATTTTTGTTTAGTTAAAGCACGCATACATATTGACCTCAAAGTGGTGGCTAAGTGGTGGGGCTTGAGATTTTTCAGTGGAAGTCTCAAGTTCAAGCCGCACAAGCGGCAACTTTGAAGCTAGTCTTCGAGTGGTTGTTCCCTAATGCAAACGTATTGCGGGGTCGGGAAAGGGAATAATTTTGAAGAAATATGTCGTGGGTTTAATCACAACCCCTCGGCTCGCATAAAACAACTAAACATTGGTTGGGCTGGTCCATTGAAATGATTAGTCGACAAACAAAGGTGTACGGAGTTATAGTTTCACCGTCGATTTAAACATTTTAAAAAAATAATATGATTGCTTTTTATGTATTCGATTAACGATGTGAAGTTTTTTAATCCAATTACGGTATGTGATATTCTTCGAGCTTGCTAGCTTGTTCAATTATTTTATCTTTTCCTTGTTGGCATCAATTATAAGAGGATAATTTCTTCAAGTTTATCCTGATCTAGCGTATGCTACTTGATTACGTGAAGCTATTTTAAGTGTTATAAACTCAAATAATTGCAATGTTTTAGGTATAACTCCAAAAAGACGTGTCTAAAAGTTCATGAGTTGGTCTATGCTATATAAAGCATATAGCATACAAGCACGGAAGCATACGCAAATTGTTACTCCGTATTATATTTGGATCGACAAAATTGTTCGTGAACTTATCCAAAAACAAGAATTTGAAGATAAAGGTTATGTTTGGCGCGGTGTTTTTTGGGACGATGAGCGGTGTGCAATAAGTTTTTTGATTTTTATTGTTCGTTTGGCAATGGAACGGTGAGCTTTGCTATTATTTAAGAATGCTCATTTTTTTAATGCTTCTTTAATAAGCTGTGAACGCTGAGCTATGAGCTGTGGCTACTGCTCTCAGCTCACTGCTAATTTTACTAAAATGCCCAAAAACTAATGCTAGTGGTTGTTAACTTGCTATATATGTTGAAACGAAGTTCCTTTAAAAACCGTATTCTTTTCATACAACAGAGTCATTATATGCCCAATATATTTGTAATTTTGAAAATCACATGTGATATAAACTTTAAAAACTCACATCACAAATCAGATATGCTTTCGTATCGTATAATATTTAATACTTATAAAAAAATCGGAAAATTTTATCAAAATATATCGAAGCGCTCGTCTATGGAAAGATAAAAAAAATCTTTTTACGAGATTTTTTTTTGTCACTTAACGATTAACGTTTTTTAAGATATTTTGTTTTTTCTAAAAAAGTTGAAAATGAGTTTTAATCTTAATTTGAAAAATAATCAGCTAAAATTGCTTAATTTGATATTTGAATTTTATTTATTATTTATTTTTTGATATTTGTTTAACTCACCTTGACACGATGCCACCAAAACTAACGAGATTATTTCACGAGACTAACCAATTATAGAGACGGTCGATGACTGTGGGCCCTAATGAATATCACACATTATATAATTTTTAAGAGAGAAGAGATACGATGCACAGGAATTGATGAAGATTATGCAGAATTGCAGATGGATATAAATACTCCGTATATATTAAAAACACAAAGAGGAAAGTAAAGATCTAGATAATAAAGAAAATATTCCATACTAGGGTTTTGCTACTAATTCACAGAGATTCCATGCACAAAGCGAGAACCAAAATCAAGCGAGCATACTCGATCTCATATCTTTTCCAAAGTCAATAGCTAGGGTTTCTCTCCTTTATAAAATCATATATGCAACATCCATCTTGTAAACCTGAAGTCAATAGGGAATAAAATCTTAAGAATAAAAATGGTATGTCAGCAGGTAAAAGCAAGGTTTGATTCTCCCCCGATTGTATTTGTATAAAGTGGCCAGTTGTATTGGTCCACCTTCACTTATATATAAGAGCAGTGGGTGTGGTGCAGAGGTAACACCTCTTCACCACCGTCACGTCACTGTCACATAAGCATAACAAACCTTCACAACTAACCACAACAAACCCTTCCTCACTCACAACAAACCTCAACTTACTCATTTGAGTCTCACATACACATTTATTCACACACACAACCATACTAAAAAAATGTCAGATTATAACCTCGTTGTGGTGACGAAGAGGTTTGTATGAAGAGCCACGACAAGGGGAGACGGTGTGGTGAAGAGTCACGACAAGGTGCCATGTCACCTCCACCTAGGATGATGGCGAGCCACAACAAACCCACACCCAATGCTCTAACTTTTAACTTAAACAATTTTTCGAGACTTTTGGTTTTCTAAAAAAGATGCAATATCTTTTTTTGCTTTTTAACTCAAAATGATCGGATGCTAAAGCACATGGTTCAACTAAAGAGTTATTAACCTAAAGCTCCTCTTCCTGAACCCAAGAAGGTGGATAGTGCGAAGAAGACAACCACTGATGTGGCAAGTACGAGTAGGACGAAGATTGCTACATCTAACCATGTTGCTGCACTTAATACGATTGATTCTGATGAATCTGGCAATCCTACTGATGTAGAGGTTTCTAGTAATACAATGGAAGCAAAGGAGGTTGGGTCTATCGAGAAAGGTAATGTATCACAAGATTCGCTTGTGAGTGATTCAATGGTAGCTAACGCAGCTGGTCCTACCCCTATTGTTGAGAAAATTGGGGAATTTGAAATGCTTCTATTTGATGGGAAAGCTACTCTTGTTGATGATAATGGTAATCCTATTAAAAAGGTTGATTATCAGGGTTATAATAAGGATTTTCCGGCTACTTAGTTTACTAAGAGGGTTAACCCATTCACTAAGGTGTGAGAGATTGTGGATTCTGATAGTGATGATGAAGAGGTTGTGAACACGTTTGATGAGACGAGTAATCTATTTGGTGGTGGTCATGATCGCGAAGATGACTATGATGACTATGGTTATGATAACTATGCAGATCAGGTTTACGATCTTCCAGGAAACTTGGATGCCTATTATGACACGTATGGTATCAAGCTCCAAGGTCTTGGTAGGAAGTAATTTTATCTCCATAGGAGTCTAATGTTAATTTGAGTAGTGGTTTATTTTTTTATATAGAGAATAAGAAGTATCTTGTTATGTAAGCTTTTTGCCTATTTAGCGGGCTAAGATATGGGATTCACCCATATCCTTTGTACTTAAACGTTTTTTGGAGTAATATATTTACCGGGTCTTTGACCTTTTACCAAAAAAAAAAAAAAAAAAAAAAAAAAAAAACATTTTCAGATTTTGTATTTTGGAAGATTATGAAATAAGTGGAAATTCTAAACCTTTTGTTTATGAACAAGATAATGAAATAAGTCGAAATTTTAAACCCTTTTGTTTATGAATAAGATTCTGAAATAAGTGGAACAACGTTCATCATTTTGTACATAGAAAGGATAATGGTTTGTGTTCGACTTTTT
This sequence comes from Chrysanthemum seticuspe, assembly GCA_019973895.1. Lineage (NCBI taxonomy): Eukaryota > Viridiplantae > Streptophyta > Magnoliopsida > Asterales > Asteraceae > Chrysanthemum > Chrysanthemum seticuspe. The sequence goes on along the minus strand of BPTQ01000008.1, from coordinate 281,593,379 downwards.
ATTTCATTTTGAAGACGAGATAGTTGACAATATCTTAAGTGTTGTACGCAACTACGCACGAGCATATTGTTAACCGGTGATAACCGATGACCATTTGTCACCGCAACTATATGCTCTACTTAAGGAAAAATTGCATGTATGTGAACCAAGATGCCACTTTTCAGCTTAATTTAATTTTGTAACATATTTTTTTTAAGTACACTAAATCACGTCATACCCTTCTAGACCAACTGCACACTTATTTAACATTTTATTTGATATCCTATTGAATTACCAACTTCACATATTCAACCATATCTTGTCATACACACCTATATTCTTAACCCAAATTGAACAATTTTCACCACCGTCTTATTCCGATTACGATGACACCATTCTCGTTCATTTTCCAGCACACTCGATTTCGAATGAAACGACGATGAAGATGTTGCGATCCAATTGTGAAGTGAGGGTCACTTGATTTCAAACAGGGTCTGTTTACATCCAACAGTTTCTAAACTACACCATTTTGCGAAGCATATGCAAATTATTCAGTAGGACGCAATCCACCTCATATATGACAAGACTGTTGGTTAATGTTTGTTAGTAAGGTTAAGATAATCAATGTAATTGGATATCTCTTAGAATCGTTTTATCACTTCCTAAAAAAATTATTTGACCCTAATACAAGAGTATCACAAATATCTCTTTGGGATAAGACTAAGTATACAAACCAATACCATTTTCGCTTCTAAGTGTTTAGGTTTTTCTGTGTCCATTCCATGCAGATGTGTGTTCCTTTTTATAGGAAAACTTAGAACCAAATAATGAAATCATGATAATTAATCGACCCATTAATTACATCATAATGTTCCTTCATTATAGGTCATAGTGGTTACAAATTTTTGAAAACACATTTGCATCATTTCATTTCATTTCATTTAGCATAATACTCAGTCGGGCCATTATCTACTTAGGTCGCGTTCCGAAACCGTTGTACTCTGTTATTTGATTGATTCATTTTCGTATCACTACCTTTACTTGAGCTGAGTTCATGGTCCATATTTTACTTGTTTTGAAATAGTTTGGGGTGAGAATAAATACTTGTTATGCTTAAATACATGTTCGTTCACTTGGACATATTGCTAGTTACTCATCACATGTTTAAACATTTCAACTACTTTCAATTACTTCCTTTCGAAAACAAGTACTTCAAAAATTTACGTGAGGTTATATCCCCACATTTTTACTCGCTTTACTACTTGCTTTACAACTTTTGGGGCGAGAACATGCTTGCTTTTACTCTGGACACAAGTACCTTTTACACTATTGTTGTTCCTAAATATCACGTCTACTATTAATCTAAAAGATCTAAAGTGGGTGGGGACACTTGATTCTAGAGAGAGAAACGAGAGAGAAAATAAGAAAGTCTCTCAAGACATTTGGATAAGGCTGGGCACACTCGTGACCAGACATGACCCATGTCACCAGGTGCCACATCAGCTTTCTCTATCCGGCGACCAGACATGACCAGGATGCCACAGTCGATAACCGACTTTTTTTTTTTTTTTTTTTTTAAATTCAAACATTTTAAACATCAAATTTAAATTCATTAAAATTAAAATAAACATTAGAATACTAAATTAAAATAAACATTACAATACTTAAACTAATAATCTAAACCGTAGCGTTCCTTGATTGTTACCTTGACTTTCGTCAATTCTTCTAGTTGTCATCCGGTCAAAGTTGGGTCGATTGAGGTATTGTAGAAGATTATGTCGGTCTCCCGTTTTGATAGCCTCAAGAGCTCAAGTTTCTCATTTTTCTTCTCCAGCTCTTTTTCCCTCAACCGTATGTACGCATCTTCTAAACCCTCCTTATTCTTACCTTTCTCCCCTTTTGACGGCTTCTTGAATTTGAAGAAAGTTTTGGCGATGGATTTTACAAATGATTCTGATGGTTCATCATCAGCACGAGAGGAGGAGGGTGATTTCTTCCTTGCTTTGTCACGACCTATCGGTCGTGATTCTCTAGTCTCTTCCTCATCATCAGAATCATCAACATCTTGGACATCCAAAGGATCACGAGCTTGGGTTGAACCCGAGGTAGTGGTAGAACCCTTTGTTTTCTTCCGACTAGTCATTTGGAAAGCCGGCATCTCAGTGTTCTTCCAAGCATCATGACCCTTTAAAACTTTCCAACACTCCGCCAAAGTGAAATCATGACTGTACATCATACGGTATTCTCTAAGAGCTTTTGAAGTGTCATCTATATCATTCTCACCACTTCCATGGTTATTCTTGATATTATCAATGATAGCGCAATAATTACCAACCCTATTACGAATCCTATTCTTCCATTTGGTAGTGATGGAGTCGTAGGTTCAATCTGAGCGAGTTTCATTTTTAAAGTACTCTATCACTAACTCCCAAAAGTGGAAGCGGTTCAAGGCGTTTCGTCTCTCCGAGTTTTCCGACACATGAACCCAAGCTTTACAAAGCGCGATCTCTTCCGCCTTTGTCCATGCTTCAACGGTCTTCTTGCCTTTCGCCTTGCTTGCTTCGGGCTTCTTGCCTTTGTCCTTGGCCTTTGAAGCACGTCTTGATGGCTGCTTTGGTTTGATGGGGGACATTTCTTCAGCATCGTCGGTTTTTTCATCATTAGAATCTTCAACGGTAATGGAATCATGGTACGAACCGTGACCCGAACCTTGCCCCATCGAAGCATCTTGAGTTTGGTAGTTTTGTGTCGGATACTCCGGCAAAAAATCTTTCAAATTCATGTCAAGATTAGTACTTCGAAACGGGGAATAAGGTTGATACGGTTGAGGAGGATAAATGAATTCCATGTTTGGATGATACGATGACCCACAAGGTTTTTGCTGGTAATTGGTGTAAGGACGTTGCGGTGGGACAAAAGGACGGTTAACGTAAATGGGTTTTGGGGTTTTGATTTGGTTGTGCTAGTTGTGATTGATATTCAAAACTTTGTGGATGAAATCGAATAGGCATGTTTTGTTTCCGGTTAATTCAAAGTTATTTTCCGGCGAGAAATTCAAATTCGGTTGATTTTGGAGTAGTCGGGATCGTCGGTTTTTTGATTGTGGGTATTTTTCTTTGACATTTTGAACTTGGATGAGAATTAGATTGAGGTTGGAAGTGAATATAGATGAGAAGTAGTTTGACGTGAATTGTGTATGAGATTATGTTTGAAGTTGGTATTTATAGAGTGGTAAATTTTTTTTTGAAAAAAAAGTTTTTTTTTTTTTTTTTTTTTTTTTTTTTTTTTTTTTTTTTTTTTTTTTAATGCCCAAATGGGCAAAAGTGGTTGGGGATATGATTTTTATATCAGTTGAAAAATGAACCAATGTTCAAATTTTTGGCCCTTCGACCGATGTCCTGACCACACAGCACACTCGACTCGACCGATGTTAATATCGATCAAGGAGTGAAAATTTCGACGACCGACCGATTTCAAATACTCGACTATGCCCAGCCTAACACACACTTCATTACCTATGAGGTAGGGGTATTTATACCCATACATACGTCTCGCATCCCCTCACAACTATACAAGTGTTGCGAGGTATAATGTTGTCGCAAGGTTACACATTGTTACACAACATACCCTGTTCTATAACAAAAGATAAATAAAAGTCCCTACTATAATTTGTTAGGATTACCAAAATCCATATGAAAGACTCGGTCACCCCAATTTATGTCTAGCATAAGTTAGCTCGTAGGCTTATTAGTATTAGACTAGTTAGAGTAACACCTGTGGAGTCGAGTCGGGGCTTTCCCCACTGTCAGCTCGCTCCATAGCCCAAGTAGGGGGGTTTTATGTAAAGACTATATATACCTTCTTCCACCAAGGAAGAGGGTTGGAGCTTCTAATCATACAACTTATTTCTCTTTCACTTTCTCTCTTTAGAACTCCCACTTCTCTCTCTCTCTCTCTAGAAAATCTGCCAAACCAAATAGTTTGATTTAGTTTGTGGGTGCTCGGATTTTTAGAGTGGTTTTGTGGTTTTTCTTTGGTTCGAATGCTATTTGATAAAAACTTCATGGTTTGATCTTGTTTGTGGTTTGATTTGATATATGGTTGTACTTTCATGTTTAGAGTTGTTCTAAGAGCCTAGATTGGAGCTTGGTTAGGTTATTTCATTAGTGTATTGGTTAGTTTGGGTGAAATTCGTGAGTTTATAGTTGTGTTCTACATTGCGGTTTGACATGTTCTTGGTTGAGGTTTGAGGAGTTCTTGGCTGAGGTTTGAGGTTTGATGTGTTAAAGTATGTTGAGGTTTGATTAAAATACTCAGTTGCGTTTTGATTGGAATCTAAATAGAGATAAAAGACAAAACTGGATGAAAGTGACGTTTGTACTTTCACGAAAGTGACCTTGGGTTTTGTCCTTTAGCTCTTTGCTTTGAGGTTTGAGGTATGTGGTTTGAGGTTTGCGGTTTGAGGTTTGAGGTTTGAGGTTTGAGGTTTTAGTGATCCTGAGGTTTGAGGTTTGCGGTTTGGTAGTTCCTGCATTTTGAAAGACTGCATTTTGGTCTTGCGTTTTGAACCTGCATTTTAATCAAGCTGTGTCTTATGATCTCTGCGTTTTGCTCAAGGCTACGATTTGAGGTATGCGTTCTGAAGATTCTGCGATTTGACACAAGTCCTGCGTTTTGAGGAATCTGCGATTTGACTTAAGATACTGCGATTTGAGTTATGCGATTTGAGGTCACTGCGATTTGAGACCTGCGTTTTGGGACACTGCGTTTTGAGCTCTGCGTTTTGTGGTAACTACGTTTTGCCTAAGTGGTGTTGCGTTTTGCTATTGCGTTTTGGTCCTAAGTTTTGTATCAAGCATTGACTGCGTTTTGCTCAAGCTTCTTCACTGCTTTTGTTGATTTTTTTGCATCTGAAAGTTGACTTTTATGTCAAAACTTCAAACGGCCATAACTTTTGAATCGTAACTCCGTTTTCAGCGTTCTACCCATCAAAATGTGACAACTCGTAAATTCCTCGATGCGTAGTAACTGGAGAAACATCAATTAGAGCGATCGTTTTAAGAAATTGAGATACGAGTCGTGTTTTATATCGTTTTTATTGTAAATATTATTAAAAAAATAATGGCGTAACTCTCCCGTGTTATGAATCCCTCGTTTGCTAGTCCAAACGAGCCCCGAACATAATATGACGAGAGTTTAGAAAAGTTACAATAAGGGTCCCTAGAGAAAATTTCATAGCGGTCCTTACACTTTCTATTTTATAAGTTTGATCCCTCCATGGGTATAAATACCCCCAACTCTCACCAATTTCCCCATTTCATCACTTTCTTTCTCTCTCTACAATTCACACACAAACTAACCACCCTTCTCTCTCTACAAAATATGGCCACCCTATTTTAGGGTTCAGGCGCCGTCAACTTTTTCGGCCAAATTCCGGCGACCTCCAATAATTACACCACCCTCCTAGATGATAGATCGGGCAATTGTGGTTACGTTTTTGTAACCCACACGCCACGAATCTAAACGACGCGCCCTAAATCTTTAAAATAAGATTCGGACTCTTGGTTTTTTTGAGGTTTCATGTTTTATTTTGGGGTTCCAAGCTTGGTATACGAGTTGTACTCGTATGGGACACCAACCCACTCGTTTCTTCTCTTGTCCTCTCGGTAAACCCTAAACGCCCCATTATCATTTTTATTTCCTCTTTTTAAACGATTTCCTGTATCATTTGTGTTGTTTTTCGTGGAAGCCAATTTAATAAAAATGAGTTAATAAGCTTGTGGACATAGTACGAATTTACAAAATGATTTGGTTAACAGATTCGTGTGGTGTCGAGATTAAGTGATTTCGTGGGTCTTGATTTAATTTCGTATTCATGGTACTAATTTGAATCGAGTAAATGAGATAAAAATAATTGTGACTATTAACATGTGGCAAGAGATGTATTCGATTGAGATGTGGGTTGATTATTTCTGTTTTGGATGAGTGAATGGTTCGGGTCGGGACAGAAAAGAATTACCGGGTTTGACTTGAAGGTTTTTCTTTGATTTATAGGTCGGTTAAGGATTCATGTGTTAATTCATTTTCTGTTTTGAGTCAAGTGACTCAATAAGTCGGGTCAACCTCGAGTCGGGTTGGGTCAAATGACCCATGTGGGTATTTGTTGTAAAAGTTGTGAAACTGAGTTGCGTTTATTGTGTCGGTCACACTAGAGTGTATTTGTATTAGTAAATTGTTGTCGGGTCTCGTCGGGTAATACTTGGATTAGACGACGTAACTAGTTATAAATCGTAAAACGATGATAATAAAGAATATCGAAACAAATAAGTGGTGACCGGTATAGGCAATGAACTAAAATGGGAAATATGTGACGAGATAATTATATGTAAGTTATTGATTATTAAGGGATTATAAATTGCCATTATAAAGGAACACCAAAACTAATAAATGGAAAAACGGAATAATTAAAAAGGGTAAGATTATTAGCATGAGATGACGTTTGACTTGTGATTTTTATTGGTTTCGGGTTTGATCCGAGTGTTCATCTTAATATGTTACTTAGCTATGGTATAAGTCGGAAGTAGTAGCGGGTATTACTTGAATTAGACACGATACTAGTATACAAGTCCTAATTGGTTATCAAAATGAATTAACGACTACTAATGAAATGTTTGAATAATATATGCTTACGGGTTAACTATATATATATATATATATATATATATATATATATATATATATATATATATATATATATATATATATATATATATATACATGTACATATAAAACGGTATGATAAACTATGATTGATAATTGATAAAGGATATTATGTAAAGGTTATAACTTATAAGATTTAATACGAATTATAAAGTTTAGAATAACAATTGATGATGAGTCATGATGATTATAAGTACGCTAAACGTTTTGTACTGAATGAGTATAATATATTAGACTCGGAAATGAGTTTAATATATTTGTTTCGCGATATGCTGAAATGTTCTATTTTCTCATATTAACTAATGGCGAGGTGTTTAGATATATATTGTCGACGAATGGGGTTTTATTATTAAAAACCCTTATAATTCATGCTTTACTACAATAATAACTTGTATTTTATAAATACATGATTAGCCTCTATAAACTAGTTGAAGACGGTTATTTGGATGAGATAACTTATTAAAGACATAATGGGTTGAGGAACGTTGGGTAAACGTACATGTCATTATAGTACACTACTCAATACACCTTATATGAAGTATTTTATTATAAACTTGTATAAATTACGAGTAACAAATGTGACATCTTTATTAATTAAGTGATAAACGGAAACTTATCTTTTATTGTTAACGTGTACGTTCGGGATTTTGGGGAAACAAGTTAACCTATTTGTATTTAAATAAATAGTCTTTGTCATTTCCTAGTCTTTGACTAGCTTGAGTATTGTCGGTATATTATAACTTGGTCAATGTCTTTTCCATTTTGGAGTGCGTTCTAGTTAGTATGTCTCGACTTTGTCGACGTCTTCTCTTTCGCGTGAGTTGTGCGTCGCGTCTATGTTTCTTACCACACCACGAAACGTTAAAACTAAACTTTTGAGATATTAATTATGAACTTTTGGGGACGATAATGTACTTTTGAAAATAACGACATGAATGATCCACGAAAACTACAACACATTACCTTCTATTGATTTCTTTATCATATGAGCTGTATTTTAAGATAATCGTATACGCATTAGGTTGTGCCGTTCCTATTCTATTGTACTCGTCGTACATCCATCTGGGTGCCGTGGAGATTAGCTTTAGATGCCAGTCATGTCAATAGTGAATAGTGCATTGTTGTGACTAAGGTGAGTTTCATAGCCCCTCTTTTCAAAGGTTTTTATAACTATTTTGGGGGAGAATACATGCTGCTTTTAACAAACTATAACTGGATACGTGAATATGATTTGAGTATGACTGTTCTTTGGTATATTTGATTTGGTGAATGAATGCTTTATGTGTTTATGTGAATATCAACTATTTTTGGACCTGCCACTACTATTTGAAATTGCTAATGTGTTTACTAGGAAATGTTAGACATGCGACATTTGTTGACTTAGACTAGGGTGTCATCTCCATGCTATAATGCGATGCCTAACTAAGAATTAACCGACCTAGTCCAGGGTAGCTTGTGTTCTAAGCCTTGCTACGACTGTGCTGGCTAGAGTCGCTCAGGGCCCTGCAATGAGATCTCACACATATTGATGATTATTGATTGGATTGATTATTAATTGGATTGATTGTTGGTTGGTATATTTATTATCTATCTGCCTTAGTCGCATATAGCAATTAAACTCTATCAGGTCCACTATTACATTTTGTAACTAAACTCTATGAACTCACCAGCGTAAGCTGACTTTCTTAGCTTGTGTTCTCAGGTTTAAGGCGATAACTCACTATTGGAAGACGCTTGTCAAGGGGCATGGTTATAGGCGACTCTGATGAATAAACGGGACCGCTTTAATTATCTTTCGGGCCTATTTCCGCACTACTTTCATTAATGTAAACTTAATGTTTTCAACTAATGAATCTTATTCTAAATAACTGGGATAAAAACCATTCTTTGTACCTTATGTTGTGATACCAAGATTGTAGCACCCAAAGGCTCGTATGCTTCTACTAGACCTTTTTTTTGGTGTGTTACAGATTGGTATCAGAGCAAAGGTTATAGAGAACTGGGTATTTTCAAAACCTAGACTATAACCACTTTTTCAAAAACTTAGCCCTATGACCGCCACGTGCCTTCCTGCCAAGCTGAAGCCTCGCGTATGACTAGTTTAAGGATGTAGATGATTGAGAACGCATTAGACGAATTGATTGAGGAGATAATTGATATTGGCTTATTTGATGAATGGTTTGATTGGGCACTTGTTGAATGTATACCCTGTTTGTAGATGATTTAAGTCTCCCTATCTTAGTAGTTCACTATAAGTATTTCACATGCTTATACACACAGTAAGCATGTCCTCATGCTTACGCATACCCCATAAGCATTTCCATATGCTTATTCACGCCCTATAAGCATGTCTTCATGCTTACACACACCCAGAAAACATGTCCTCATGCTTTCGCACGCACTATACCTTTCACAGAGTGTGGAGTCCCAAAACTTAGATCTATAACACTTAGCTTGTATTAAGTAGTTGCCTTGGGTAGTTCCAAAGCAACAAATAGAAAACTTTGTACGAATATACATAAATATGCGGAATCTACTTGAGTATACTTAGAAAATGAAAGTAAACAAACAAATACAAACTGTGATAACCAATACTTCAACAATATTAATCAATAATAGGGATACTCTCAAAGTATCAGAGTTACGCAATTTCCTTGCGTAATCTCACCACTCGATTTAGAACTTGCACATTAGTAGTGGTCGTGGGAATGATTTGGGAATGTAAAGGAAATGGTGCTATTATAACTAAGTCTGGGAGTCACGAACGAGACCTTTTGTCTCGTGAACGTGAGTTCCATAGTTATGTTTTGATGAACACGGGTCTAAAACGCGTTAAAACTAATAAAACATGTAAACTGATGTGTTGGTATAGTGTGTTGTGTCATGTTCACGTGGTTGTTGCATTTTATCACGTTTATGTGTTCTTGGTCATAACTAGATGATGGGTTATAATGGTTTTGATGATGACGAAGGGTGCATAGTCTCGTGTCACTATTTTGGGTCAAGACTTTCGTAAATCAATGTTTTGTTCTTAAGTGTTGTCAAACAAGTGGTAGTCAGTTTTGGATTCTTAATAACGGGTTCATGTCCGCTAGTGTTATAATAATATGCGAAACCAGTAAGTGTTTGCAAATAATAAATTGGACTAACGTGTAATTATTTTGTTAACGGTAAATCATTGGTACGTAACGGTTCTTTGGGATTGGACGATATTTTAATTAATAGCCTGAATTTGATAACAAATTAATTGTGGTGATTTGGGTAATTTGTAAGTTGTTAACAAACATTAGATTTGATACTCGTTAATCGGTTGTGTTTGGGTAATTGAAAGAGTCGATTAGAAGTGTTTAGTGGTGTTGGGTATGTTTGATTGTCTGTTTTGATGGCGAGATTGGTATGAGATTGTTTGGAGGATTAATTGGAGTTGTGAAATTGTTTATTTTGGACTTAATGATATATATGTCAACTTTATGCTACGTCGATGTTATCTTGACTTTTTAGTCTCGACTGACCCCGACAACGCCGTGACATGGTCTTTAGTATTTATTGGTCAATATGATGTGTAAAAGCCGAGAGTCATGACTCGGACTTGTGAACCCGAAACGAATAATGACTCGAAACTTATATTGAAGCTTGACGTAATATATATTGAACTAGTAAATAATACTATAAAATATAGATGATAAATGGTTTTGTACTAAACATTTGATAACAAGGCTCGCCTCGTTATTCGATATTAAAAAAAAAGGACCAACGTCTAAAAATAGAAATGTTTTGTAATAAATGAGTCATTAAATGTTTCGAGGGCACGTTTATCGAAAGGTGTCATTTATGAGTATTTAATACTATTTATGTGTTGTGCATGGGTTACGGATAACCTAACATTAATAGCGTCGATCCACGTGGATAACGGACTTATTAGGTTGACGAACCTAATTAGCACCCGCTATGTACGCAGGATAATATTATTAATGTGTGAATTATCCTTATGACTCGTTAGGATGTGACTGGTCTTTGGATAATAAGCTACATGGATAAATGGTTGAGTTTATCGAGTTGACGAACTCGATAAGATCTAACCATTTACTTCGAAGCTTATTAAACTCTAAAGCTTATCGCTTAGACGTCTCATTGTGTCATTACGTGTCACATTGTGTTATTTGAGTGCATTCATGGTGTCTTGTTGAGTCGAAAAACGACATTATGATTGTTCAGATTTACGTGGACGACATCATTTTTGGGTCCACTAATCCGAATCTTTCAATTTTTTTTGAAAATCTCATTAATAGCAAATTTGAAATATCCATGATGGGGGAACTAAAGTTTTTTCTTGGTTTACAAATACATCAGTCCCCTCGTGGAATTTTTATCAATCAAGCTATACCACACACACACGATGATACCTAAAGCTAATAACTAAATGGTGAAATGAGATATTATTGAGATAAGAAAATGAATACATTGGGGTAGATAACATTGAAGTTGGGAATATATGTTAAGAATTGGTTATAATAATTGGTGGTGCCTTGCTGTATAAAAATTCATTGAACCTCGAATGAATATAGACTGGTCACCTATATTCAGCCAGAGACAGCAGGACATGGACTGATCACCTATGCCCGTCTCAGAGGTGAATTTTGCAAATACTGGGAGTAGTTATAACAAAATTATATTCGGGTTAGAGATTGGTTTTAAGAACGAAGAGCTTTAGGTGGACTCGCACACTTACACTCACCAACATCACGAAAGCCTGCACTCACACATGACACATTGGCATTGCAACACCTCTGGAATCGTAACAATTTTGGCATCGCTACACGTCTCTGCTTATGTGAAATTCCTGTTTATCACCGTCGAGCGTAATTCGCCGTAAGTCGGGTTAGACCTGATTGGCACCGTTTGCATCTGAGTTGCTTATCGTCAAAAGTCTCGTCAATCTTACTCGAGCGTTTGGGATTGTTTTGGGCTATTTTGGATTTGTTCTTGGCTATTTTGGGTTTGGTTTTGATTTTGGTTTTTGGATTTTTGATTTTGTAATTTTGATTTCATTCCGAGTTTTAACTCATCTCTTGACTTCGAATCACCATTTGGCCTCGAATTATTATTCGGCTCCGTTTCGTTGATAAATTCGTTAAAATCATCATTCAACCTCATTCGGTCGCATCGCGATAGTAACCGTATTGGAATTATCATTCCGCTGCATCTCGTTAGTAAACTTGTTGGAATTATCCTTCTGCATCGTTTCGCTAGTAATCCCGTTGGATTTGTCATTTAATCTCGTTTTGTTGGTAACCCTACTACCAACACTTATATCTCAAGCCTAGTCTCGAGTTGATTATTGTTTAAATTTTCAAAACCGTACCATGCACTCGATGTTCATTCAAATGAAGTCATTTAGTCGACGTTGTTCCCTTTCTGAACCAATAATTTTTTATCAACGTTGCTTCGCCAACAACTTTCAGTTAAGGTAGTACCTTATGTGTTGTTGATGGCGTACTTTATCCTCTATTTAGGTAACCCTATCGATAACGATCGAACGACTTGTTTTAGTGAAGTTGTTCACCGAGGATTATCCTTAGAAATTGTTCCATCGACATTGCTCTAGCAACGTTGAACTCTCAACATCATTTTTTCAACTATAGTCTGCTACATCTTACTGCCGATTGTGGTACTACCAACCCTGTCCTATTGATGTTGTACCTTACACTCCATCGATGCGAAATTCTCTAGTATACCTACTTAGTGCCATTGACGTTCACTCGTATTTAGGAATTGATTTGATATCGATTGGTAGTCAAACTTCTTTTGAGAACTGGAACTTTGGAGTTGAAAATTGAACCTTTCTGCGTTAAGTATTAAGTGCACCAATGAGTCAATCGACTGACTGCGGTTAGTAACCAATACTCTCTTTTAGGAGTCGTACTTTTCGTCTCCAACCTAGATATCATGGTAAGTCAACCGACCGATTGCTGGTAGCAATCAACACTTTCTAACAGAGATATACCCTGAACTTCCTAGACTTCCCATCCAGTAGAGATTCCGTACCCAACGAGAACCTTGGAATCCTAAGGAGTAACCTGAACCGCGTTCCTTGGGATAACCACCTAATCATTCCCTCATCCTTCGAGAAATGCCTACTATCCTTTTGAACCTCTTACCGAACGATAAGCTACGTCATAGACGAAACCTTGGAAGTACATCCCCGCCCTTACCCGAGTAGTTGTTGGTAGTCCTACCTAACCTGTTCACCTCCCGCTAATCAGTAAGATGGAAAGTATAGATGACATTGCTTGTCTCTCTCTCCAGTAGCTATAGCAGTAACAGAGAATCCCTCTATCTTCTTTTAAAGAGGTGAGAGAATACTCACTCCTCTCCTTTCGGTAAAGTGACTTACTCCAATAAGCTAGTCCTCACTTTCGAACTCTAGCTCCTTACCTTCTTTCCGCTATGGGACTCCGATTAAAAAGGGAATCCCCCTGGTTCATTTTCTCTATCTGAAATTCATTTGGTTAGTACACACCTGATTCTTCTTTCTCAACCTTCAACTCCCTCCGATACACTTTAAGGAAGAAGTGGGATCGGAAAACCTGAGTTACACAAATAAACTTCTCTACACGTAAAGGAAACCGTGTGCTTTAGGAAATGCTGATTTCTATCCTTTCTGGATTGTGGAAATAGCCACACACCCATTTTCATCTATCACTTCCTAGAGCCGAGAGAGCAGATCTGGATATGCTTATAGTGTATCATCTCCAGACTGATGGCTGAAGCAAAGAAACCATTCGTACCTTAGTAGAACACATCGTGTGTCTATCGAGTCTGAAAACGGTTGGGACAACCACCTTCCATTGGCCAACTTCTCCTATAACCATGCCTATCACTTTAGTACCTCAAAGGCACCGTAAGAGATCCTCTATGGTTAAAAGTGCCAATTCTGATTGTTGGGTAGAAATGGAAACACCCAACTAACTAACCTATTCAAAAGATACAAAGGAAATCGTTCTAAGTCGAGATGGATAAACAAGCTACTCGCTAATCGTTAGGAGACACGGACAACGTAAACTTCTCAATTCTAGAGATAACCTAGACCAAGCTTAAGAGATTCACCATGAGAATAAGTGAAGCGTTTAGTAAACGCGAAAGCGTAAGTCATCGTTATGTCGATCTTTTCGAGATCCTTGTTGAAGTTAGACTAGTAGCTCAGAACCTTGACCTAACGTCAAGACTCAGTAGTACTCCTGACATTTCGTGCGTAATAGGAAGAAATGACTCGCCGATGAGGCCATTGTTATCCCTCTGGGAAATCTGAATCCTTGAACTTATCATCAAGAATGATATTCTTCATTGATCTCTATAGACAAAACTACAAACTAGTGATAATGATATCTCGGCTATTCAAGAGACTTGATCATCACTCCTCACATAAGGATTATTGACATTCCATCTATGTCAATAAGCATCCATGTGAGACTTCTCATATTATGATAAAATGGGATTTTATCATAATCTTTAAAAACTTCTAAAAGAATTATGATTTATTCATAAAAAGGGAACCTCATCAAATAGGACTAGTAAAACACGTCAAAACCCCAAACCATAAGTTATAGAGCATAAACATCAACCCTAGCCAAGAATTAGAACTCCCAAACCAAAATTATCAAAGATCACTTAAGCTGTCAAATTGCTGATATGCCGAATCCCTGTGCTTGAACTAGCCGGATCCCTCATACAAGGGGTCCGTGGGATTCATGCAACATAAGACAAAATAAGAAATAAATGATCACTGTGGAAGTTCCACTCTTCACTTTACTCTCTCAAAACTCATGAACATAAAACCCATTTACTGTTCATAGGTGTTAATTGATCATCTTCTCCAAGGAAACAATCTCTTGTGTAAGTATAATCTTCACTACATTGTTATTTCCATTCCTTGATTCCTAGGATTACAATTTTCATCTTTAGAAATTGAGCTCAAATGGGTTTGTCACAAAAAATGAAGATGTATTGAGCAAAATTGTGATGAATCCTATTAGGTTACTATTTACACAATTAACACCACATTGTGGTTTTGATGTTTAGGACCAATCACGCCTAGCAATCGTCAACAAGATTACCATGACACCGCTCACTACATTCTCATGTATCATCGTAAGGATGGTTTGAGCCTGGAGGATAGAAAAGCCTTCAAGATGTTGGAAAAGAGACTATTCCACGAAGGACGAGTTGTTGAACCCTCATTCATCAACAACACCGACATTCCTCGAGTCTTTGGGGCAATCAACTTCAATTGTCTTTTGAACATTAATGAGAAAATTTGTCCGGTGTTTGTACTAGAGTTTTACAAGACCATGAGAATCATTTGGAATGAAGATGGAACCTTCTCGATAGCCTTCATCATCAATGAGCACGAGTTCACCTTCACTCTTGTAGAGTTTGCAAGGATACTCCGTATCCCATGTCAAGGAGTGTTTATGTACTCTAACGAATGGTCGTTGGCGGAGCTACATGACATAGTGGATCATCACAAGGTATACTTCACATTAATCCCGGAAGCAACTACGGTAAGGGATACCATCTTGATGGAAAGAGCATCTCCATCAAGAGTCACGAGAAACTCCAAGGTGATCTATAGGGATCCATTTCAAATGGAGCTTTCGGAAATGTTCCCATTGTACAAGAAATGGGAACTCGTGCTAAGGGAGAACGTATTTTGCTTGGGAGGAAATAAGGATCATCCCAATGCTTGCCTAAACTTCATGATCTATTGCCTTGTAACCGGTACTCACTTCAACCTCGCCTATTACATGGTAAAAAGAATAGCAAGTGTGAAAAGTATGGACAAGATGGTACTCCCTTATGCCATGCTCTTGACTCGTCTAGCAACCTTCGTCTTTGCTCTAGATCCTTCTCCTTATTCCTATGACCACACTTTTTGAAACAAGGTCATGGTGCCTCTATCCGATAGAAAGACTACAAGGATCATGGTGGATGGCAAGAGACCTCACCCACGAACGGACTCATCGGATGAAAGAGAAAGAGAAGGAGAAGGAAGCAGCAACCCCCTTGGCAACGTCCATCTCGACCCCTTAGCATACATTAACCAACTGCCGGATGTCCCAAGCTCTTCACAAGAGTTCCAACAAACTAGGGGCATATTCAAATGTTTTGCTAACTTCCTCATGAAGAAGAAGAAGTAGAGATGGAGGGGTGAAGAGTGAAGGTGATAGAGATGGAGATGAAGATGGAGGTAAAGTAGGAGGATGAATGGAAGGAAGGTAAGGTCTTAGACCTTAATTTTTGAACAATTTATGAAACAATGGTCTGTAAACAATCTAAACAATATTTATGTAGTTTAGGACGTAGCTCGTAGAAGATGTCATAACTTAGACTAAGACATTCTAACTTAGGAACCGGGAAAATGAGAATCTTACGACAACTTGATCTCATTCAAGTAGTCGATGTAACTCATTTTGCTTAAATTTTAGTCTCCCCTACTTGCTATGCGTTATATTTGTTGTTTTCATATGTTTATTGAATGTAGAAATGATTAGGATGAGTATTTGCTAAAGAGTGCAAAAACTGCACATTTGCTGAGAAGCTACTGGTGAGCAGTAGCCGGATCCCTGGGCTATAACTACCCAGATCCCTCAAATGAGGGAACCGTGGGATCCGGGCAAACAGACATGCAGCTGCAGACCTTTATACATCAAACCATCCCCTAAGACCACATCATACTAGCTAAACATGATTCTTTAGGACCACTTAAGTCTTCCTTAAGCTCGGTAGGTCTCACACTCACCCATAGCTAACTTAGGATCAAATACAAAGTGCTTTTGATTTATCAATTCACCTAAACTCACCATATTTCCGCTTGAATGCTCACACATTGTTCCTCACATCTCAAAACACTTAGCTTGATATTTCTCTCAATTTTAGCAAATTGATTTTAGTCGTCCTTACCTCAAAATAGGCTTAAAACTAGTTTTTCATTTCTTTTTATTTCCTAGGATTTTTTCAACTTTCTCTTAAGCCACCATCTGATCTCTAGGATCAATTGTCCTCAGTTTTCATTCTCAAATCAATGATTATCATCCTTAAACACTTAGTGGCACTCTCAAAAAGTCCATTTTCCTACCAAAAACCATCATTAAGTATCCTCACTCCTTATGGTTGGACATTTAAGACATCTAAGTAAAGTCAAACCCTCCAGATTTATAGGTACTAGACCTTAAAAGAGCATAATCACTTCACCACTTTGTTGTCTGTCAGACGGATCCCTGGCATATAACTAGACGGATCCCTAGTGAGAGGGAACCGTGGGATCCGTGTCTACAGAAAGCTTGTGATCTGCTTTTCTTCCAAATTCAAACCCTCTTTGGTAATCTAAACACTTTTGCTTATCATTTAATGACTCCCTAGAGTAGAACAACACCATAGTTGACCTTGGTGCATGCCAAATTTCTTAGTGGTCAAGAATTTAATTCATTAACTCAACTTTATCCTTTATAAACCAAGCACTCGTAAGAGCTTAAGTCACTATTCATACCACAATCCAAAAATCAGTAGTTAAGACTTCTACTACTCCCTATCCTTCACTATGACTAAAACATCTAGTAAGAACTCTTCAACCAAAGGTTCATCCAAAAAGAATACTCATATGGTCCATGAGATATCATCCACCGAGTCATCACCCGTAAGAAGTCCAAATGCTAGAATTCCCCCTCAACTAACTCAATCAACAATAGTTAAAAGAATCGCTAGAATTAGCATTCGACCTTTTGAGTTGGAAAAAGCTTCATCAAGCACTAAACCAAACACACATAGCTCTAGTAAAACACCCAAGCCTTCATTTCTAGAACCTAGACTACATTCCTTTACCGAACCTCTTTCCCATCCTAATCTCTACTCATTAGAGCACTCACCACCAAGGACTTGCCACTCACCAAATTTCTCGTTAAATAGGGAACCACTTACATCACCAAATAGTCCATCTTTGGAGATAAGAAATCACCAAAAATCTAACCACATAGAGGACATTCCATTACCACCACCAACTCATGCATCATCACCCCCACTTTTAGTGGAACCACATCCTACATTGCTCAACACACCTCCACTATCTTTTGTGGAACCTCCTCAAAACATCCCAACTCCTCCGGTTTCTAGTCACGACAATAATTGCTCTAATTGTCAAATCACCCAAGGACTTGTTCAAGAAGTACGAAATGAGTTGCATTTCATATTTAATCATCTCCTTGAACGATTGAACCAAATTAACAAGTCTACTCATCCTTAGATTCAAGCACTTTGATTCTTTTTAGGTTTCCATCACTTCTTAGAATTAGTAGAAAATGTATTACATGTTTGAATCATTCTCTTAGTTTTAGAGATATGTAGATCATTTCTCGTATTTTTATTTAATGAAATTACATGTTATATTCCACATTGTCTTGAGAATAAGTTTGGGGCCTTAATACATATCTCATTTTGATGTTAACATCACTTTTAACATCACCATTGTTATCTTAAGCTTACAGATAGACGGATCCCTCAGTTCAGCTTCAACTGATCCCTCCAAAGGTTGAACCGTGGGATCCATGAAACAGAAGACTTGTTTATTACTAACTTGAGTCTTATTTACAGGAAATTATGCTCTATATGCTTGTTTTCTAACATTTGTTTTGTAGATTTTCAATATACACATGAAAACTTTGACACCCTTAGCTAGGGGGAGTTTCTTGTCAAAGCAAAACATTGCAAAATCATTTGCAGTATCATTCACATAGGATTACATTACATGACGTCCTCCTTGCAAATGAGCACTTGTCAAGGGGGAGCATGTTAGTCAAAAAGGACGAAACCATTTGCAAACATAATTTCAATGCACTCGCTTAGTATTCCTACTTACTTGACGCCCTCACAAAGGGATGGACTCGTCAAGGGGGAGCTAAGACGAGAATACTTCTCTTCCCTTACTCTCTATTTTTCATATTTTCTTCACATGTTTTTCTTAAACCAATGTGTTAGTTTCTTTTCGACGCTCTTTTTGTTTCGACAAAAAGCGAGAGAAAAGGGTGAAAACTCCAATTCAAACTTTTACAAATTTTAGTTTTTCCTTAAAATAATATTATGTTTTGTCATCAACAAAAAGGGGGAGATTGTTAATACAAATAAGCCGTAAAAACGTTTATTTATATTTTACGATCTTCTAATGTTTTGTCGATAACAAACGTAAAATCATTTTAACGAAACAAATAAAATACGTAAATGGTTTGAGCCGATAGTTTACTAACATACTTACATTTTCATATAAATCACTAAACAAGTAATAGTGTTTATCATGGTATAGTAATACATATGTACAACAACTAGTGTTTACATAATTATTTAGTATGTATTATAATGGATAATAGAATGGGTAGAAGTATAAGTATTTGACCCATTGACTAAGTACATTGAATGTAGTTGGGTAAAACCCAAAGTCCATGACCCATACCCATAGAGAATGATCCATAATCCATGACCCATTGCATGACATCATGCATAAGTCATAATGGGTATTATCCATAACCCATGGAGCTAACCCATAACCCATTGACTAGATGCATTGCCTCTTCTAGATACATTGTATCTACGTGGATACCCATGGTCCAAAGTCTAGGACCCATGACCCATAACCCATAACCCATGACCCATGACCCATAACCCATGGATAATGAGGAGCGTCTCACGGATCTCTCAGAATACACTAGACGGATCCCTCCAACAAGGGATCCGTGGGATCCGTGGAACAGTAGCATGTTTTTGTCTATATATAGTGAACCATTTCTTCATTGTTATTTGACACTCCTACACATACTTTCTCCTAGTATTGTAAACTCTCTAACCTCAGATCCAAAGGATCTTTCTATGTAGTTTGTGTTTGTTTTTGTGTGATTCGCTAGGTTCCTCTTAAAGGCGAGATCACCACCTCTTGAAGTCGAGAAAGTTCAAGTCCATGAGTTGCCATGCTTCGTCATCATCAAGACTACTGAAGTTCTCTTGTTGATAGTTCTTTCTTTCTCTCTAGAAGTGTTATGTCTAAGGCATTAGTGAAGGATGCCAAAAGGATCAAGAAGAAGGCATTAGTGAAAGGTGCCAAACGTCCGTGTCAAAGGCATTAGTGAAGGATGCCAAAAGGGTCAAGTCAAGACATTAGTGAAAGGTGTCGAATGTCCGTGTCAAAGGCATTAGTGAAGGATGCCAAAAGGGTCAAGTCAAGGCATTAGTGATAGGTTCCAAAAGATCAAGTCAAAGGCATTAGTGAAATATACCAAGGGTATACAATCGATATGGTGCATCGATATCCAAATAGAGATAGGTTGTATCCAAGGATATTGATATCCTTGATGATGTTGTGATAAGAAGTGGGTCTCCTTTGGGATAGGTGTTGTGTAGTATTGGGTAGTAGTTCCTCCTTTGTAATGAAACTCAGTATCTAGCCTTGTACCAGACAAAGTGTAGGCGACGTTGTGATAGGTTTGGTTCTACCTCGTGGAAGAACCTGGTGTCTAGCCTTGTACCGGAAAAAGAGTAGGCGGCATTGTGAAGGCTTCTCCTCCATAAGGAGTTTGTGTCGTGTAGTGCTTACAAACTCTCGAGTAGGTGACTCGGGGAGTGGAGTAGGGCAAGGAAGGTGTCCTTGTAGCCGAACCACTATAAACACTCGTGTCGTGGTTTTGTGTTTCTTACTCTTTACTTTTGCTTTACATTTTTACATGCCTATCTATCAACATCAAACATACACATTTAAATAGATTGACATAGGTTGATCTAAATATTTTAAAACAAAGTTTTAATCAGTAAAACTATTCAACCCTCCCCCCCCCCTTCTAGTTTTCCACAATTAGTTTATCTTAGAAAACAATGTGATACCAAATTGTGATAAACCCATTTGAACCAAAGTTCTCAAGATGAAAATTGTACTTCTAGGAATTATAGAATGGAAATTACAATGTAGTGAAGATAATACTTACACAAGTGATTGTTTCCTTTGGAATGATGAGGAATGAACTCCTAGGAACAGTAACTTAGGGTTTATGTTAATGAGTGGGAGAGTAAAGTTGAAAGTAAATTCCACAGTGATCATCTAGCACTTATTATGTCTTCTTATGTGCCGGTTCCCAAGGATCCCTTAAAAGAGGGATCCGGCTAGTTCAATCGCAGGGATCCGGCATATCAGCAGTAAACAGTCTAAGTGAACTTTGATAATTTTGACACGGGAGTTTTAATTCTTGACTAATGTTGAAGATTTTGCTCTATAACTTAATGTTTGTTTATGGTACGAGGTTTTGACGAGTTTTCGTGTTTTAGTAGTCCTTTTTGACGAGGTTCCCTTTTTACGAATGAATCATAAATTAGGAAGTTAGGAGTCATGACAAAATACTATTTTATCATGATATGGTAAGCTTCACATGGACACTATTGACATAGATTACTAATGTAATGCCAATATCCGTATGTGAGAAATGATGACTTACGCTTTTGTTTAGCCAAGTTATCATTACGAGGTAAAATGACTAGTTTGTATTTTTTGTCTATAAAGATCAACCAAGAATGCTATTCTTGATGATGTGTTTAATATAGATACCAACCTTTTGGAGTATACGTATTAAGTCTATGATTCTTTACGTGTCATAAGACATGATATTACTAATAAAGCTAGGAAGCACACATTAATAATTTATCTGTAAGTAAATTATAAAGGTACATACCCTTGCTATATATTCTTTTTATGATTTATAAAAATCATAGACGCGGAATTCTTCATGATCTTCTAAGATGCCCAAATCCTAGCATGAAGAATTCTCAAAAGAAAATGTTAAGATGATGTATCACTATCCAACATTTAAAATATAATGATTTCAAAAAACATGACTTTTTGTTTAAATAAATTCTCTTCTTTGTAGTTTCCAAACATACACGGATCGTATCAAGTTTTTAAAGTACAATATACTTTAAGAAACTTGGTAACGAAGCTCTGGTACCAATTGTGGAAACTAGAAAAGGGGGTTGAATAGTTTTACCGATTAAAACTTCGTTTTCAAATATTTAGATCAACTTATGTCAATCTATTTAATGTGTGTGTTGGATGATGATAGATAAACATGTAAATAAGTAATGCAAAGATAACGAGTAAGAAACACAAAACCACAACACGAGTATTTATAGTGGTTCAGCTAAAAGGACACCTTCCTTGCCCTACTCCACTCCCCGAGTTTCCTACTCGAGCGTTCGTAAGCACTACACAACACAAGCTCCTTAATGTGGTGGAGAATCCTTCACAACGTCGCCTACTCTTTATCTAGTACAAGGCTAGACACCGGGTTCTTCCACAAGGTAGAACCAAACCTATCACAACGTCGCCTACACTTTATCTTGTACAAGGCTAGATACCGAGTTCCATTACAAATGAGGAACTATTACCCAACACAACACCAGTACATGACTACCACAAAGGAGACACACTCCTTATTATAACATCATAAGGATATTAATATCCTTTGACCCAAACTATCTATCTTGTACAACGATGCACCATATCGAATGTACTCCCTTGGTACCTTTCACTAATGCCTTCGACTTGATCCTTTGGCACCTTTCACTAATGCCTTCGACACGACCCTTTGGCACCTTTCACTAATGCCTTCAACACAACACTTCTAAGGAGGGAGGAAAGAACTATCAACCAGATAACTTCAGTAGTCTTGATGATGACAAAGCTTGGCAACTCATGGACTTGAGCTTGCTCAACTTCAAGTGGTTGTGATCTCGCCTTTAAGAGGAACCTAGAGAATCACACAAACATAAAACTACATAGAAATATCCTTTGGATCTGACGTTAGAGATATTACAATACTAAGAGAGAGTATATGTAAAAAGGGTGAGTTGCAAGTGAGAAATGCCTCACTATTTATAGGCAAAATTCTCTACTATTGGGAGGGATCCGGCTAGTGCAATCCAAGGGATCCGGCAGCTGGGTAAGCTTAAGTCCGGATTTTGGGTTGCAAACTGGGTTATGGGTTATGAACCATGGGTTATCAATACCCAACAATATGCAATGTATCTAGACAGTGAGTGATGAAGGTTTTACTGACCAGGTTTGAATATTTATAAGTCTCGTTATACCTATGGTCTACCCTAATGCACTAACGGGCAGTGTACCCAGTCGTGTGTAGTGTAGTATTCGGTAAAACCGAGGTCGTCCCAAGAGCTATGTGTGTGGATTTATACTAAGTCTAGGTGTCACAGATTTTAATAAGGAATTAATTAATTAACTACTAAAGCAGATAAAGGCAAAGGTTGTGATCAATAAAGTAGAGTGGTGCTAACCTAGTTATTCATCCTAACTAGTAGTGTTTACGTCTAAATACTTCTAATTACTTCAGGTGGGGTCAAAGTCGCTAGGACAACAGTTGGTCAGTTCGTCCTAACCTATCAAGAAATGGTCCCACTGGAGAAGTCAGGTGTCCCTTCATTAGTCCAGCTGTTCCTGGTCCCCTAAGCCAAGTCATTAAGTACCGCTACATGCTAGATTTATAATAGTGAGTGCCCGGGCACTAGCATCTTAAACACTCACCCCTTACTTCTTAAGTTCAACCAAACAGTAGGTGATCAGTTGGTCAAATCGCACAAGTAGAAAGGGTCGTCAGTTGGTTATATCTTACCCTTCCCGTCTCAGTCTACTCACTTAGGGTCATTTGGTCATATCTCCTAAGCAACTAGCCTCTACTACTATTTAAAACTACCGAAACAAGGGTAGCTACCAATAAACTATGCATGCATACACTTAGAAATAATTATGCGGAAGTAAAGTAAACGCAAACAAAACAATTAAGGAATCATAACTAGGCCAGCACCAAGAGGTGCTTAGCTGCTCATATTAACCATAACAATCAATTCAATGTTAATTGTTACGAAATACATGAATTGAAAGTAAAGAAAAGATAAAAAGCTAATGCTTATCGTAGGGGAGTGATTTCTCCCTGGGAGATAGCTCCGTATGCTCCTCAAGATCTGCCTTCAACTTCTTCTCACGTTCTTTGATTGTTGTGTGTGAAATGGGATGATTTGAAATGCTGGAAATCGTGAGGTATTTATAGGCCAGATCTGGTTACGGCGTAACTATTAAAAGAGTTACGCCGTAACATACAATTCTTCGTAAATTGCACTAATAATGCTGGTTACGG
Organism: Chrysanthemum seticuspe; assembly: GCA_019973895.1. Classification (NCBI taxonomy): domain Eukaryota; kingdom Viridiplantae; phylum Streptophyta; class Magnoliopsida; order Asterales; family Asteraceae; genus Chrysanthemum; species Chrysanthemum seticuspe. The sequence goes on along the minus strand of BPTQ01000008.1, from coordinate 281,569,452 downwards.
CGTAACCTCAGGAAGGAGTTACGCGTATCTTCAATAAATCTTGCTTATGTCGTAGTTGATTCATGAGTTAAGGTGTAATTAGTAGCGGCGCGGAACCTAATTTGACCTAATATGGTTACGTCGTAATCCTGGATAAAGTTACGCCGTAATCTTCTGTTAAGTTGGTTTTCCGAGCCACACTTTAGTTACGGCGTAATGTGAGAGAGGAGTTACGCTGTAACTTCTTCAAAGTGAGCATACTATGATAAATCTTCAATAAATTCTCCAATTCCGCGTCTCTTTAGCTCCAATGCTCGTAATTTACCTGAAAGTGAAATATAATGGAAAAAAAGCGTAAATCCATGTAAATGATATAAATTACAAGCATTATCGGGGGAAATTGACACTTAATATTCAGGATTATTTGATGTTATCATTGGGTCATGAGTCTTGGGTCATGGATCATGGATAATACCCAACATGACTTCATGCATGATGTCATGCAATGGGTCATGGGTTATGGATCAAGCTCCGTGGGTATGGGTCATGGACTTTGGGTTTTACCCAACAATATTCAATGTATCTAGTCAATGGGTTAAGGACTTTAGATTTTTACCCATTACATTACCCATTACAATATATATCAATTATATATATATATATACACTAGTTTTCGAAGCCCGTCCAATGGGCAGGCATGACTTATAATTATTTGTTTATTGTTTTTTGTTAGCGTAAGCATGCGTAATTACGTTTTTAAAATAATATTATTTGTTTTGTTGCTTTAACATTTGTTTGTTGTTTTTAAATAATTTGTATACATTTTTAAAAATTGTTAAACAATATTATAAAGAATTTTTTTTTGAATTTTTTATTTTCTTTTTAATAAAATAAATGATTATAAATAATTGTATAGTTTTCATGGATGGTAAATAAGACATCATATATAACTTTTACTACATTAATTAATATATGCATGTTTGTAAATTTTTAAATAATGAAAATGTATTAAAGTGATATAACCATTAACTTAAATTCTAAACTAAGCTTCTTTGTAGACAACATTAGTTGTTGATTTTGCGTATTTGCCTTCTTTATCAAAGCATAAAATCTTTAATCCTTTTCAGCTTTTCACCCTTGATACAGCTATGTAACGTTGCCCGTGAGAAAAAACCGGCCGTTGTAGAAACAATCTTACTTGTGTTAATGTTTGTTCTTGACTTTTGTTAATAGTCATTGCAAAACACAATGCAACTGGGAATTGTCTACGATTTAATTTAAACGGCATCTTATTATCAGAAGGGCTTAAGACCATCCTTGGTATTGCGCAAATTGTACCTACACTTCTGCCTAATATAATCTTGGCTTCTATTATATTGACACCCATCCTCAACACTTGAAGCCTAGTTCCGTTGCATAATCCGGCCCTTTGATATATGTTTCTCATGCACATAACAGGAGCACCTATTTTTAATGTTAAAGAATGTTGTGGAAGGCCGGAAATTCGAATGCTATTTAGGAACTCAGTTGCGTAAAGTAACTCATTAAAATTTGTATCCATATCGATAATACCAACTGAGTCATAATTTTCGTATGTCTTTGAATCTCCTGGTAGTTGTTGTAGCATTCGATCGTTGATCATATCCACAAGCTCATGAGTTGGTGCGAGGATTGCTTTTTCTTGGAAATTTTTTGGGTTGTAGAGGTTTTGGACCAAATCTGGGTAGGTTTCTTTAATAATTGTACCAATATGGTCGTCTGAATCGGGTATCAACATATCATCAGGGAAATCAACTGTTGCGTCACCGTCGTTCTTTCCACCAACTGTGCCGTTTCCTATGCTTAATATCCAATCCGCAAAGTCTTGGATTTCTTTTCTTTCTGAATTAGTTGATCCTGTTCCTAGCCTCATATTAATAGTCAAACGCATGACGTTGCAATGTTGCCACAGATATGAAGAGTTTATAGACGCATGTACGACATCATGTCTACTACCATTTATAACCACAGGTAATATTTGCTGAAAGTCTCCGCCAAATACAACTAATTTACCTCCAAAGACTTTTTCTGATTGTTCAAATGTGGATGTTCTGCATATGTCTCTTAGTGTCCTATCGAATGCTTCATAACAGTGTCTGTGTGTCATAGGAGCCTCATCCCATATTATCAATTTACACATTCTTAGCAATTCCGCGAGGTCGTTGTCTGCTGGAATATGACATACTGAATCTTCCACCACATTTATAGGGATAGCGAATCGAGAATGTGCTATCCTACCTCCTTCTAACAAAAGTGATGTGATGCCGCTTGATGCAACATTTATCACTATTTCACCTTGTGATCTTAATGCGGCAGATAAGGTTTTGTATAGGTATGTTTTTCCGGTTCCACCATATCTGTAGACAAAGAACATTCCTCCTTTTTCATGTGAAACAGCGTCTATTACGGTTCGGTATATGTCTTTTTGTTCGTGTGTCAATGTCTTTTAGAGCGTTCCGTGCTGTTTTAGTAATTCGTCTTTGTTGTATTTCAACTAATCATACACCAATCTGTTGTAATTGCCCATTGTCAACATTTCGTTAGGGTATGGCATGTTTGGTATATGTTTTAAGCTTTTGTTGTTACAAAGTAGCATGTGCTCAATATATGTGAGACATATATTCTTCCCCTCAATGTCTGTAAGCTCTAAGTTTGCAAATGGAAATAAATGGGTTAGTTATTGTTGGATCGATATACTCTGACCAAACTAACTATGTAGCTTGTAAGGGTTTAGCAACCTTGGATAAATCCAAAACTACTAACAATGAAACACTGATATAACTCTATTAAGTATGCGGAATCTACTTTAACAAAGCTAAGAAGAATAACTTTAAACTTCAACGATTATATTAAGGGTAAAAGGCATAAAATAACAACGTACTTTCTAAAATTTACCGACTTGAAACACTTACTTTTTTATTAACATATACACCCACGTACTTTCAAATTTTGTTCCGACTTTACCCATATTGTAATAAAATAATATTATTTAATATGATATTATATTAATATAAATCGGTCATATTGGTGAAGTCGGAACAAAATTTGAAAGTATGTGGGTGTATATGTTAATAAAAAAGTAAGTGTTTCAAGTCAGTACATTTTAGAAAGTACGTTGTTATTTTATGGCCTTTACCCTTATATTAAAACCAAACTTTGAACATGCTTATTATACAGATTCACTAACAAACCTAATCGCTAAATAACTCTAATATCGTACTTGCATGTAAGTTCTAAGTCACGTATCTCTAATGCCAATCTAGGGGTCCTTTTATAGGCATAAGGAATACCCTAGTCGGTTTACAATCCTTGTACGACAAGTAAACTAATTCTAATATAAGAATATTCTAGAATTACATAATAATCCTCAAACGATTTGCAAGCAGTCCTTTAGCATATCAGTACTTTGACGCTAGCAGTACTTTGACTTTCTTCATAAGCAGTACTTTGACTTTCATTATTAAGCAGTACTTTGACTTTCAGCAGCACTTTGACTTTGTATCCCAACAATCCTCCCCTAACTTGAATTCTACTTGCTTGATTTCAAGTTCCTTTGTATCTTTAACTTCAACATTTTTTATCTTCAATGAAAGATTGTATCTTTAACTTCAAATTCGTCTTGTACTCACTGTGTTTGTATTGTCATCATCAAAGTAATCTCTATCAGCAATCTCTATCAGCAACCTTTATCAGCAACAGATCTTTTCAGCTACTCAGCAACATATGGCAAAATGTACATCAGATCATAAAGTTTCAGACTATTCTCATCACTTCCATGTGTGTAAACTCCTGTGAGAGGTAAATCATTGAAAAATTAATGGATTTTGATGTCTCTTTACCAAAGCCATTAACTCTGGAGTAGCTAATGTTTAGGTGAAAAACCATGGTACATTGATAACCATATGATTTTCAGCAAATCATCAGCTATCAACGGATTTGTTAAGTCTTTACCAAGAGCCGTTTGCTTTTGGACTAGTTAGTTCTTACTACCATGGTGAACTAATTACCATACAAATAGTTTTTCCACAGCCTTTACCACAAGCCATTTTATTGTGGGCTAGCCAACTCTTCACTATTACAGATATAGTGATTTGAAAACCATACAATTTTTAGTAAATTGTCAACTAAAAACGGATTTGATAATCACATCAGAGCCGTACCCTCATGATGAGTCAAACTCTTTCTTGTTTATTAAACATGGTGAGTTGATTACCATCAGATGTTACTCTCAAAACAATTTGTTGTTGTTATCTTTTGCTTCAAAAAGTATTTTGCACTTTACAAAAATTGCTTATTTTATATTAAAAGACTTTTACTGGTTTTGTGCTGTAAGCAGTACTTTGATAAAGTACTGTTTGTTCAACAGTACTTTGAATAAAGTACTGATTTATCAAAAGATTTATATAATAAAACCATACCAGTATTTATGCATCATCATCTGCTAAAGTTGTCCATTTGATAAACAACTCAATCACCATAAGAGTTGTTTCATTCTCCTGTTCAACTTCCATACCATGATCTAGCATCCTGATCATAAGATCTCTTGTAAGAGGATATCTTCTTTCTGCTGACATATGAATCATGGTACCATCTTCTAACTCTAATACATGCAATCCTGATTCTTCAAAGAATCTCCAGCTTGTGATTTCCCAATCTTCTTGATTATTCCAGAGAGCATCATTACTAGTTTCTTCTGTCTCCCAGATAGTTGTTAGATCACCCAGCAAGACTAAACCCACTCCAGTTGGTGGAATATGCTCAAAATGATCTTGCACTAGTTGATATAGATGAAACAGATCTTCTCTATCTATCATATGTAGTATGTCCCACAATAAGTTGAATGTTCTAAAACTTTCATCTTCTCTATGAAACATAAGATAATCTCCTTCCTTTGATTCTACAACTTCAAATGTAGAAATCTTAGACTTTGTTTCTGCAACTTCTTTAGACTTTGGATGCTCAAAATCAACAACCCTTAGATAATTCCTCAGCTCATCAACTGTATCTGTTCTCAATTTAAACTTCTTTGATAGTTGTTCATTATCAGTTGTTCTCTTTCTATTTGAACTTCTTTTTCTTGCATCCACATTTTGCTTTTCAGAATCAAAAGGAATAATACCATCCAGTTCCTTTTGATAAGATTCTCTAAGAGCATCATATAAGTCTTTCATCTCTAGATATTTTAACTTCTGTAAACCTTTATATCCTTGACCCTTCAGATAAGCCATCATGGCATTCATTTCTTTAGCAATACCTTGTGGTCTTCTTGGTATAACAGCTTGCTTCTCTGGTAGAACAATTTCAGCATCTAATTCAGCTTGTAACTTTCTAGCAGCTTCTTCATTTTTAGCTTCTTGAATAGCTCTTAATTCTGCTAAAGTGAGCTTCTTCTTTTTATTTGTTTCTACCAGGATACCTTTTCCTTTATCCTTTGGATCTAACTCTTGAGTAGGTTGAGAAGAAGTTTGTAAGACTTGAGATACTTCAACTCCAGGAATACTAATCCCTCTTGGTCTTGACATGTTGAGCATTATTTGAGCAATGGTCTCATCATCACTAGCAGTATGCTCCTTTTGCTGAATCGGACTAGAAGTACCAGCTTCTTTATGTAAAATTGTTGAAGGACCAGCTTCTTCATCAAAATTTAAAGTTCTTGGTGTAATAAGCTCTTTCCTAAAAGTACCTTGAAGAGCAGTACCTTGATCACCAGTACTTTGAGCATCAGTACTTTGAACACCAGTATCTTGAACACCAGTACTTTGTACACCAGCACCTTGAGCATTAGATCCTTGAGCATCAGCTGCAGCATCTGGTTCTTCATCATGATTTTCATGAGGTTCAATATCTTCATAAGGTTCAACATCTTCATTCAAGTTCTCTTGCTCCAAATTCCTCCCCAATTGGAATGAAGACTGCTTGTGAAATTTCTTGCTCTTAGAAACCTTCTTAGATTTCTTACCTTTCTTCTTCTGGGATTTTACCCACAACCTGTGATGTTGAACTAATGGCCAGACAAACCTTTTCAATCTCTTGAACTTGTTGTTCAACTTCAACAGTTGTGCAGCTTGAGCTTCATTATCATTCTTTAACCTCAATAATTCTCTTGTCAAAGGATAATTATCCAGAACTATTCCCTCAGTAGCCATTGTTAGTATTATGTTTATTATAGTATGCTAGCTGTAATCATGTTGGAATATTTGTATTTATATTGATTAGCTAGATTCAAGGGTAATTTCCAATTTACCCAATATAGTTAGCATGATGTATCTATAAATTCTAGGCTCATTGTATTGTACGAGGTATCAAATCAATAAACATTATTATAACCTTCATGGTATCAGTAGCATATCATAACCTAAACACTATCCGCTGCTAAAACCTCCCTCTCCTATCACCTATCTTCTGTCATACCCTCACCCCTACAATCTCCTCACCCTCTTCTGTCGTACCCTCACCCATCTAATCTCCTCATCCCACCTCAGTTCTCTCCTCACCATGACTGTGATCGAATCTTCTCAATCCACCATCCTTCTTTCTGACAAACTTATGTCAATCACAAACCTAAAAAACATCATCCCGGTTCAACTAGATGTAGATGAAATGAACTACTCATCATGGGTGTATTGTTTCACCCATTTTTGTCACAGAAACCTCCTCATGGATCACCTTGAAAGCAAGAGTGGCCAAGATGCATCAAGCACCTCTTCGCCCCCGGATGCGGAGTGGTTGAAAATCGATTCAATCCTCATTTCTTGGATCTTTGTGACTATCTCCAAAACCCTTCAACAACGGCTCGTTGAAGCCAACCCTAAAACGGCCCATGAAGCATGGGAAACCCTAGCCACCATATTTTCTGACAACAAAAGGACCCGTTCCATTGCTTTGAAAGCGGAGCTACGCTCCTTAAAATTTGGTGATATGGGCATTGATGCCTATTTTCGAAATATAGAATCCATTGCAACGATTCTAAATAGCCTTGGTTCGAGTTTGGACGATGACGATGTGGTCACTTTTGCATTGGAAGGGTTACCCGCGAAGTATGATAACGTGGCTACAATCATTGCACATCGGGATCCCTTTCCCGATCTCAAAACCGTTCGGTCCATGCTTACAACGGAAGAGATGCGTTTAAAGGCACGTACCCACGACCCGTTGTCCGATTCAACCTCATCTTCACCTATGGTCCTATTAGCCAACACCGGTTCCAATCCTCGTTGTAACTCATCCTCCATGGAAAAAGTACATAAACCGTGTTTAAATTGGAGCAAGGGCTCGCGTCGTTTTGGTGCCTCATGCAAATTTTCGCATAATGGTATGCATGGTTTACATGCAACGGTCGCTACTCAATCCCAACCAACTGCCTCTGCTTTAACATCCAATGATATGCAAACCTTGCATCACCTTTTAACAAAGTTGGGGTATAATGGGACCAACAGTGTCCACACAATGAACCCTACACACCCTGTTGCATATATAACTTTGGTCTACATCACCCAGCCCATGCCAACTATCCAACAGGTCAGCCTTACCCCGGTCAGCATTCCATCTACAGCGGTTGATCTTCAGCAGCCCAAATCATTCCACCCGAGTCAGCAGTTCGCTCACCTTACCCGGTCCAGCAGTCCAGTTACCCAGTTCAGCAGCCAACGGGTCAGACATTTCACTTTGGTTTTGGTAACCCGGTTCACACAGCCGGTGTACTTGGACCCCCACCGGTTCAGCCGAACGAGTCCACGCAGGCGGTTCACAATCATTCAGGAGGTTCATTAGGGGCCGTTACTTGTCAAGAGACTCTTCAACCACTTGCTTTTGCCACTACCACACTTCATGAGCCCGCTTCTGGTAATTGGAACATGGATACAGGTGCGTCTTCTCACCTAAATGACTCGATCAATAATCTTACTGATGTTTTTAATTCGAGCACTTATTCATCTGTTGCAGTTGGTGACGGGTACACTATCCCTGTCACCAACTCTGGCCATAGCATTTTACCAACACCTTTTCGACCTCTTCACCTAAATAATATTCTCATCACTCCTCATATTGTTAAAAACTTAATTTCTGTTCATCAGTTTGTATGTGAAAATAATTGCACTGTTGAATTTGATCCCTTTGGTTTTCTGTTAAGGACTTTCAAACCCGTCAGGTGCTGCTCCGCTGTGATAGCACTGGCGATCTCTACCCTATCACCAACCCATCTCCCATTCCTCAAGCCTACCTTACGAGTCAGTATACGTGGCATCAACGCCTTGGTCATCCAGGAAGTGAAGTGTTGCGTCGTGTTATTTCAAATAATTCTCTTTCATGTTATAAGTAAAAATCTCCCATACTTTGTCATGCTTGTCAGCTTGGCAAGCACGTACGACTTCCATTTGTTAGTTCATCTACTTTAGTTCAAAGTTGTTTCGATATTGTTCACTCGAATTTATGGGCTTCCCCAATACCGATCCTATCTGGTTTCAAATATTATGTTATTTTTCTGGATCATTATTCTCAGTTTGTATGGGTTTATCCACTGGTTAATAAATCTGATGGTTTGTCCAAATTTGCATTGTTTCGCAACTTTGTCAAAACTCAATTTAACCGTGAAATCAAGTCTTTTCAGTGTGACCATGGTGGTGAATTTGATAACCATGCCTTTCATAAATTATTTATCGACAATGGGATACAATTTCATTTTTCATGTCCTCGCACTTCCCAACAAAATGGTAAATCTGAACGAATGATTCGCACCATCAACAACCTTATCCGCACCTTACTCTTCCAAGCCCACCTACCCCCAAACTACTGGGTGGAAGCCCTTAACATGGCTATTCATCTTTTAAATATCCTACCCTCCCGCGCTATTGATAATGAAATTCCCTTTACACGCCTGTTTGGCACCCCACCTGACTACCATCATTTATGTGTTTTTGGATGCGTTTGCTACCCTCACATTGACACAAATCACAAACTCAGACCACGAGCCACACCCTCCATCTTTCTGGGACATGCCACTAACCATCGGGGCTACCGTTGTTTAGACCTAAACACTAACAAAATCATTATATCCCGACATGTCACATTTGATGAGACTGTGTTTCCCTTTGGCACCACCACACCCACTGTAACACCATCCTACGACTTCTTGGAAGATTCACCTAACCTCATCTCCAACATCATAAAGCTCACCCCAACACCACCTCCATCCACACAACCATCTATTCCTGAACCCCCAACCCCACCTACTTCTCCCCTTTCACCCGTTCCCGACTCTCCACCTTCTCCCACTATAGCATCCCCCAACATAATTCCCTCACCATCAATACCAACCCCTGCTACACAACCCACGGCCCCCATTTCCGTTTCCTAAAACCCCCCACCTGTTGCTGACCCTACCCCAACCACAACATCAGTTCATCCCATGGTCACGCGTTCCCGTGTCGGGACTACCCGTCCCAATCCTCGTTACACTTGTCATGTATCCTTAGTTTCCCCTTTACCCCGCTCCTATAACGCTGCTTTCCACGACCCAAATTGGTTAAATGCTATGTATGATGAATTTAATGCTCTTCTTAAAAACAAAACTTGGATTCTTGTACCCCGTCCCATGGACACCAATATTGTTCGTTGCATGTGGCTATTTCGTCACAAGTACTTGGCAGATGGTACCCTCAGTCGATACAAGGCTCACATTGTCGCAAATGGCAGCACTCAGATAGAGGGGGTTGATGTTGATGAGACATTTAGCCCGGTTGTCAAACCGGGCACTATACGCACTGTTCCCAGTTTTGCTGCTTCTCGACACTGGCCGGTTCACCAGCTAGATGTTAAAAATGCCTTTTTACATAGAGACTTATATGAGACTGTTTACATGCACCAGCCCCCTGGGTTTCATGATATTGAGCATCCAGATTATGTATGTTTGTTACGCAGATCTCTCTATGGGTTGAAACAAGCTCCTCGGGCTTGGTTTCAGCGTTTTGCTACATTTGTTCTTTGGATTGGCTTTACACATAGTCGCTGTGACACCTCTTTGTTTATCTATCATCAGGGTTCTGACACTGCTTACCTTTTATTATATGTTGATGATATTGTTCTGACTGCTTCTTCTGATGGATTACTTCAGCGTATTATTGCAGCTCTTCATAAGGAGTTTTCTATGACAGATTTGGAATCACTAAATTGTTTTTTGGGCATATATGTTACACGTGACACTTCTGGTATGTTTTTGTCTCAGCGCAAGTATGCCACAGAGATTCTTGAGCGTGCTCACATGGCTGATTGTAATTCCAGTCAGACTCTGGTTGACACTGAGTCTAAACTAGGCGATGATTGCAGTTTGATATCTGATCCTACATTATATCGGAGCCTTGCAGGGTCACTTTAGTATCTTACATTCACTCGTCCTGATATATCTTATGTTGTTCTGCAGGTGTGTCTTCATATACATGATCCGCGAGAGCCTCATTTCTCTGCGCTCAAACCGATTTTGCGCTACATTTGAGGTACTTTGGATTACGAGTTACAGTAATATTCTTCCTCTACTACCTCATTGGTTGCATATTCTGATGCTGATTGGGCTGGTTGCCCAACCACTCGGAGGTCCACTTCTGGTTATTGTGTTTTTATTGGCAACAACTTACTCTCATGGTCTTGCAAGCGTCAACCGACTATTTCTCAGTCTAGTGTAGAGGCAGAATATCGTGGGGTTGCCAATGTCGTTGCTGAAACGTGCTGGTTTCGGAATCTACTTCGAGAGCTACATACTTCGGTACCGTCTGCAACACTAGTATAATGTGATAATGTCAATGATGTCTACATGTCCTCGAACCCGGTCCAGCATCAACGGACCAAGCATATCGAGATTGACATTCATTTTGGTCACGGTTTGGTGGCTACGGGTCAAGTCATGGTTCTACATGTACCTTCTCGATATCAGTTTGCAGATATCTTCACTAAGGGATTGCCCTCAGCTTTATTTGAAGAATTTTGCTCCAGTTTGAGTGTCCGGTGTCCTCCCGCTCAAACTACGGGGGAGTGTTAGTATTATGTTTATTATAGTATGCTAGCTGTAATCATGTTGGAATATTTGTATTTATATTGATTAGCTAGAATCAAGGGTAATTGCTAATTTACCCAATATAGTTAGCATGATGTATCTATAAATCCTAGGCTCATTGTATTGTGCGAGGTATCAAAGCAATAAACATTATTATAACCTTCAACCATGACTCCCTCATCTCCTCCAGATGTTTGAGACCCATCTGTTGAAGTATAATTATTGGGAGATGGTGGTTGATTCACAGCTTGTTCCGAATCAGCATGTGCAGTACCTTGCAAAGAAGCAGTATGTTGAGATACTTCATGAGCTGGGGAAGGTGCAGTATGTTGAGAAGTAGTTTCTTCCCTTGAAGCCTCAGTATCATGACTTGAATCTGCTTCATCTCTAACAGCCTGTGCTACTTCCATCATATGAGCAGTTAAAGGTGTATTTCTCCTAGAAAACTTATCAATTTGTCTAGCCATAAATGTAAACACCTTTGGAGGAAGTACTACAGCAGGCAAAAGGCTTGAAGGTTTAGGTATATCCTTAAGCTGTTTGTTCAAGAAGATTTGAACAAATCTAGGGTACATCAGGAATGGTGAACCATTAGCGATATGAGAAAGCATACCATCCAGAATCATTCTTGAAAAGTTAAAGGGTTGATTGGTAGCTAAGCCCACTAATACAGAGGCTATGTTGGAACCAAACTATTCCCATGAAGTACTTTTGGGACTCAAGCAGTGAAGTAAAACATGAACGAGATATTTTCAATGAGGACTAAACAAGGGCTGCTTAAAAGTAGTTTCAGTGAAAGAACGCTCATACCCTATATCTATGAGTGTATCCCAAAGTACTTGTTTTTCAAAGAGAACAACACCTTCTTCATCATGAAACAATAAATCCTCTCTTATTGTAGCTTCAGTAATTCTAACTGTCCTTCCAGCAACCTTAGCTTGAATGAAAGATTCATCATCTTGCAAATGAGATCTAGCAGTAGCCCAAAATTGTTGAATCCATGGTTCAATGATGTCAGGATTGATCAGCAGAGCATAATTGATTGATGACCCAGTTAGGAAATCAATTATATCATGAAAAGTGATGTTTGATGGTGTCTTGTCCAAATTAGCAACCATATTGTGCTTACTACAGATATTACGATTAGCCATTGGTTGTTGGTAGAAGAATAAATGAATTGGCGAAGGTGAATATGATGAGAAAAGTGATGAATGGATGGATAAGTATAAAGATGAGAGTAAAAATCAGAGGGTAGTTATTTATAGGTAAGATTTAAAAAATCAAACCCCAATTAATAAAGTTACCGTTGTTGAATTTTACCCCTTATTAATGACCGTTGTAACAGTACTTTGACAACACAGCAGTGCTTTCCACGTAAGCAGTACTTTCAAAGCAGTACTTTTAGATAAATGCCAAGCAGTACTTTCCATCCTTTTCTCCACAAGAGCAAAAACATCAAAGAACATTGTGTTGCCTCCCCTCAAACAATGCATAGGACTAAACTAAACTAATATTAAGTCCTCCCCTTAAGCGTAGCTTTAATAATTAATCATACCAATACTCACCACTAAATGGTTGAATCTTGAAACATCAAATCCCTTTGTGAGTAGATCAGCTACATTGTCATCTGTGTGGACCTTGACAACATTAATGAGCCTATGCTCATAATAATCACGAATAAAGTGATGCCTAATCTGAATGTTCTTGGTCTTGGAATGATAAATAGGATTCTTCACAATGCAAATGGTACTTTCATTGTCAATGTAAATGGTACTTCCTCCAAAATATGATTTAAAATCTGACAGAATCTCTTTGTCTCCTGTCACGCTTCCAGAGCAACCACTATCAACAATCAAATGATCTTTAAGCTCCTCTTCTGGGTTGCCCTGCACAAAAATGAAAGAGTTAGTTTCTTTTAGGAACCCAAGCCATTACTGACTTGTGTTCCTCTTGTGGAGTGACATACTTAAATTCTTTAAGTATGTAATCTCCACTGTTTTTGAAAACATGATCAATTATTTTCTTTTGTTCCAAAACCTGTGTTGGATTTTCAACAAAACTCTCTTTTTCAGCAAAATTCTATTTTTCTTTTTCAACAAAACTTGCTGAAAGTACTGTTTGTCCCCCATCAGTACTTTCTTTCTTAACCCAGTTGGTTTTAACTTTTTATGTAGATTTCTTTGATCTAGGTACTCTTTTTGAGGTGTAATGCCTTCTAGGTTGATAGTAATTGGATCTCCTAGGGCTTCCATTCGAAAAAGTGCTGGCATTACCTTGATTGGGTGAAAACCTAGCAGTACTTTGAGAAGGTACTGCTTGAGAAACTTTTGACTAACCAGTACCTTGAAAAGTATTGCTTGAGGGTACTGGTGGTTTTGAAAAAAGTCTTTTCTGGTGAGGGTACCTATAGTTTTTTGAAAAATTACTATGGTTTACCCTATGTGAATGATTCCATATTGGTTTATTCTCCCTTGGCTTATGATTGGTAGATGTAGTCTTTGGGAATTTGCTTAAATATTCTGAGTGAAAGTCACAGTCCTTAATCAAATGATCAGGACTATAACAAACAAAACATAATTTTTGATCCATAATCCCAAATTTGCTTCCTTTAGTTCTATGACCAAAACTATCCTGACTTTTTGGTGAATGATTAAAAGATTTTCCAAAATTAGCAGTATTTTGAAAAGTTTTTCTTGAAGGTACTGCTGAATGTCTAGCAGTACTTTTAGATGAAGGTACTGATGGTTTTGAAAAATCTTTAGGAAACCTTTTATCATTGTTGACACACCCTGAACTCTTAACATTATCATTCTTAGGTTTCTCAACTGTTTCTTTTGGGGATTCAGAACTAGATGGACTTGAATTAGATTGACCAGTAAGCTTTTTCCTAAACTATAAATTGTCTACTCCAAAACATGAAACATCTGTCCTTAGTGGTTGAAAACTACCAGTGGGTGGAGGAACTGCATTATAACCCTTGTCTTTCTTAAATTCAGGAGGTGTTTGACTAATTGATTCCTCATTACTAGATGTGTTTTCTTCTGAGCTAATGAGTTCATCATCACTAGTTGTTATCTCCTCTGAATCAATTTGTTCCTTATCACTAGTTGGGTTCTCTTCTGTACTGCTAAACTCCATACCAAAACCTAGGCCAGTTTTAATGTGTGCTCTTTTTTGTTTTTCAACAAAACTAACATGTGAAAGACAAGATTCTTTCCAACTAGCAAATTTTTCTAAAAATTCATCCCTTTATTTAGTCATCTTTTCAAGTTCAGAAACCTTACATCCTAACTTCCATTCACTCAATCTTAATTGATAATATTGTTGCTCATATTTTTCTGCCCAAGCCATTTCATTATTTTCATGAGTTATTATTTTGGCTTCCATTAAATCTAAAGTTAATTGATAACCAGCTACCTCTGACCTAGCCCTTCTACAATTATCTCTTTCAGTCACATAATCTGTAAGCACTTTTTGATAAAAATCATTACATTTAGAACATACCTCAGAGATAGTGGATGAACTTGGTAAAGTAGCTACCATAGCAAGCAGAACAGGTTCTTCTATACTTTCCATGCTCCAGTCAAAGCTTCCAAGGCTATCTCTTGATTCTAAAGCAGCAAATCCTGGTTCCTCATCAAAAGCTGTGCTCCAATCAAACCCTTCCATTGCAACCATAGAGTAGGTTACTGGTTCATCATCAAATTCAGCACTCCAGTCAACCTCTGATAGATTTTCTTGAGCAACCAAAGCTTTTGGTTTTGGTTCAGTAATAGGAACTTCCTTTATTTCAAGCTTGGGTTTCTCAATCATCCTATTTACCTGATATTTAGCAAACTTGCATTCTCTTGCAAAGTGTCCAGTTCTTTGACATTTAAAGCACTCAATCTTAGATTTGTCAAATGCTATACCTTGTTTGGGTTTGAAGTCAACACTCCTTCCTGTTTTCTTCATGAACTTCTTGATCCTTGCAGTGATCATGGCAACTTGGCATCTTATGTCAATTTCTTCTAGGTCATCCTCATCAATTTGCAACAAATATTCTTCATAAGTAACAGGTAAGGTGGCTTGTTGAGCAAAGAAGGAACATACAACATCATCAGAGTTGATGGTGTTTGATGGTGATGAGGTGGTAGTAGTCATGGTTGTGAAAATATCCTGTTTATCACCAACAGTACTTTGAACAGGATAAGCAGTACTTTTAGTGGAAGTACTGCCTCTTTTTTCATAAGACACAAAAGCAATGCTGTGAGATTTTGAATTTGTTTGACCATTCATCTCATGCTTATACACCTTTAAATTGTTATAGAGATCATCAAAGTCCATAGTATCCAAACCAGATTGTCATCTAATCATAGTAGCAACCACATGCCATACGGATGGCAAACTTCTTAAGAACTTCAAATTAGCATCTTGAACAGATACCTTTGCTCCATATAACTCAAGCATACTAAGGAGATTTTGGAATCTGTCATAGGCAACATCAAGACCTTCTCTTCCACCAACAGTGAATGTTTCAAACTGTTGCTTTAATAGATTTCTATGCATCTTCTTGGAAGCATCATTACCTCCAAATCTTGTCTTGATAGCAGCCCATAATTGTTTTGCATCCTTAGCATCATGAAACTTTAGTAGGTGACCATCAAGAATAGCAGATAACAGTATGTTGAGAGCCTTTTCTTGATTTCTTTTTGTAGCTACTGGCAAGGTAGGCTGAGGTGGTTTAGGTTGTCCAGGAACTTCCATAGGTTCTTCAAGAACGACATTACCATTGACAATTACATCCCACAGTGCATGGTCTGTAATTGCATTGTACTGCCTCATCTTCATGCTCCAGAGATCATATTCTCCCTTATTGATGATAGGAATTCTGAGTGAGGTGATGGATGGGAGTGGTGCAGCTTCAGTCGACATCTTTTAGGGTTTGTAGTTAAATCAGTTTTAAGGGTTTCTTCTTAATCAGAGTTTCCACACAATCTCTGATACCACTTGTTGGATCGATATACTCCGACCAAACTAACTATGTAGCTTGTAAGGGTTTAGCAACCTTGGATAAATCCAAAACTACTAACAATGAAACACTGATATAACTCTATTAAGTATGCGGAATCTACTTTAACAAAGCTAAGAAGAATAACTTTAAACTTCAGCGATTATATTAAAACCAAACTTTGAACCTGCTTATTATACAGATTCACTAACATACCTAATCGCTAAATAACTCTAATATCGTACTTGCATGTAAGTTCTAAGTCACGTATCTCTGATGCCAATCTAGGGGTCCTTTTATAGGCATAAGGAATACCCTAGTCGGTTTACAATCCTTGTACGACAAGCAAAATAATTCTAATCTAAGAATATTCTAGAATTACATAATAATCCTCAAATGATTTGCATAGCAGTCCTTTAGCATATCAGTACTTTGACGCGAGCAGTACTTTGACTTTCTTCATAAGCAGTACTTTGACTTTCATTATTAAGCAGTACTTTGACTTTCAGCAGCACTTTGACTTTGTATCCCAACAGTTATATTAATGTTTTTTTATTAGTTGTTGTTAGTTAATTATAAATAAAACACCTATTTTTTATGCAATGTATTTCTGCATGTTACACATTATATCAATTTGCATTGCATTTAGAAGATAGGCAATCATTTCACCTATATTTATTCAACCATTATAATTTGTTTTAATAAATAGACTGTTTGGTTTTGTGGGCCTCAAACAATCAATAATCCCCTACCTAATTTTCTTCTGATCATTTCTCCGCCTTTGAATCCAAGTATCTAGCGATATAATTTTTAACCATTCAAATCAAAAATTAGTTTTGATTCATAGTATTATTATGTTTTTGGTTTAGTAGTATTTTTGTTTACTAAAAGGTTACGTTGTTTTTGTTTACTGCTTTGAATAGTCTATGTTTTTTAAGATTGTGTTTTTGTTAAGATAGTAGGTGCGCTATGATGCTTTGAAATGGTTAGTTATTAGATTTTTATGTTGCAAGGTTGTTTGATTGTTATTGTAAAAAAAACCTAATTTTTTTAATCCTTAAAATGGAAGTGGTTTTTGCTGTTATTGTATTTGTTTTGGTTTGAATGTGTGGAAAGTGTTTGATATAATAATGTTTTGAATACAAATAGATGCTTTTATTTTGCTGTTGGAGTATGTGGTGGGTTTTGGTAATTGAACATTTATTTTTTTGTAACATAATTATGTTGACAGCTGTTGTTTGAGCATCTGTTGTTGTTTGTATATTATTTTTAGTGAATTGATGTTGAGTGGTTTGTTTGGTTGTTGTTGTGAAACTTTGGCTTATTCACTTATTATGTGTAGAGAATGCTTTGATTGTTGATCTAAATCAGTTTAGAAGCTTAAGTAGTGTCGTGGGAGTGAATGTTGTTTTAGTTTGACTGAGTAGTTGACTTTTATTTTAGTATTTTTGTTTAATCTGATATATCAATGGTAGTACTCATTTTGCTGTTAGACTTAGAACACGCTGATCATAAGTGATACTCCAATATTCATAGATGACTGAGGTTGGGAAGTGTACTTTTAGATACCGTATGTTATGTTTTTAATTTGAGTAGTAGTCTACGAAGGTCCAAGGTGAGTGATTATAAGTGGTCATTTGGAGCCTATAAGAGGGGATGTTTTAAGGTAGCAGTTAAAGTATAATTTTGAATACATGTAGTTATGGTACATGTTTTTTAAACGATTATGTAGTTTGATGTAATATGCAATTATTTAGTTTGATACGTAGTTGTTTGAAATGTGGAATTTGACTTAAATATCGTGTTGACTATGAATGTCAATGGTCACGTAGTTTTTGTTTGTGTTTAGATATGTAGTTTTGTAAGTACCTGTTTGAGCTATTTGTTATTGTGTTTAGATAAGCACATTGGTGAGATGAACCATTTTAATAAGATACCCGTAAAACGCAGTTTAGTTTATAAAGACGATTTTAAAAATGTTGTTGAAATTGAAAGGACCAAATTGTTTTTAGTTTGTATGTTTATTCTTTATTGTAATAATTTGGTTGTTGTTATGTGATTCTAAAAACTTGTTAATTTGCTTGTATCACGGTTTGTTATGTTGGTTTACATTGTTTTTTTTAAATTTGTAGGAAAATGGCTATATAGTTTGTTACAATGATGGACGTTTTCACATTTCCTGATTCTCAGGTATTGATTTTTTTTTAGTACGTTGGTATTGATTATGGTCGGCTGTTATTTGTTTAATAATTTCATTAAGTTATGTTCTTTTGGTTTTTGCAGGTCCTTCCGTTTGTTTATAATTTTGAAGGTTATAATGGTAGGGACCACGTCTATATTGTAAGCTCGGATGGTTATCGTTTCCGAGTGAACTTGAAGACACCACGTTATGGCCAATGGTACCTGTATGGCGAGAAATGGAGGGAGTTTTGAAACCGTTACCTTGATGAGGAGGTCGAAGTTTTACATTTTGTCGAAGAATGGAATGATTGCTTCTACGTGACTGGCTACTATGGTAACGGAAAAGAAGCTTGTGGTTATGAAGGGCCTTTTTCTTTGTTTTCTAGGTTTAAGATTTCTGTGTTGCCGTACCCACACGTGCTGCAGGTAGTGTAGTTTAATGTTATAGGTTTTTTAATTTTATAAACATTTTTTTTACGTATGTTATTGTATCTAAAAATTATAAGATTTTGTTTAATGTTTTGGTTTTATGTCGTTTACAAACAATCCCTTATGACTTAATGTTGGGATTAGGAGAAGAAGATGAAATAAGAGTTGTGGTAAATTGATGTGTTACGCGTAGTGCAAGTTTTAAAAATTTATAAACACGATTTAACCGTCTAATTCTATTAACACATGCGAGCAAGTATACTCGTTCGCGATAGCAAAGTTGGGTAAGTCGAGATCGTCCCAAGGGATTTTGTGTTCGAAATAGTTTTCTTGAAAAGATTGCAACAAGAAAACTTTGTCAAGGCTTCCTCAAATTTAAAAGTGATGTTTATAGTGAAATTCAATAATAAGAAATATATATACTTGTGTGTAGTCTATAGTCAATCATAAATAGTGTTCATGAAGGCTTGGTGTAAACTCTTGATGTGATGCACAAATCATAAGCAAATGATCTCCAACCATGGTATATGTTTGTAAAAATCATTCTAAGAACAAAAACATATAGGTAATCCTTTCGGTCCTTATCCTAATGATTATCCTTTAGAAAATCCATTTGTTTGCAACATGTTCTTATTAAACTTGTTCTTACGAATCTTTCGACCCTTTCGTGATGAAAATGTTTCTAGTCTTGTTTTAATAAGTAAACATGGTGGTTGTCAATCACCATATCCCCATACTAGTTTGTCACTCAACTTTTTGGAATAAAACACAAGAGAAATCCTTTCGGTCCTTTTTCTTAAAACATGTTTACCAACAAATCAAACCAAGACTAGTATTTTTCCAACAAACTCATTTAAACAAGATCATATATACATACATCACATATGAGAACACTAGTATGATTATCTACATCCCAACACACAAGTATATCCCAAAACTACTCCATGATAATAATAACAAAACACAAGAAATAACAAAGTAATTCCAATAACTCAAGAGAACAGAAATCCATAACAAAGTTCATAGAATACCTAAACTTTTGCGATTACAAGAACTAGAATTCGTGGCTTGTAGCAACCATGTGCCTCCAATCACCTAGATTCACCGTATAACTCCAAATTACCAAAACTATGGATGAGAATTGTTCCCTCCTTGCTCCTGGACGTTTTACAGTAAGAACTAAACTTTTGGGATGAATAAAATGGTTGGTATTAGTTTTGATGTAAACTAATACACTTTTGGTTGTGTCACCCCTAGTAAACTAAGACTAGGTTCAATATATAGCCAAATAAACTTGCTCAACTGGCCAAAAACGTTCCCAACAAGTTAATATCAAGAAATGATCAGCCTCCAATGATTATGGGGAGTTAAGGCAACAATAAATGCAACTTTGTGTAACTGCAGCTCCTGCAACTAGATCGGTTGCGTTGGCAACCAGATCGGTTGCCATTTGACCATTTTCCCAGCCGGATCGGTTACGGGTTACGATTGACCGGCTGGATTGTTGTTGATTTGACTTTTGTTGACTTTCTTGTTATACGCCTCATTCTTTGCTCTCGTTGATGATTTCCAAGGCAAAACTTGATCTCTCCTTGCTGTAGATACTTAGAAATCATTGTTCTTCCCAATCATTGAGTCCAAAATCTTCCTTGCTCAACTTCCTTCCTCGGGAATCTTTCAAATGTGCATAAAAACTTCATTTCTTCATCATTCGTGATACCTGGCTACATATACATACACAATATGAATCTTTTGCACTTTTGCAACAGTTATGAGTAAATATAGCCGATTATCATGCACAAAACCAACAATAACGCTACTAAAAACATGTTCATTTTAGACGTTATCAAATTCCCCCACACTTAAGTTCTACTCGCCCTCGAGTAGGTCTAACATTTGCAAAGATTGATTTCAATGGTCTTGACACCGTGGTTCCAAAAAAATGTAACAATCATCCCAAAAGAGATAATCATTGGTTTGCTTTTAATATGTGAAAAACTTTTAAAAATGAACCAAACACTTTAAATAACATAACTAGAACACCTCACGAATGATTTTAAGAATTCACTCAACACTCATATATTGGTGGGTATATGTAAATCACTCAATTCCTAGTCATGATCAATGCTTTTTACCATAAGCTTGTACAAGTATCAAACAAAGAAAATAAATTCATCAAAGAGGTCTTTTATTCGGGTTATATCGTTAAGGCTATGGGTTTATAAAAGGTATGGATAAGGCATGGGATGGTTTATGAAATTGGTGTTAAAAGAAAATAAAGTCAAGTCTAAACCTCCATGTTGCTAGCCATCATACAAACCACAATCCCGTAAATGATTATTTTTCCTCTTCCAATATCGATCTCCGCAAATATTTATAACTCAATTTAGCTCATTGGCTAATCAATATTCTTCATATAGCTAATTGGCTATAACCATTTTTTTTAACAAAGTTCCTCCACACTTAGTGTAAGCATACACCACAAAAAAAACAATTGAGAAAGACGTCTCCTTCATCTTTGTTGGAGAATGGTACACACTATAAACAAAGTGTAGCTTCTTCATAATCATCAAAAACAATCCAACATTCCAAACAACTAGAAACAAACCAATAGACATGACAAGGGTTGGCTAAAGTTTAAAGTGTAAAATCTTTTTGTATTTTTCTGGATTTAACAAATGAAATGATTGGCTCAAAGGGTGTAACTAAGGGTATCTAGTGCTAAACATGAGCACTAACAAATGGGTCCATATAAGGTTGGTTAACTAACCAATGTGGTTAGCTAATATAACATTAGATGTAAAATGGAAGGCCATTTGGGTTAAATCCTACGATGCCTCTTATCACTTGAACATATTTTTATCACTCGAGAGTGATTTTAACCGTAATGCATAACTAGTACAAGTTCTATAATCGACATAATCACCGGCACACTCATAGCAAATATAAAACAAAAAGATGTGTTTTATACAAAAAGAAACCTCACAATTAAGTGGAAAAAGGCTATAATGCGCGCTAGAAAATGCTATCGAATCCAAAATGAATTACTTCCGTAATTTGGTTCAAATCCAAAAATTTTCAAAAACCTTATTTACCATTGAAATACCCAAGTTGTTTTATATATATATCAATAATGTGTGAAAACAACTAGACCATCAAGGGCGAATTCCTTCTAATTACTTGCATCCAAAAGTTATCTAAGAAAATTAAAAATGCATATCATTTTTCCTATTTTCTTCCCTCCCCCATACTTAAGTTTTGCATTGTCCTCAATGTAATAAAAATGAACTTCAAAGTAAAGAAAATGGGAAAAAGAAATAGTTAAAAGATACCACGGGATAGAATATGCAATACGCATATTGGGTCATAAGAAAACATGTGAGTTATCCAACTCCAAATATTTGACCATCAATAAGCTTCCGACACATCCATCCTGCAAACAAAACTGCAATACACAATACACAAACAAAACAAAACAATCCAACTGCTACTAAAAACAAAATAAAACCAAGTATGATAATCATCCTAAAGAAATAGTTAAAGAGATAGAAATAATATTGTTAAACACATCATAACCATTGTCTTTGAAACCACAAATCACGAATGATCCACGATCACTCGTCGTCCTCGCTCATGTCGTCACCTTCTTCATCATCATCATCACTCTCAGTTACATAGTTTTCGTCCACAATCTCCGAACGAACTCTCCTCTTCTTCTTCTTTCCTCCAACTCCTGAGGACGATCCTCCAACATCATAGCTTGCTCCACCAACCTCGGGTAATCGACCATATGCGGGCACTGGATCAGGAAATGGTGCGTATCCAGGATATGGATAGGGTCCAGGATAAGAAGTGTAGGGGAAAGGATATGGTGGAACATTGGGTGGATTGTAGGGTGGTAACTCGTAATTGGCTTCTCGAGCCATGTGTTGAAAGATAGGCATTGAATAATCATTGATGTAGCTGTTTCTCAACATCATCGAGTCTCTCCACACATCCCTACACTGAATCTCATCTAAATGTTGGTTCCACTCTCCCCAACCTGAATCAAAACTGCTGGACGTACCCGCTTGCACGTTCCCCATTAGTATATTTCACTGTTGTTGTGGTGGTGGTTGTTGTTGTTGTTGTGGTTCAATCCATAACCCCAAGGTTTTCAATTTCCTATTCAAAGCATTTCCAAAACCATTTGCACTCCACATCTCACTAAACTTTGGCTCTCCACACTTAGCCAACTCACTATCATCATAATACCCAAGGTTCCTTGCCAACCTTGTCACGAAATGTCCTCCACAAATGTTGCTATTGCTTTTGATTCTGGGGGCCCTCCTAGACAAATACTTAGCTATCTGCCAAACCGCATTACCGTCCTTAGTTTCTTCCATTAACATCATAACCCATAAGTTCGGTTTTTGACATTTGTCCCTTCTTCCATACCTATTAAACGGCCCAGTCACTATCAATTTGTGAAGTATCCTCATTAACGGATTCCTTATGGTCGCGACATTCCTCCTAGTGCAAGAAGGATCTCCCACTCGATTCCAATAGGTGGGTACACTAGGAAAGTCTTTTTCAAACCTCCGAAGCCTCGAAAAGTGAGCTTCAAATAATCGATGCTTAACCTCATGTGGTTCATACAAGCCAAGAGCCACAGCGAAATCCGGCAAAGTGTAGGCCTGATCCCGTCCACAAAGCCTAAACCAAACACAAACTTCCTCCGTCTAGTTCCTAACATTGACCTTTCTCTCAAAATACATGGTTGAGAAGAACTCCATGCACCACTCTCGATAGACCTCTTCATTGATGCTAAATGCTCTTTCCCATGACAAATCATCGAACGAATCCTCATCCGCTGGATACACATAAGATGTCCGCATCATTCTTCTCAACTCCTCTTCACATTCATACTCCGCAAACAAATCCCAATCAATCACTCTCGGAACCAAACATGCCCTATTTTGCAATTTCGATAACCGTTCCCGGAAAGCATGCTTCTCCCCGTCGATGCGATATTTGAACTTTAAGTTGGCGTTTGCTTCCGTCTTCAAGCTATACTTGACTTTCTTCCTCTCGTTTCTTTGGCAAAACTTTGTAACAATCGGGTTAATTGGAACCGGTCCCGAGCTTGAGCTACCTACAACAATTCTTTGTAGAAATCATAAATATCAGACAATATAAGAGTGTTAGAACAAACGGGAAGGTCCATGGAACCCTCTAAGGTCCACTTCAAAATTTCAAAAATATCCAGCACAGAACCTGGAACCGGATTCGGTTGCAGAGCAGCCGAATCGGTTACTCCCTTTGACCCAATCCAACCGGTCGGTTGCGTTGCGCAACCGGATCGGTTATGCAATCTGCATAAGGCTTTTGCCTTCTAATGCATTACCTACTTGAATTTTCTAAGTCTAATCCACTCCTAGACTACATTCTAACATCCTCAATGATTTCTACATCCTTGAATTACTCTAAATTCGCTTTCCAAACCTCAAATCATCGCACATTCATCATCTTAGAACTTCAACAAATAAGACCTATACTCTTCAATCACTAGTTCTAATCAACAATGTGGCATCTATTACTCACAAAAACTCATCATTTACAACTAGGAATCACCAATTGCAACTTAACTTGATTCACTGGCATAACCTAATTAAATCCGAAAATTCAATCATCTAATACTCATTCCATGTTAAATCAATCACTACAATTCTTTTTGCAATGCATTCCTATATCAATTACCCACTTAATCCAAAAATATTACAACTTAATTCGAATTATATCAAAAACCCCCAAATTAGTGACCTAATATGCAATTCGAATCAAATGCTCTAATTAAACCTTAATTGACTTAATTGAATGTAGATGCTTACTTGTTTGGGTGCCATGATGATTTCCTACAACTCAAACAATCTTCAACTAGCTTTTCTTGGACGAATTTTGCAAAACCCAGATGGAGAATTAGTGTGTGTGTGTTTTTCTGGAAAAGTGAATTTTTGGTATATATACTTGTATGCAACCGGTTCAGTCATGGACACAACCGTTTTCGTTTGCATTTTGCCAAATTTTGCATTTTTTCACGTTACTTAGGCATTTACCTTCCAAGCAACAATTTTTTACTCAAAAATCTTGTTAAAGATGCACACAACATTCATCCACCATTTGGAATTTTCAAAAATCATCCAATCTCAAAACTCAAATCATCATACTTATAAACTAAAACCAAAACTCAACTAAAACTCATAATCATAATGCATTAACCAAATAACCTCAATCATAAAAATAAAAGTGAAACTGAAAAACAAGAAATCCTAAATGCATAAAATTAAAAAGAAATAGTTTATGAAATTCAAGCAAACAATTGCTTGTTTATTATGGTGCCTTGTCTTCTCCTTAGAATTCCTCGAAATACTATTGTCTTAGGATGTCCTCACTTAGAAATTTCCTGGTCAACTCACGGTATGTTTCATAAGTTTTGAACTTCCTTTTGAATCTTCTTCCATCCGGACATAGTATATCGAATTTGACATGCCATTCTCCATCTCCATTTTTTCTCTTGTAAATGCCCGACCCCTCGGGTCTCCATTCCAAATTCTTGAGTTGCACCGGTAAGGAACCTAAGAAATCGGTCAACTTCTTGTAGACTAGGATGTTTTTGAATGGGTTATAAAATGCTTCCACCGCTAATGCACGTTCCATCTCATCCTCTATATCAAAATAAGGTGGAGCTAATGGTCCATACATCGGGTTTCCTTGGATATCACGTCCTACTTCGAAACAAGTCAAGTCCTCGTCCGCTTCCATCAATTCTAACTCCTCCATAAATTCCAAAGTTGTTCCCCTTGGTTTGGGATAATATGTTTGCTTTGAAATCCCATCATCAATAGTCATCGTGCCTCTTCCCATGTCTATAATTGCACCACATGTTCGTAGGAATGGTCTTCCAAATAAAAGTGGTAAACTCTTGTCAACTGGAATGTCTAGGACAAGAAAATCAGCCAAGTACGATTGATAACCAATTTGAACTCTCACGTTCTTCACCTCTCCCATTGCTTTCGCTTGAGAATTATCCGCCATGGTAAGCTTCGAATGATTTGGTTGCGGATTACTAAGACCCAACGTCATAAACAATGGATAGGGCATAACATTAACACTTGACCCCGTATCGGCTAAGGCATAAACTGGTGTAGTCCCATTCACTTTAATTGGCAAAACAAAATTCCCCGGATCTTTCTCCTTCCGTGGCATACCTCTAAACAAAATTCTATCTCTCTCCTCCTCCGATAGATTCTTATCTTCCAATCTAGCCCTTGCTAGCATCACCGCGTCTAATTTCTTACGGTAGAGAACGTAATCTTGTAGTACCTCAATCACCGGCTTCTTCTCATTTAGCTCAAGAGACTTTTGTTCAAGGTTTTCCAAAATAGCTTCTTTTTGTTCGTCGATTAAAGGTTTGAAAGTAGATGATGAAGGGGTGTAATCATTTTTGTTGGTGGATGTGGTTGGGGTTAGTTTGTTGGATGAAGTTTTCTTCCTATTTGCCTTCCCCATCTTAACTACTTCCACATCTTCCTCTTCCATATTGGCACACAATTCCACTAGCATCTCGTTCACTCCTTTTCCTTCTTCCAAATCGGTGATATTAATCCTCATTTCCCGCAAAGCAAAATCAACTTGGCACTTGGTCGTTACAAGAAAGTCTCGACCAAAACATACATTGGGTTCATCCGCATTCCCCTCTTCTAAGACAACAAAATCTGTTTCAAAAATGTGACCATGAATGTTAACCTTAAGATTTTTAACCATCCTTCTTCCGTATGCTTCGTAATCCAAACGTACATGACCAATTTCGTCAAGAACTTTCTCCGCAATGTAGTTTTCTCCATAAGCCATATTAAGTTGCGCGTCCCAAGCACTTACTCCTTCTACACTACAAGGTGTACCGAACCTCATTAGTGGCGAATCATACTCCGTTAAAGGTGCTTGTGTGAACACCACAACTCTTCCCTTCTTAGAAAGTTGAACTTTGTTTTCACCCGTTTCTTCCATACTAACCGTATCAATTCCCAATTTTTTCTTACTTCCTTCTAAGATACCTCCAATCTTTTCCAATGAACTTCCGGTGTCTTTGAACATTTCATCCAAGTTACGAAGGTATTCTGAAATTCCGCTCAAACTATCCATACTAACTTGACAAAACAAAACAAAAACAAAAATCCGAATCATTAGCGTTAGAGTTAGTAAAAACAAAAACAAACTAAAGAAACATATACTGAGCAAGTAAAGATACTTAACAAAACTAAAAACATAAGCTAAAACTCAAAATCTAAAAATTAGAAAAGATTTACCGAGAGCTCCAACCGGATAGGTTGGTGGTAATCACTTGACCAAATAATCTAACCGGATCCGGTTGCGGGTTGCCGATCAGTTAGATCGACACAAAAAAGATTTTTTTTTTTTTTTTTTAAACTGAATATTAATTGAAATTAAAAACTATTAAGTGTACTAAAACTCTTAATTAATTAAGACTCCTCATTACCCTATAATTAATTACTTAATAATTAAGCCATTAAACTAAAACTATATTAACTACTCCATTAAATTACTCATAAAGATCACTAAACCATAAAAACTGAAAATTTAATTATCTTAATCATTAGAATTAAAACATGAATTAATATAAAATTAATAAACTAAGAATAACAAAAATAAAGAAAAATTAAAAAACTAAGAAAACATTAAAACCAAATGATATAATCTATAAAGAAATCTAAAATGACAATAACTAATCTAGGAACTATAACACAAATCACTAAATAAACTTAAACTATGAAGTCAAAGTGCAAAAAAAAATTCCGTAGCTCTAACCGGATTCGGTTGCAAAAGCAACCGAATCGGTTAGCTTTTAACCAATTTTTTTTTTTTTTTTTTACTTTTCACCAAATTCAATTCAAAAACTACCAATTTTACAGAAAATCAAAATTGAAATAAAAATCCCTGGCAGCGGGGCAAAAAACTTGATGTGTTACGCGTAGTGCAAGTTTTAAAATTTTATAAACACGATTTAACCGTCTAATTCTATTAACACATACGAGCAAGTATACTCGTTCGCGATAGCAAAGTTGGGTAAGTCGAGATCGTCCCAAGGGATTTTGTGTTCGAAATAGTTTTCTTGAAAAGATTGCAACAAGAAAACTTTGTCAAGGCTTCCTCAAATTTAAAAGTGATGTTTATAGTGAAATTCAATAATAAGAAATATATATACTTGTGTGTAGTCTATAGTCAATCATAAATAGTGTTCATGAAGGCTTGGTGTAAACTCTTGATGTAATGCACAAATCATAAGAAAATGATCTCCAACCATGGTATATGTTTGTAAAAATCATTCTAAGAACAAAAACATATAGGTAATCCTTTCGGTCCTTATCCTAATGATTATCCTTTAGAAAATCCATTTGTTTGCAACATGTTCTTATTAAACTTGTTCTTACGAATCTTTCGACCCTTTCGTGATGAAAATTTTTCTAGTCTTGTTTTAATAAGTAAACATGGTGGTTGTCAATCACCATATCCCCATACTAGTTTGTCACTCAACTTTTTGGAATAAAACACAAGAGAAATCCTTTCGGTCCTTTTTCTTAAAACATGTTTACCAACAAATCAAACCAAGACTAGTATTTTTCCAACAAACTCATTTAAACAAGATCATATATACATACATCACATATGAGAACACTAGTATGATTATCTACATCCCAACACACAAGTATATCCCAAAACTACTCCATGATAATAATAACAAAACACAAGAAATAACAAAGTAATTCCAATAACTCAAGAGAACAGAAATCCATAACAAAGTTCATAGAATACCTAAACTTTTGCGATTACAAGAACTAGAATTCGTGGCTTGTAGCAACCATGTGCCTCCAATCACCTAGATTCACCGTATAACTCCAAATTACCAAAACTATGGATGAGAATTGTTCCCTCCTTGCTCCTGGACGTTTTACAGTAAGAACTAAACTTTTGGGATGAATAAAATGGTTGGTATTAGTTTTGATGTAAACTAATACACTTTTGGTTGTGTCACCCCTAGTAAACTAAGACTAGGTTCAATATATAGCCAAATAAACTTGCTCAACTGGCCAAAAACGTTCCCAACAAGTTAATATCAAGAAATGATCGGCCTCCAATGATTATGGGGAGTTAAGGCAACAATAAATGCAAGTTAGTGTAACTGCAGCTCCTGCAACCAGATCGGTTGCACTGGCAACCGGATCGGTTGCCGTTTGACCATTTTCCCAGCCGGATCGGTTACGGGTTACGACTGACCGGCTGGATTGTTGTTGATTTGACTTTCTTGTTATACACCTCATTCTTTGCTCTCGCTGATGATTTCCAAGGAAAAACTTGATCTCTCCTTGATGTAGATACTTAGAAGTCTTTGTGCTTCCCAATCAATGAGTCCAAAAGCTTCCTTGCTCGACTTCCTTCCTCGGGAATCTTCCAAATGTGCATAAAAACTTCATTTCTTCATCATTCGTGATACCTGGCTACATATACATACACAATACGCATATTTTGCACTGTTGTAACAGTTATAAGTAAATATAGCCGATTATCATGCACAAAACCAACAATAACGCTACTAAAAACATGTTCATTTTAGGCGTTATCATTAGCGTTAGAGTTAGTAAAAACAAAAACAAACTAAAGAAACATATACTAAGCAAGTAAAGATACACCAGGAGTACATGGATGAATTTCGTGTACATATGGAACGTCACACAGAGAATCCTACCAGGACTAACCATGTCAATGTGTATGGAAAGTGGAAGTTGTTAGTGGATTCATGTCGAATCCCATACTCGAAGCTGATCAGGTTTAAGTACGTTGGGAATGGTCAAACTGTAGATGCTCCAGAAGGTGAAAACCCTG
The DNA here is from genome assembly GCA_019973895.1 of Chrysanthemum seticuspe. Taxonomy (NCBI): domain Eukaryota; kingdom Viridiplantae; phylum Streptophyta; class Magnoliopsida; order Asterales; family Asteraceae; genus Chrysanthemum; species Chrysanthemum seticuspe. Next base: position 281,539,855 of record BPTQ01000008.1, on the reverse strand, counting down.
CATTTCCAATCTTCCATATCTGATGAATGTCAGAGTCCGTGTGGTTGGTGTATAGGGTTGAAGATCTACGAAGTCTTTTGCGTTTTGGTTGTTGGGTGAAGGTTGATGTTGTATGGTTTAAGTAGTTTAAATGTCTGGACAAATGTTTCTGAAAGGGATTGTTATATCTGTGAATATTTAGTTATGTATTTATGTTTAAGCTATCTGTCTGGATGTATGGTAGTATTTGGACGTTGTGTAATCTGTAAGTATGGTTGTGTATTTGGAGGACGTGCTTCCTGGTTCTATAATATATTCTAACATTTTACTCTGATGTCATGTTATGGTATTGTGTTTTTGTATTCCTTGTTGTTGGTTGTTGGTTAATTGTTTGTAACGCATTTTCCAGCTTTTGTTTTAGAGACGCTGTGTTTTTTAAAAATGACAGTGCATCAGATGTTGGTTTGTATTTATCTATGTGTAACAACATTAGACTTTATTATGATGTGTTATTTTTGTTGCATTCCACTGTTTGTATGCCGGAAATTGGAAAGTTGATCCTTTATTGAGTATCTTATAATGTTTGTGTCACTTGATATGAATCTGGTCTGTTTATTTATGCGGCAGAGTTGTTTTTGTGCGCTGACGTTGTCAATTCTGGAGCTTAAGGTTTGTTTTGTTATTCTCCTATACTTTACTTAGTATGTGTTAGTAGGGTGTAGTTTTACGATACTGTTTGTGACTTGTATTGTATGTGTGCAGGGAATGAGCAGGCGGAGCACATCTGTGTATGGTGTGCTTCAGATGAGTAATTTTGCTACTAAGGCGTAGTTATCTCCCGAAACATATTATCTGTTGGATGCGTTTCCATTTACGTGTAAGTATTATCTTTGATTTTTTTTGTTTTAGAATTAAATATTAGTTGAATGTTAGACATGCGTTTTTAGACATTTGTAGTTGAAATTTATTTTTAAATTAGGTTGTTAAAATACATTAGGAATGTATTGGTGATTTAGTTGTTGATGTGTTCAGGTTAAGATGTATTTTTTTTTGTCATGGTTAATTTGAATGTCGAATTTGTGTAATTTTCGCCATGTTTTATAAACCGTGTGATACATAAATCAAGCATAATGCACCAATGTTTTAGGTGTTTTAAATTTTTTTAAAAGTATGAATTGTTTTATTAGGAATGCAGTAGATTGAGTATTGTGTGTTTGGAAGTGAATTTGTGTTTTGGTTTGTTTTGTTAAGGATTTTAATTTATGTTTCCATTATTTGGTTAGCAAAGTAGGTAATTTTGTTAGAATTTTGAAACTTGGTTATGATAGAATTGATTTGTTTGGTAATTTGCATGTTTATTTTGGTTGAATATTTTTGTAGTTGTTTAATAGATTTTTGTCATACCTGGGTCATTCCTTTTCTTCCGCTCGATATGTATAACGTCTGCTGCCATTTCTTGCTATGTTTTTTCTTAAACAATCTCAGGCCTAGACATGTTATCCGTCATAAGTAGCATCACATAAAAAGACCGCAAGTAATTTCCTATACCCCATTGGCTGGCTTCCAACAAACCATCTATATATTCCTTATCATCTTCCAAAATACCACGTGCTTGACACGCCTCTTTATATGTTGGGTAAACAACACCATCATACTCCTTAAAATCAATCCAATCTGTGGGTCCCCTAACCTTGTTGAGCAATACTCTTAAATAGAACATTTCTCCGAAAGAAGGTGGTACATGATGTACGCGGCCAATACACGTGCCTTTTTGCCTAGGAACCCAGATCCTTTCTTCTTGCTTCCATACATTGTGACAACTCGTAATTTCAGGTCATTTTACAAACTTTAAAAGCTTCACTATTTCATCATTTATCGTAAACTAGGTTTACGAGTATCAAATTCACGTAACCGTAATGGTTTAGCTGTGAATTCATGATCATATCATCGAGGAAATTTCATATAGACTAAGTTTAGTCTACATATCATTAACATCATTATCATCATATTAGTTCATGCATGGTTTTGCATTTTACATTAAACGTATAATTTCATATTAAATAAACGTTATCGCGTAATTGATTATTTTGAACATTGATCCGTTGCTTCCAAAATTTATCCCGACATATTTTTATACTCATATTAAGATTATAAAATTAATATTATTAGTTTACCCGATGTTTTCAATTTATTTTGTATATAAATTGTTATATATAAATAATTACGACGGTTTTCTTAAATATTACACGATTATTATTATTTCACTCATTTTTTTTGCAAGAAATGTATTTTTATAATTTTTATGATCTCAATATATTTTATCTTGACCCGTTAAATTTTATTTTTAGCTAACGCTACCCTAAATGCTTAAATAAATACGCAAGTTATTAATTATCCTTACTTAATTACACATTTACTCTACATTAATACACTTAATTATCAATTAATACATCTATTCTTTTTGTTTTATGTATGTCGACCACCTAAGGGGGTGAGTCATTTACATGTACTAAATATCTTCCATTTATATTGTATTAAACACATAACTACACATAGATTCATCATATTATTAAGTGTAAGATCAAAATTTATCTCTTCCTCTCCTCTTGCATAGAACCGGCAGCCACAAGAAGACCAAGGAAGATCATCATAAAAAATTTCAAGACGAGGTTTTAACACACTAGTATCACTCTTTGTTTAAGGTTTTGCAATATAAACCTTGGGTGATTAGGAAAAATCCTTTGTTCTCATAACCTCATCAAGTTACTAGTAATCATTCATATTCATCATAATATTTCATATTCATTGTTATGGTCATTTCATTTTATTTGAGAAAACATGCAAGTCTCATGAGGTTTATACCACTTTTTCATTGATTTTAAGAGTTATGTATATATAAGTCATCCTATAATTACTCCATGTTATATATTATTTTTGGTGATGTCTAGGAACCCATGACACCCTAAGAAGGTGTATGGTAGGATTAGAATAGCTTCGGAGTTGTTTTGAATGGGTTAGAATAGGTTTGGCGCGAGAAAAACTCATTTCGACAAGTTTGCAAAAGGGTCTGTCCTTATTTTAAAAATCTGGAAAATCCGACAGTAGATAAAAATTTTTGGCCTGGATATTTAGAAAATATACTTTAAAAAGAAACCGTGACCGCTTGAACGGATTAAAACGGAGCTATAACGAAGAAGTTATGAATTTTTCAAGTTGGCGACGAAAACTATAATTTTCTGGAAATTTCAGCATGTATTGTTTATTTTGTACGAGTCAAAAATGAAACTTAGGCGTTATAAATTATGTCGACTTGTCAAAAATATGTTAGTATACTTTGATACAAAGATAAGGACCTTTAAAACGTAGAAAACGGATTTGTAACGATTAAATTATACACGTTTTCACAAAGTTGCCGTAACTTTATTATATAAGAAAAACTATATTATTTCTAATAGGCAAATATTACGGCAAAACTAGTGACCATATTGAACATTGTTTTTAACATTGATGTAGAAATTTTTATAAAGTGATATCTTCTAATAAAAGTAAGTTCGCCAAGTATATTTTTCAAAATGTCCGACTGTTTGTTTAGCGGAGTTGTAATGAATTAATTACGGTCGCTGAAACTTTGCCGAAAACCATCTTTAAACTATACTTTGGACTAAAGTACCATACTTAACTTATATTTTCCTTTGTGATCGAGACCTTTAGGATGGAAACTTAAACACTAAAACTTTGAAATTATGATATGAGCTTCCCAAAAACCGTTGAGTTAGTTTCCTAACGCTCGACGTGCACCATTTTACGACTACCTTTTAGAGGCCGTTTTAGTCACTTTCATGAAATTGTCAAATGATATTGTTTTACGACGAAAAGTTATAATTTCATAATAAATCATTAAACGACTATCGTAGGATGTTGATTCAACGTATATACTTGTAAAGTATTTTATAACATGACGAGATGTCATAAACATATATTTCGACGATAAATTCTATTTTCAAAAACGTACAAGTGGTATAGATTACATATGGATTTGCATGCACGACATTATTTCATGATTTACATTAGAACATATCATTCATAATAGGTCACCGTCAGAGGTTGCGCCTCATTTCAGTATTGCCATTATATCATCATTATCATTGCAACAGGTGAGTTTTCATAGCCCCAATTTATTCAAGTTTTTACTTATTTCAAACCTACGGGGGAGAATACATTGCACATCATTTTATTACGATACCAAGTATATCAAATTAATTACATTGCTTAAGTTACCTCATTGCCAATTGAATTTCCCCATTATATAACATGAACCGTTAATTCCGAAAGAAGCGAGTGTGAGTGGATAGATCTATCGAGGGTGACTCCTCCATCCGGGTTGGTGGACTCCAACTGGTTAAACGGATGCATTTCATTTAATAACATTATTTGAGTTGTTTGGCAAACACTCTGTTGGGGCGAACATCATGATCAGTCTAGTTTCGGTGTCATGGACTTATAACAATTGTATCATTTTTGTGGCGACATTGTCATACATAATTTATACTTGTGGTAGTCGTATTGAACATTTTCAACAAATCTATGAACTCACTCAACCTTTGTGTTGACACTTTTAGCAATGTATTTTCAGGTAACTAAGGCATTCACTTCATGGCATGCATGCGGACATATCATAGAGTCGCGGTGACGACGCGTCTCACGTGGGATTTATACACTTTAAAAACATCGTTTGACTTGTACCAAACTTATTTTCCGCACATGTTGATTTTTATTTGGGACTTATCTTTGTAACTCTGAATGTTTTTAATATATCAAACGATGTTCTTTTCAAACGACACTTTAGGTCGTTCAATATAACTGTGATTGTGGTGCTATGACAGTCATCCCCCAGGAATTCCATTCCGCTGCAAAACATGTAATTTGGGGGTGTGACATACATAATGTTTTGAAAACTCATGGTAAAGAAGTTTCTGAGCTTTTTTGTCGATTTTGTTTTGTTCCATCCACGCAACAAACTTTGTTTCATTTACCGAAGCTTTTTCCAATGCAAAATCAATGCTTTATGTTGCCTCGAATATAACAGATTGCTCTCCTTGTAAGTGGAAAGGTAACCTTTCTACAGGTGGAAACCTGTAGTGTATGTCAAACCTATAGATCCTCCATGCTGCTTCGCAGGCTGACAGATATCTACAGTCGTAATAATCTTTGATTTCATCGACATCTTCATCTTCCAGTGCAATCGTAGCTCTGTCTGGTCCCTTGTTAATATATTTGAATAGATATTTTATGGAACCCACTTGGTTGCACCACTCTACGTTAATATGTGATTGAAAATGTCGCAGTAAGCCTGGATTGTAGGGTACAACATATCCGTTATGAAATTCGATTCCGCTTTTGTTTATTGTAGTGCCATCATTTCTTCTTTTATAAATTGCATATCCAGACTCATCAACGAAAGTTTTATCATTAAACTCCTTAAGGAATTTTTTGGTGCATTTGTTCTTTACTGTGCACAGGCAGCTGGGTCTATCTGGGCCACATGGACCGTGGATCATGTGTTCGGTAACAATTTATACAGTTCTGGATCTTCATTTTTGTCCGGCATCTCAGATGAAATAAACCGATCGATGTGTGCTGGATATGTCATTTGGTATTGTTCTTCCAAAAATAGCAAAATGTGAGCATGAGGGAGGCCTCTCTTTTGAAATTCAATGGTGTATACAGCTGCGGGAATAACATAATGTCAGTAATAGTAGAGTATGTAGTATTAATTAGATAGTGGTTCTGTTTTTTATCAAGTTTTGAAATGTAAGTACCTGCTTTTAGTCGTCCGAAGTAATGTTTGTCTTTGAATTCTCTCATCATGGTGTCTAGCTTTTGCTTAAAAACACGTGTTATCACATCAGGCCTGTCTTCAGATTTCAATCCCTTTTCAACAACAAAACGTTCAATCTCGGGCCAATTTGGGTTGCATGTAAATGTTATGAAAAGATCCAGATATCCATAAACCTTGCAAATTTTCAATGTGTCTAGGAAATTTTGCATCATATATCTTGGGCTTCCTGTAAAAGATGATGGCAACACAACTTTTTTCCCTCTCAACTTCACTCCTGAATTTTCATCTTCGGATAATTTTGCTAATTTGGAGTATGTCTCGCATCTTAGATCTTTTTGCTGGTTTTTGATGTATGACATCCTTTCAGATTCAACCATGGTGTATGCGTCTACAATAAACTGTTGGCATAGCCTGCGTGCATTCAAAACCACTAAGAAAGCATTTGGTCTTTCTTGCAATCGATATGCAAAATATTCTTTCATTGTTACTCTAGTCTTTTTGTTTGTTGGTGTTTTATCAGTGATGCCAAAGTGGTATATGTCTGTTCGATAACCATCTTCAGCGTACGGAAACAACAATGGTTATTGGAGTGCAAGATATGATGGATGTAGCTCACTTATTCGTTTGAGTCCCCCTTCTTTCATGTGCAGAATGATGTCTCTTTGATTTGTTATTGAGTCAAAATCTCCTACAATTAGTGCCGCCACCTCCGTAGCTGTTGGAAGGTTATAATTTCTTCTGTCGCGCTCTCTAGTACCAATAAGTCGTAATTTAAAGTTATTTTGTTCAGTGGCTCTGTGAAAACGTTCGCCAGCCATTTGGAATTGACACACCAATGGGTTAATTCTATCTAGCATGTCTCATAAATCAGCTGTTAGTTGGTGGTCCAGCGTATGGTTGGTTGACAACGTCTCTTCGCTGTTGTTGTAATTACCATTGAAAATAAGCACAATATAATCATAATTGACTTTAATGTAAAATAAAATGTTATTTAAAATAAACATCAAAAATTTTGATGGGAAAACATGTCCAGCGTTTCTTACATACCTGACACCATTTATCCTATGTTGTATTTAATTTTCTGGATCATAAATGTATTGTTGGGCAAACGTTGGTTGTTTTCCTTGTTTAGGTAACAAAGTACCGATTTGATGATAATTTTTCCCTTGTATCCTATAACAATATGGTCCACGACCATCAGTGACTGACATGTCTTGTTTGGCACCCATAGAGGTGAATGCGAACATTGAGTTATATCGCCTGATATTTTCAATGAATGTTGAGCTTTTTGGATGGTGTCCGTTAATAAGATCCATCAACAATTTTGGTGGTGTTTGCACTTCCTCTCCTAATGTTACTTTTCCTCTGCCACAACAAAGTGAGCATGAGTCCGCTATTGAATGTGTGTTGCCTATTATACTCTCAGCGTACCATAATAGTGCGCTACATGATGCACATTGGAAATTCGCATCTCCGTGATCAATGTAATCTGTGAATGCAAGTTACCCAAAAATAAACATTAATATTAAATACGTGTAAACAATGTTATGATGTGTGTGCCAATTTAAAATATACTGTTTCTACCGTTTGAAATTCCAACAAACGAATCTCTCTGTATGACATCTTTATGATTTATGTTTCTTCCACTCAACAATGGATGTTGTGTAGTTTTTTGTCTTACAACTTTGGCTTTGGCTTTAAGTCTTTCTGACTTGCGCTTAGACGAATATATAACAGGTTGATCGGCTTCGGGACAAGTGGTTGTTTGAATTGTTGCTGCAACTGAAAAGATTGTTTAATTTTAGTTCTTTGTTAAAAATATTAATAAATTGTTCGCGGATATTGTCATATATTTTTTACCTGATTGGGTTGAGTTTTTGAATGGGCGTCCCCTTGGTCGAGGTGTTGTAATGACTGCTTCATTCGTTGTGCCTGCATATGTTGGTGTTGGTTATTAAGAATATACAATATTCTTAAATTTGTTTTATGTTCATAAAAAGTGAATTTTACTGACCGATTAAAGTTTTTTTGGTTGGAGGCCTGCCCATTGGACGACGAAGTAAGTCATCGTTTTTAGCTGTCATAAATAGAAGGGATGAAATCTTGATCATATATTTCTTGCGTAAATAGATATATTAATTAAACTGTGAATATGTTTATGATCGTTTACTTATTTGAAGAATCAGAACATGATGTATGTCTGTAAGGCTTTCTACTTGGTCGACGAATTAGTAGTTCATTATTGTCGACTGTTATATTTGAACAATTAGTTTCTGTGCTTTTCGTAGTTACATAAACAGATGTATTTATTTTCCAATATCAGCGTACCTGGTTGGTTTGGATACTTTGGAGGCTGTCCTCTTGGTCGTGCTGTGCTGGTTGTATGTTTCGTTGCTAGTAGTTGCTCCTCAGACACACTTGCAGGTTCATATTCCTCCATCTTTTGTGTTTTAAACCTTGTTCATATGTTGTCAAAATTTTAGTTTTGGTTTGTATTTATATTTAATGGATAAGTGATATTATTTTTGGATTCTAATCTTCTGTTAAATTTGTTTATAAAATTAATTTTTAATAACAGAAGTATTAAGAAACAAAATAATTACTTATAATAGATAATTATCTTTTATTTTGTGTTGATTATCATAAGTGGACATATAATGTTTTAGTAACTTGATATAACAAAAAATTTGGAATTTGCAAATTGTTAAATCCTAAACCACTAGGTATTTGAATTATGATACTGTTTACAATGTATATTCTAAGAATCTGTCCTTTCTTATATCGCCTGCGTCACTTCCAAAAAATATCATAGTGTCTAAAATTCCAATAACTGTCTGTTCATCTACTTTGAAAATCCAACATCGCCTCGGTCATGGAAACAACCTACAACTTCGACGCTTTTCCCTGTAGCTTCTAAAGTCAGCCAATATCCTCAAGATGTGGTTGTTCTCTAACTGAATATGTTCTTAGTCAGCCACTGAATTCAGTTAACATCGTATAGCATAGCGGTCTTTTTAAGTAATTTGGATTGCGTGTTAGTTGTATGTTTTTATTAAACCATTGGAGCTTATCCAATCTGTAAAAGCTTCTTAAATTATTAATACAACTTCAAGGTAGCTAAAGCATATTTGGTCAATACGTGAGTTGATGTTCCTTAATACAAAAATAAACAAAAGACATACACTTGTTGAATGGTATTCAATTTTTGCAGTATGTTATGGTTTACAATGTAAATGATCAAAAACATGATAATAAAATGGAAATTGTATTATTAATGAAACATTATTACTGACAATTGATTGTGGTAAGAAAAGAAACAACTTTAATTATTCGAAATAAAAAAATGCTAAAGAAACTTAAAACTTGTAGAAGCTTGGTATGGCCTTTTAAAAATCGTCGTCAGTGTTGGAGTCAACAGTGGTTTCGTAATCCATAGAAGTGTCGTTAATGAAGTTGTCATCATAATCTCTACTAGATACTGATCTTTTACTGTACGCATCCGAATCCACCTTCCAAACTTCATCATCAAAGTAGCTGTTATAGGCATGTTCACCATTAACCATTCCATCAACATCAACCATATAAGCCCACATGTCGTTGTTGTTTATGTTTTCATTGTATTCAACGGCTTCATTGTGACCTTCATCTATCGATGTGTATTTGGAGTCACCTATGAAATTCACATACCATAAAACATCAGCATAATTATAAGCGTTTTTATGTCAGTTTAACTTATAATTCTTCATTTGATTTTTAATGGAATGAAACCTGTCAAGGACTCTTCTTTGATATCTTCATCTAGGAATATATGGGTTTATTATTATCTAAAGCATAAAAAGGCTCATCAAGATCATTGATAGTGACCCAAACCCCATCTTCAGAATTGCTTTTGTTGCAACCATATTCGTCATCTGTGTCCTCATCACATAGCATATACTTGTGGTGTTTGTAGAGATTAGAGCTTTCACTTCTTTTTGTTAGCTTAAACTTGACTAGATTCCTAGGGAAAAAAAACAAATATCTAAACATGTTGCTTGTATTAATATATATGTGTTTATGGTTTTAAAAAACATCAAATATTGCGTGAAACGCATACCATTGTGTCATCAAATTGGATCTTATTAGGAGTGTTTTTAGTTTCTTTATGTGTATTTTTTTCCCGTCAGTCAATGTGATGGCATTACGAACCTTCTTGCTTTCATTGTGGTGGTTGTTACTGAGTCTTTGTCTTTTTCGTAACGCTGGTGAAGGCTGCAAACATGTAACACGTTTAAATTGTTTGTGTTTATAAACTGTATTGAATAACTTACAGAGCATATTCTTCGTACGTCTTCATTTTCTGATACAACAATGATTTTTGTATCCTTCTTCAATAAATCAGTTGGTGTAGGCTGCAATTATTTATAAGTGTTTGAGGAATTATGTTTCAGCTATTACACAAAATACAAATTTAATTTTTAAATCATACCTCTTCATCGTCTGATATAAGAATCACTGAGATGTCCTGGACTTCAACATGCCCAGAAGGACCATGTGCGTGTGTTTTTTTAGAAGATACAACATTCTTTTTTGTATTATTCTGCAATAAATTAGCAGGTATAGCCTGCGATTATGTTTAACTATTGCAGCAATTCTGTTTTATCCATTACAAAATATACAAACTGAAATTTTAAATCATACCTCTTCATAATCTGATATCACAATAACTGAGATGTCCTGCAGTTCATCGTGGGAAGATGTACCAGCGTGCTTCTTTGATTTTGCAGTTGCCATTGACTGTTTTGTTAGATCTCACGTATTAAATCTTTGGCAAATGATATGTACACGGAGAATATTTATTTGCACACAGAAATTCAGAAAGAAAAGACAAATGTACCCTTGACAAAAATACAACAGCATACACAAATTTTTGTTCCCTCAATTGACAACCCATAGCCACCCTCATAGTAACCCACCTTTTGTGACAATAATAACCCATATTTATCAACATTAACGGCATATCACACCTGTTCTATCATTGTAACCGAGTGACGACAAACCATATTAGCGACATCCCCATTCTAACGGTGTTTCATTTCTGGCCAACTCTACTTTTTTTTACCGAGATCTGATAATATTCTTGCGCCTTACCACCACCGAAGCATATCCTTTAGAGTTACACCTAATTCTTTTCTATATTTTTTTTTGGATTTGATGCTACGCTTTCTTTTTTCCATTGAAAGGATTTACTCTGTTAATTTATCAATGTTAAGAAATAACATCATTTGTGATGATGCCACACTATCCAATTATCCAAATATATTACCTGTTTATGTTACACGACAAGTGACCTTAGGATCTTAATAATTTGTTATGAAGAATCTGATTAATTCTCATTCGGTATATATATTTTGAAATTTTAGAAAGATCAACAATTATTCCATTGTTGCTCCAATTTGAGGTAGCGACTATGGATCGAGAGGTATCGGGAATCGACGGTGAAAGAGATTATATGGGTGGGTTGAAATGACATGTCGTATGAAGTGGGGGAGAGAAAGACGTGCTGGGTAATGGAGTTAATTTTTGTTTTAGACCGTAGAAGACTAGAAGGTATAACAGTATGAGGGGTATATTAGTCCAGTCACATTAAATTTCCGTGTGCATATAAAAACTATCCGTGTACTTATCAGTTCGCTAAATCTTTTGGTTGTAGAGCCTAATCTATGGCTTTATTTATAAGCTCTTAAGATAAACTTAACTTAGTAACCAATAAGTTTCCTATTATAGTTGGACTAAAGATAAAGATTATCTACATCTTGTAAACATATATTAGGAATGAAGATAAACATTAATTTTTTTGTTTTAATATTTATTATATTTTCGATTATTCTCCTTTTTATTCATTATATTTTACTTAGAAACATATCTAATTAGAATTTTGGTTGTTTACTATCAACTGTTTACAAAAAGTTTTAAAAAAAAGTCTGTGTTCATTGGTAAACTGATCTGATGTCTGCGACCTTTGGATACTGAATTGTTTTAAAATTGTTTTTAAATCAGTTTTTATGACATATTGGATACTGAATTTCAAATAAGTTTCATTTTTAAACAGTATCATAAGCTCTTTATCAGTAAAAATTGGTTTTTAAAATGCTAATTTGTCAAACAATCACCCTGTTCAGCAGAATGTGCTGATCTGCACAATCATCTTGACAAGCCTGTAAAAAAATTTCAAAACCTCTTCAACGTTCAAATTTTGTTTTTATAACGTCTTAGTATTGTGAAGTTAAGTTTAAAGTTGATTTCAGTGTATTTGCTTTAGTCAATAAGCCTAGTTTTAAGCTCACAAACCATGGTTGGTGTTTAGAATGGTATTCACATACCCTTGTATTTAGATGCCATTTATGTTTATAGTAACGATTGTTGGTGCTTGCATGAGTGCTAAAGCGCAACTAGTGGGGTGTTGACTGTTTGCAGATTTATTTTATATTCGCATGGTTACCTTTTGCTTTTGTCGTTTTACGTGCTGTTTATGGTTAGTATTATAACTGTAGGCTTGTGCGTAATAAACCACATGGTTTTTTTTATACTTTCTATGCTTTTGAATGACCTGTGGGTGGGTTCCTTTTTTTTGAGAATCGGTGGTAGTGGTATGCTGACTGCTAACATTTATATGTGTAGTGCTATAATTGCATTTTGTTGTTGTTGCTTGCACGCTTTGGATAACTAGATGAGGTGCTTTTGTGGAAGTGTGCGTGCTGTTCATAGTGGAGAACTTTGTGCAAATTTTTTTGGTCTATAAGTTTAGGCTTCAGGATCTGTATATGTGTGTCTGTTTTTATATGTTCCTAAGAATCTCGTTCTAAAGATGTCACGCAGTGATTGCTTAGGCGAACTTGGTTTTGCATGTGATAGCGACGCTTTGCAAGATCAGATGGTTTTGTTCTTCGAAAGGGAGGTGATTGTAGCAAGCGAATGGGAAAGCATGGTGCGCGGTCATTGTTTTGAGATTGGAGCGCCCGTGGCATATTTAGAAGACCTCATTCAAGTGGTTTTGCAGGAACGCGATAGCTTGGTTGTTCGTGATTCTGTGAGATTTCTCAGGGAGGTTCAGGCTCGCTAACGATCTAAGCATACTGCATTTCAGGGACTGCTACGTGAAGCCCATGTTGCGATCCGTGCTGCTGCAGGCTATATCAACAGTATTCGAGCTTTATGATGTTTCTTTGTGTGTTTTTGTTGCTTATTTTGGTTGTTCTGTTACTCGCTGAAGTTGATGTTTTGTATGTTCTTGTAGTCATTCTGTGTCAGAAATGTATCCGTAAAATTCACATTTAATAAAACTTTGTTTGCGTGCTTGTTATCATCTGTGGATCTTATTTTTTATAACAGGTATGTTATCTTTTGCATTTGTGTGTTTGTTCTTTTTGCGTCGCATTTGTATGGGCCATTTATGGTAATCAATTGCACCTGACCTTGACCCGCATGACAACCATGTAATAAGTTTTGATTGTTATTGCAGCTGCACTGCAAACAGTGTCCAACTTATTATGTATATTACGGACCTTATAGGTTAAGTTTTCTTATGAATTTTAAAAATTTAATAAGCTGAGGTTTTTTTTTTTTTTTTTTTTTTTTTTTTTCAAAAAGGATATTTTTTAAAAGTTGGAAAAAAAAGGGAGTTACGGAACTCTTGGGTGAGCCAGCTCGAACCCAAGACCTCAACCCACTCAACCTCTTTACACACACACTATCAACCATCAGCACCCTTGGGTCTTTTTCGTTTAGTATTGCACCATTTAATAAGTTAACAACATTTTTTTGTTTTAAACTTATTTAGCTTATAAGCTGAATAGCAGCTTATTGGAAGCTGGGATTTTAGCAGTAGTATTTTTCTAAAATCAGTATTTCTCTAAAATATTTTTAGAAAAAAATTGAGATTTTTCCAATTTGTTTTTTTATTTATTTTCATTTAATCTTTATATTTTAGTTTTTAATTCATAAAAAATAAATAAAAAATCAAAAAAATATACGGCTTTTTTCAATAAATTTCTTTTATCGTATTCTTCGTTGGAAAATTATATTTACGTATCTAGGGATTTTTCATACTTAGGATCGAGATTTTCACGAGCTTGCGCATTTTTAGCTTTTAAGTGCGTTTTACTGGCCGGTAATTTAGAATAAGTTATTTTCTTGCATATTTAGCTTATTCTAACTATTGTTTGCATACTTTATCTTAATTCTTTAGATTTTGTCGTATTTGACTATTCTAAACTTCTAAAATGCAACGTCAACGTAAAACTCCATTTATTTTTGTAGTGTAAAAATTAAAACATTAATTTATGTTAACTTAAAAACATATGACAAAGTAGTTTCCTAATATCATGCAAAGTCAATTGCAATTCAACAAAGTTATATTTTTGGATAATATGTCAACCCAATAAAATAATTTTAGTAATTATGAATTTAAGTGCAACTACCTAGAATTAAATTGTATTATCGCTACAAAATCTTCTAAAGGATTTGATACAAAATATATTGGACTCTACTATCTACTCCCTACATAATCTTTTTTTCTTTCCTTGTTCCATACATCGAGGCGTGGATTATTACAACTTCAACTATCACCGAGAAAGTTAATCATCATTTTTACCTACTCATTCATCTTAACGCCATCAACAAAAGTTGCAGATCTCTATTTAAAGTGTAAGATTTTAGTTTTTGTTTATGAAAAATAAAACGTTTCATTGCTTTAAACTTGATCAAACGAATATGGTGGTTTTAAATATCTGTTTAGATAAACATTATTTTGAATCAATCTTTGATTTCATCTGATAAATGATCAAAAAAAAGGTATATTAACTTACAAATTGATCGTAGGTTGCATGTGTTGTTGTTAGTAAGGGGTTATTGACACTAACAATATGGTTGTTAGATCAATGATGCTCAGCTTATATGTTAGAATAGGCCTAGATCACTTGTGATATATCTTTCCTACTTACTATGCTTTGGGATAGAGTTTGATCAAAGTTTGCATATGTTGTTGTTAGTAAGTCCGATATAATTTAAATTAGGTACTTTGTATGTAGTAACGTTGTTAGGTAAATGAACTTCATATTATGTTTTGTTAATAGTCCTAGAACAGAATTGATATACATTTGTTAATTAAAATGCCAATAACTGTTACGATATATGTTTTTTAGTTACTATGGTTTAGGATAGAGTTTCAACAAAGGTTGCATGTGTTGTTGTTAGGAAGTCCGATATGACATCGAAATTGGTTTAACTTATATACTTTGTATGTATTAATGTTGCTAGATCAGTGAAGAGCAGATTATATGTTAGAATAACCCTAAATCAAATCTCATACGCCTAAATCAAATCTCGTATACTTTTGTTAGTAATTATGGTTTTAAGATACAGTTTGATCAAAGGTTGCATGTGTTGTTATTAGTAGTTCACACATGACATCGAAATTGGTTTAACTAATATACTTTGTATGTATTAAGGTTGTTAGATCAATGAACATCAGATTATATGTTACAATAGTGTCACACCCCCAAATTTACCTGTTTTGCAGCGGAATGGAATTCCTGGGGATTGACTGTCATAGCACCACATCACAGTTATATTGAACGACCTAAAGTGTCGTTTTATAAAACACATCGTTGGATATTTCATAAAAACATTCAGAGTACAACATCGGTCCCAAAAGGTTTACAAAGTTTGCGGAAATACAAATATGTTACAAATCCAAACGATGTTTTGAATAAAGTGCCATAATGTACAATAATGTAAGTCGACGCCGCGACTCAAAATGTAGGTCCCTAAACCATGTCATGATAATAATGCCTCAGTCACCTGAAAATACATTGCTAAAAACGGTCAACAATAATGTTGGTGAGAAATCATAGGTTTATGTAAATGTTTTATACGACTACACAAGTATAAATCAGGCATGACAATCCAGTCACGTAAAAATGTTACAATTGCTTAAGCGCATGACACCGAAGCTTCTGACTAATGTACGCCCCAAAAGAGTGTCTTGCCAAACAACTCTGGTAATGATTATGAATGAAATGCATCCGTATGACAATTGGGATTCACCAACCCGGATGGAGGAGTCACCCTCGATAGATCTATCCACTCACACACGCTTTCCAAAATTAACGGCTCATGCATTTGAAATGGGGACTTTTAACTGGCAACTTTGTAACTCAAGCAATGTAAATGAATTTAACATACTTCGTATCGTAATAAAATGTTGTGCAATGTATTCTCCCCCGTAGGTTTGAAATAATGTAAAAAGCATGTAAAACGGGGCTATGAAAACTCACTTGGATAAACTGGAATAACGGCAAAAGTGGGTACACTGAGGTTTAATGTAATGCGTCAACCGGGACCTATTACGAATGATATGATATGTCATGAGTTGCAATGTAATGTTATGCATGCACTTCGTATGTTATTTATACCATTTACGAGTTTTTGAAAATATTACTTGTCGTCGAAAAATACTCTTTTGACGTCTTGACCCTTCAAAAATGACTTTACATGTTTTTACGTCAAAATGTCATCCTATAAGAGTTTTATAATGATTTTTGGTGAAATTACCATTTTTCGTCGTAAAACAATGTCGTCGGAAAAACCATGAAATTAACAAAAATGACTCCGGAAAAGTAGTCGTAAAATGGTGTACGTCGATCGTTAGAGAACGAACTCGACGGTTTTGGAAAGTTTGTATCGATATCTAAAAGTTTCAGTTCAGGAGTTTTCGTTCAAAAGGTCTCGATCATAAAGATATCAAAGGCTAAAGATGGTGGTTTTTGTTAATGTTGTGCAGAAAATGAGTTTCGGCCAATGTTTGAACCTCCGTAAATAATTCACCATAACTCCGCTTGACAAACGGCTTTTTGTTTTGAAAATTATGGCCGATGAACTTGATTTTACTAGAAGACACTTCGTTATAAAAAGTTTTGCATCGTGGTTAAAAACTGCCGCAAACATAGCCCTTACAGCTAATGAAATACTTGTAACGTAGAAATAATATAATTTTTCAGAAAATAATAGTTACGGCAACTTTATAAAAACGTGCATATATTTGTCGTTTCAAATCCGTTTTCTACGTAAAATATGTCCTTAGCTTCGTATCGAAGTAAACTAATATATTTTTGAGAAGTCGAAATAATTTGTGAAGCTTAAGGCTAGTTTTTGACCCGAAATATGTAAAAACTGCTTGCTGAATTTTTCAGAAAAATATACTTTTCGTCGTCAAACTTTAAAAATTCACCACGGCTTCGTTATAACTCCGTTTTTATCCGTTCAAAAGGCCACGGATTCGTTTTAAAGTATATTTTCTAAATATCAAGGCCATAATGTCGTACCATCAGTAGGTTTTTCCAGAAATTCGTTTTAAGGACAGAATACAAAATATAGTTTACGAAAATAGTTTTTCCCGGACAAAACCTATTCTAATCCCTTCAAATCAACTCCAAAGCTAATCTAATCCTACCATACACCTTCTTAGGGTGTCATGGGTTCCTAATCACCATCAAGACCAAAGAATAACTTGGGAATAATTATAGGATGACTATATTGTATATATAACTTAAAAATCATGAAATAAATGGTATAAACTACATAACATGCATATAAGCTCCAAAAATGATAAGAAACATATGAAAATGATAAGGAAACTTAAAAATGACAAGAATATGCTTACTAGTGAAAATGAAGAGGTGTAGGTAACAAAGGATTATCTTAAATATCCTTGGTTTTTATTTCAAAACCATGAAAAGGATATAAACTAGGTTGTTTAAACACTTGATTTGGCAAAAATCTTGATCCCTTTGGTTCTTGGATGTGTGACCGGTTCTAGGAAGCAAAAAGAGAAGAGAGAAAACCTTTTCTAACTATGTGAATATTAGTGAAGTGAATGAGAAGAAAAATAAGGTAGTAAGACTTTTTGTATAAGTGTAGAAACATATAATAAATGAACCATCCCTCAATTAATACTAACCCTTCCTTGGGCGTTTTTTTATGGATCTTGTTCCCCAAGTATATTTTTTTTTTTTTTTTTAAAAGAAAGTATATGTATTATTTGTATGTAAATTGGTAAAGAAAGTGTAAGAAATTGTGTAGAAAATGTACAAGTAAAGGTAAATGAAAATTTTTGGTACAAGTAAGTTTTTAATAGGTCAAAATAGAATGTAATGATATAATAAAATTTGTAAAAATACATTTCTTGTGAAAATTGAGTGATAAAATAATTATCGTCAAATTTTTAAGAAAACGACGTAATAATTAAACTTTAACGATTAAAATACCAAATAAATTTGAAACACTAGGAAAACTAAAAATATAGTTTTTACAAACTAAATGTAAGTTTAAAAATACCTCGGGATCATTTTTGAAAGTAACGGATTAAATGTTAAAATAAAAACTCACGCGATAATGATTATTAAATATAAAAATTACGCGTTGCAAGTGAAAATGAAATGTCGTGAATGTACTAATGAGATGCACATGATGTCAATGAAATGTAGACTAATTATAGTCCATATGAAATGTACGTGATGTCATGATCATGAATTCGCCGCTAAACCTCCAAGGTTACGCGAATTTGAAACAAGTAAACCAAGTTTGCTATAAATGTTGAAATAATGAAACATGAACTGTGTCGAGAAATGACCTGAAAGTACGGATTGTCACATTCGCCCATCCAAAAAGGAATTCAGTCCCTGAATTCAATCGTTGTTAGGTCTATCGAATTTGGGTTTATGATGAATATCGAAGGAAGAAAACATGGAGAAGTGTCGTTACGGTTGTCGATGATTAAGAGTGTATAAAACATCGTAGTAGAGAAAAAAAAATATTGGATGAATCTCTCATATGTAACACTTAGGATTGGAACATGTGAAGATTTTGCTTGCACTAAGATTTATAAATAACCGCTCCCAACATAACATGATCCCTCCAGAATTAGACATAGTTAGCTAGGCTATGTATAATTAGGGAACGATGATGTGACGTTCGGTTTAGTTGTTATAACTCTCGATGCTTACAAGGATTTAAACCGTGTCGTTAAAATGGTCGATAAAGTAAAAAAAAGAAGTAACATTCTCGAAAGTGATATCGAATCGAAAGGAAATAAAGTACGATAGATGAGAATATTTTACAACGAGTGGTTTATCAAAAGTAGTACATCTTAGGTTATGAAGATTTGGATACCATGAAAACATAAACTTAGTACGACATAATACATAAGGAGAAATAAGACTGCTAGTTTCCGATCTTCTTCAGTCTTTCGCGTCGTTGGTACCTTGACGAGCTTCTCCTTTTCCTAATCCATGAGCACCCTCAACTTGCTGACCTTGGTTTTTGAGGACATTGATTCCGATAGTGTCCTTGCTCCCCACATCTGAAACATGTAATTATAGTTTTGCCTTTACAATCCCTGGCTAGATGTCCCGGTTTTTGGCATTCGCGGCACTTGGCAGGGCAAGGACCCGTGTGATGATACTTACATCGATTACATAGTGGTTTAGCCCCAACATATCCTTTTCCCTTGCAGTCCTTAGCAAGGTGTCCCACTGTTTGACAGATAAAGCATATACCACATGGACCATTATGATGTAGAGTGCATTGATGGCATCGTGGCAAGTTTCCAGTATAAGTTCTTTCCTTTGTTGGTGCAGCAACATGAACCCTGACAGCTTCTTGTCTTCTATTTTGTTGTTGGTGATGGTTAGTGTTACAGCTTTGGTTGTTGTTGCTATAACCTCCCTGGTCATTTTCCCATTTCCTTTTGTTGTTGTTAGTTTGGTTGTCGCGGTTGTTGTTGGTTTGATCGTTGTCATTGTTGTGGTGGTTATTGTTGATAATGTTTTCCCTTTTCACAACTTGAGCCATGAGTAATTGAGTTACCTTGATGGTCCCTTCAATTGTTTGCGAATCGAAAGAGGCTACCTCTCCTTGAATGCATTTTGGAAGTCCTCCAATGAAACTTTCCAGTAGTTTCTCATTGTCCATAACCATATATGGGCATAAAGCAGCCAACTCTTGAAACCTTCTGATGTAGGTCTCAATGTCATAACCAACGGTCACTAGCCCAATAAATTCCATTTTCAATTTCTTCATCTCCTTAGGTGGGCAATACTTCTTAGTCATCAACCTCTTGAATTGATCCCATGAGAGTTTATAAGCATTTTCCATACTAATAGGTTGTGCATAATGATTCCACCATAACATTGCCTCATCCAAGAGTGTACTAGTTGCAAATTTCACCTTGCAGTCATCTGGGCAATCGCATATAAGAAATAACAACTCGATCCTTTCCAACCAACGGATCATAGTAATGGCTCCTTCTGTGCCTCTGAACTTCGGGGGGTCACTGCTCTTAAAGTCCATGTATGTACCACTTCGAACTCTCGAATCTCCTGCAACTCCTGTAGTAGTAGCATGTCTAATAGTTTCAGTAACAGCCGTGGTCTCGACAGCGGCAGCAGCAGCAGCAGCAGCTATCGTTGCCCGTTCTTTCTCTAGTTCCCTAGCTATACAATCCTTTATATACTTTTGGATATCGGCTTGTGTCATAGCTGGTGGAGCTCTCTTCGGCGCCATAACTCTTCAAATAAAAGGAAAATGAGACGTGTCAAATCCTATGTTAATAATAAGCGCTCTAAATAGAAGTGATAGAAGGTGGTAAGTTTGAGGGTATTATTCAAATGATCGACGGTTTCCGAAAAGATGGGTTATGAGGTGTTGTAATTGCTTCAATTGTAGTTCATCCCTAATATTGCTATCATGCTAGCAAGAAGATAGATATCATCTCAAACTATGTCGAAGAATGTTTGTTCTAGTTTCACTTGTAGATGGGGAGTCATTGATTGTCCGACATGTTCAAACCTGTGGCATCTCTTGATATGGAGATGAGGTTACTTGGAATTTCTAGAGAACACAATGCCTTAGGGGAAGTCTATATCGATAGCCTTAATTTAACCAAATTTTCCTTTAAGGGAACTCATTGAAGGGGAGTTCACATATTGTTGAAGCTATGTTTAGTGAAATGTTCTGTAGCCTCAGATAGAAGACTTGGTATATCTTTATAGTGTTGTTTCATGGGTATTCGCTTCGTATTAAATCTCGTAACTCGGTCTAACTAGTACTTTTAGAATGATAGAGTTTGGATTCTAATTCAAAATAGTGGTTTGGAATGTCTCGTGATGTCTTAAGAATTTTTGTTGAGTTTTGAATCATCCTACCTCCTAGTTCTAGTCCTTGTCGGTAATCCCCAAAATCCTTCCATTGTTTTCTTGTTTCGAGGAATCCTCATCACATATGGTATAGGAAGTCTTTCCTAAAAAGGTCACTCGTAAAATCCTAACTTATCGGTTGAGTGAGAGATAATGGCGTAAGCATTTATAGAGTGTTAACAGAAAGAAATGTTTATGAAAAGGTTTGTAAAACCACTTTATTGAGTAACAAAGAAACATTTTTATCATTTACAGTTTAATAATAAATCTTAGTTGTGGCTTGGTATAAAAGTAACAACTGGTTAGGGTGATTTTAAAATTGTTTATATAGTGATAGAAAACGACTTAACAATGGTAGTGAAATATTTTGGTAAGACACAATTCAGATTATAACACAACTCGTGAAATGATTTGTAAAATAGCTTACAAGAAAACAATTTATCGTTTGTCAAATAATAGGAAATTTCGTAATTCAATTAATATTAATATGATTTAGAGGTTGGTAATATAATAATCATTTAAAGTAAAGGCGAATAGTCTGGGAGGTAAGCGTACCAAGTTTTATGATTTTTAAATCAGACAGTGGCTAAAATAGCTCACCAAAAGGGTAAAATAGTTTATAAGACCGCAATATTACTTGCAGGAAAAATTTGTAATATAGTTTGTAACTTGCTATTGCAATTGTTTGTTGTTTTATAAAATAATAGCAAATTAATCGGTTTATCATACTATGAGAAAATAGTTTGCAACGTATCAGTAAGGTCATTGTTTATAAAGTATTATTAAAGTCGTAAATTTTGGTTTAATGGTACAGGAGTAAGTTGAAATGATCGGTAAAATAGTTGAAAGCAGTTTGTGTTAGATAACGATGAAGTTTATGATCTTATAAGAGGGAATGTAGGACAATTAGTTGGTATACAACGTTTTATTTTGTAAGATAATAGTTCGATGATTTTTCAGAGTAACATGAAAATCGTTTCGCATGAGGATATTAAATAGTTGATAAAATGACTGAAACCATTTGATAAATAGATAATAAAACAACTTGCGTTAAAACTTTATGAAACAACTTTTCTAAGATGGTGATGAAATAGTTCGAAATAAAATCAAGTGAAATAATTTCATGAAATAGTAGCAGGATAATTTGGAATGAAATTTGTTGGATGGTTTGTAGGATACATAAGAGAACCTTATCGAGTAATCACAGTCTACTAATTGGTCGAGAATAAAGTTGGCCTAACCCCTAGTAAGATAGTGATGTATCGTCGTGAAATGATGGAGAATTGGGCAATTGAAGTAAGGAATGAAATAAACAAGGTGGTGACTATCGTAGAGATAATAAATGATAAGGATCACATTAGCTAGGAAGGTACTTATTATCTGTTCCTGTTGGTGGTCTAATCATGTCTCAAGTGTAGGAGTAGTAGGCGGTCTAGCAACAATAGTCCTAGAACTCTCACAGTCCTCAAACCTATGAGATGATGTAGTGTCTACAGCCTTAGTGGTAGATGGTAATGGTGTGTCAAATCATGCACGCTTCCCAAGCCGCAAGTCAGGTGTATAAATATCGTGTATGAGATGTGATGGTATGGATGGTGCTCGAAATGATAATGATGAAAATAATGACAATGATGATAATGGAAATCCTTATGGTGAGTTAAGAAAATAGGTTCATTAGGACCAAACCTATAAGTTCTACCCAATGGTATGATCTGTCCCAACTGAGTGATAAAAATTGTCCTGATCCTATAGTGAATCGATAGTGATCGTGATGGTGTATGTGTAACTTCGTCCTCCCAAAAGGGTTTATCTCAGTATACAACATTATCGATGATGAGTCAATTGATGTGAAAATTGTGATAGGGAATGCCAAGGAATTCTCCACGTTAGAGTCTGAGGAAAAGATAATAGGATGGGTATTTAAGGGCATCCATGTGACAATCGTTTTGAAATGAAAATAAATAACTCGTAAAATGTGCGTATAAAACCGCATGCAAAGTGAACATGTACTTATGATGAAATGATGAGATGCTATGATAATGTAGCTATAGTCTAGGGTCAATGATGCAACCTAGTTCTCTATAACTGTAGCTCTGGTACCAATCTGTCACACCCCCAAATTTACCTGTTTTGCAGCGGAATGGAATTCCTGGGGATTGACTGTCATAGCACCACATCACAGTTATATTGAACGACCTAAAGTGTCGTTTTATAAAACACATCGTTGGATATTTCATAAAAACATTCAGAGTACAACATCGGTCCCAAAAGGTTTACAAAGTTTGCGGAAATACAAATATGTTACAAATCCAAACGATGTTTTGAATAAAGTGCCATAATGTACAATAATGTAAGTCGACGCCGCGACTCAAAATGTAGGTCCCTAAACCATGTCATGATAATAATGCCTCAGTCACCTGAAAATACATTGCTAAAAACGGTCAACAATAATGTTGGTGAGAAATCATAGGTTTATGTAAATGTTTTATACGACTACACAAGTATAAATCAGGCATGACAATCCAGTCACGTAAAAATGTTACAATTGCTTAAGCGCATGACACCGAAGCTTCTGACTAATGTACGCCCCAAAAGAGTGTCTTGCCAAACAACTCTGGTAATGATTATGAATGAAATGCATCCGTATGACAATTGGGATTCACCAACCCGGATGGAGGAGTCACCCTCGATAGATCTATCCACTCACACACGCTTTCCAAAATTAACGGCTCATGCATTTGAAATGGGGACTTTTAACTGGCAACTTTGTAACTCAAGCAATGTAAATGAATTTAACATACTTCGTATCGTAATAAAATGTTGTGCAATGTATTCTCCCCCGTAGGTTTGAAATAATGTAAAAAGCATGTAAAACGGGGCTATGAAAACTCACTTGGATAAACTGGAATAACGGCAAAAGTGGGTACACTGAGGTTTAATGTAATGCGTCAACCGGGACCTATTACGAATGATATGATATGTCATGAGTTGCAATGTAATGTTATGCATGCACTTCGTATGTTATTTATACCATTTACGAGTTTTTGAAAATATTACTTGTCGTCGAAAAATACTCTTTTGACGTCTTGACCCTTCAAAAATGACTTTACATGTTTTTACGTCAAAATGTCATCCTATAAGAGTTTTATAATGATTTTTGGTGAAATTACCATTTTTCGTCGTAAAACAATGTCGTCGGAAAAACCATGAAATTAACAAAAATGACTCCGGAAAAGTAGTCGTAAAATGGTGTACGTCGATCGTTAGAGAACGAACTCGACGGTTTTGGAAAGTTTGTATCGATATCTAAAAGTTTCAGTTCAGGAGTTTTCGTTCAAAAGGTCTCGATCATAAAGATATCAAAGGCTAAAGATGGTGGTTTTTGTTAATGTTGTGCAGAAAATGAGTTTCGGCCAATGTTTGAACCTCCGTAAATAATTCACCATAACTCCGCTTGACAAACGGCTTTTTGTTTTGAAAATTATGGCCGATGAACTTGATTTTACTAGAAGACACTTCGTTATAAAAAGTTTTGCATCGTGGTTAAAAACTGCCGCAAACATAGCCCTTACAGCTAATGAAATACTTGTAACGTAGAAATAATATAATTTTTCAGAAAATAATAGTTACGGCAACTTTATAAAAACGTGCATATATTTGTCGTTTCAAATCCGTTTTCTACGTAAAATATGTCCTTAGCTTCGTATCGAAGTAAACTAATATATTTTTGAGAAGTCGAAATAATTTGTGAAGCTTAAGGCTAGTTTTTGACCCGAAATATGTAAAAACTGCTTGCTGAATTTTTCAGAAAAATATACTTTTCGTCGTCAAACTTTAAAAATTCACCACGGCTTCGTTATAACTCCGTTTTTATCCGTTCAAAAGGCCACGGATTCGTTTTAAAGTATATTTTCTAAATATCAAGGCCATAATGTCGTACCATCAGTAGGTTTTTCCAGAAATTCGTTTTAAGGACAGAATACAAAATATAGTTTACGAAAATAGTTTTTCCCGGACAAAACCTATTCTAATCCCTTCAAATCAACTCCAAAGCTAATCTAATCCTACCATACACCTTCTTAGGGTGTCATGGGTTCCTAATCACCATCAAGACCAAAGAATAACTTGGGAATAATTATAGGATGACTATATTGTATATATAACTTAAAAATCATGAAATAAATGGTATAAACTACATAACATGCATATAAGCTCCAAAAATGATAAGAAACATATGAAAATGATAAGGAAACTTAAAAATGACAAGAATATGCTTACTAGTGAAAATGAAGAGGTGTAGGTAACAAAGGATTATCTTAAATATCCTTGGTTTTTATTTCAAAACCATGAAAAGGATATAAACTAGGTTGTTTAAACACTTGATTTGGCAAAAATCTTGATCCCTTTGGTTCTTGGATGTGTGACCGGTTCTAGGAAGCAAAAAGAGAAGAGAGAAAACCTTTTCTAACTATGTGAATATTAGTGAAGTGAATGAGAAGAAAAATAAGGTAGTAAGACTTTTTGTATAAGTGTAGAAACATATAATAAATGAACCATCCCTCAATTAATACTAACCCTTCCTTGGGCGTTTTTTTATGGATCTTGTTCCCCAAGTATATTATTTTTTTTTTTTTTAAAAGAAAGTATATGTATTATTTGTATGTAAATTGGTAAAGAAAGTGTAAGAAATTGTGTAGAAAATGTACAAGTAAAGGTAAATGAAAATTTTTGGTACAAGTAAGTTTTTAATAGGTCAAAATAGAATGTAATGATATAATAAAATTTGTAAAAATACATTTCTTGTGAAAATTGAGTAATAAAATAATTATCGTCAAATTTTTAAGAAAACGACGTAATAATTAAACTTTAACGATTAAAATACCAAATAAATTTGAAACACTAGGAAAACTAAAAATATAGTTTTTACAAACTAAATGTAAGTTTAAAAATACCTCAGGATCATTTTTGAAAGTAACGGATTAAATGTTAAAATAAAAACTCACGCGATAATGATTATTAAATATAAAAATTACGCGTTGCAAGTGAAAATGAAATGTCGTGAATGTACTAATGAGATGCACATGATGTCAATGAAATGTAGACTAATTATAGTCCATATGAAATGTACGTGATGTCATGATCATGAATTCGCCGCTAAACCTCCAAGGTTACGCGAATTTGAAACAAGTAAACCAAGTTTGCTATAAATGTTGAAATAATGAAACATGAACTGTGTCGAGAAATGACCTGAAAGTACGGATTGTCACAAATAGGCATAAGTCAAATCTCATATAGTAAGTATGGTTTTCAGATACACTTTGATCAAAGGTTACATGTGTTGTTGTTACTAAGGAATATAGGACATTAAATACGATTTAAATTAGGTACTTTGTATGTAGTAAGGTTTTTTGGTAAATGAAGTTCATATTATGTTTTGTTAATAGGAATATAACAAAATTGATATATATTTGCTAATTATATTTGTTTTGCGATTCACTTTCATAAAAGGTTGCATGTGTTGTTGTTAGTAAGGATGATATGGCATGAAATATGGTTAAACTTATGTACTTTGTATGTATTAATCTTGTTAGGTTATTTAAGATCACATTATATGTAAAAAATAGAGGTTAGAAAATATTCCTTAATAAAAAAGTTAACTAGTAGTGTTTTGCGACACACTTTTATAAGAAGTTGCATTTATTGTTTTTACCACCATAGATATTACTGGATCACGTTTTTGAGTTAATTAAGAGATATGTTTAGAGATGTATAATATCAGAGTATATATAAATGCATTTTTGACATATTATGGTTACGACGATTTTTCTGATGTGGTGTTATGCAAAGGCCCTGTTATTCCTTATGTAATCTATATAAAATGTTTTTAGAAAATATAGTTTTTGGTGCAGGGAAAGATGGGTATTGAGTTTGTAATTCTGCAAGATGAGGACCACTTTTTAGATTTTCAGGTACTTATCAACTTTATTTCACAAAACTCAAACATATAATTGTGTGTTTTATTAGTAAACAATTTTAATATATTTGTATTTGTTTTGTTTTAGATCCTACCAGAAGTGTACAACCAAGAAGCGTACCATGGTAATTCCGCATTATACATCATTTCAGCTGATGGATATCGTTTCAAGGTCGAGTTAGTCAGGCCTCAGTTTTTATGACATATTGGATACTGAATTTCAAATAAGTTTCATTTTTAAACAGTATCATAAGCTCTTTATCAGTAAAAATTGGTTTTTAAAATGCTAATTTGTCAAACAATCACCCTGTTCAGCAGAATGTGCTGATCTGCACAATCATCTTGACAAGCCTGTAAAAAAATTTCAAAACCTCTTCAACGTTCAAATTTTGTTTTTATAACGTCTTAGTATTGTGAAGTTAAGTTTAAAGTTGATTTCAGTGTATTTGCTTTAGTCAATAAGCCTAGTTTTAAGCTCACAAACCATGGTTGGTGTTTAGAATGGTATTCACATACCCTTGTATTTAGATGCCATTTATGTTTATAGTAACGATTGTTGGTGCTTGCATGAGTGCTAAAGCGCAACTAGTGGGGTGTTGACTGTTTGCAGATTTATTTTATATTCGCATGGTTACCTTTTGCTTTTGTCGTTTTACGTGCTGTTTATGGTTAGTATTATAACTGTAGGCTTGTGCGTAATAAACCACATGGTTTTTTTTATACTTTCTATGCTTTTGAATGACCTGTGGGTGGGTTCCTTTTTTTTGAGAATCGGTGGTAGTGGTATGCTGACTGCTAACATTTATATGTGTAGTGCTATAATTGCATTTTGTTGTTGTTGCTTGCACGCTTTGGATAACTAGATGAGGTGCTTTTGTGGAAGTGTGCGTGCTGTTCATAGTGGAGAACTTTGTGCAAATTTTTTTGGTCTATAAGTTTAGGCTTCAGGATCTGTATATGTGTGTCTGTTTTTATATGTTCCTAAGAATCTCGTTCTAAAGATGTCACGCAGTGATTGCTTAGGCGAACTTGGTTTTGCATGTGATAGCGACGCTTTGCAAGATCAGATGGTTTTGTTCTTCGAAAGGGAGGTGATTGTAGCAAGCGAATGGGAAAGCATGGTGCGCGGTCATTGTTTTGAGATTGGAGCGCCCGTGGCATATTTAGAAGACCTCATTCAAGTGGTTTTGCAGGAACGCGATAGCTTGGTTGTTCGTGATTCTGTGAGATTTCTCAGGGAGGTTCAGGCTCGCTAACGATCTAAGCATACTGCATTTCAGGGACTGCTACGTGAAGCCCATGTTGCGATCTGTGCTGCTGCAGGCTATATCAACAGTATTCGAGCTTTATGATGTTTCTTTGTGTGTTTTTGTTGCTTATTTTGGTTGTTCTGTTACTCGCTGAAGTTGATGTTTTGTATGTTCTTGTAGTCATTCTGTGTCAGAAATGTATCCGTAAAATTCACATTTAATAAAACTTTGTTTGCGTGCTTGTTATCATCTGTGGATCTTATTTTTTATAACAGGTATGTTATCTTTTGCATTTGTGTGTTTGTTCTTTTTGCGTCGCATTTGTATGGGCCATTTATGGTAATCAATTGCACCTGACCTTGACCCGCATGACAACCATGTAATAAGTTTTGATTGTTATTGCAGCTGCACTGCAAACAGTGTCCAACTTATTATGTATATTACGGACCTTATAGGTTAAGTTTTCTTATGAATTTTAAAAATTTAATAAGCTGAGTTTTTTTTTTTTTTTTTTTTTTTTTTTTTTTTGCAAAAAGGATATTTTTTAAAAGTTGGAAAAAAAAGGGAGTTACGGAACTCTTGGGTGAGCCAGCTCGAACCCAAGACCTCAACCCACTCAACCTCTTTACACACACACTATCAACCATCAGCACCCTTGGGTCTTTTTCGTTTAGTATTGCACCATTTAATAAGTTAACAACATTTTTTTGTTTTAAACTTATTTAGCTTATAAGCTGAATAGCAGCTTATTGGAAGCTGGGATTTTAGCAGTAGTATTTTTCTAAAATCAGTATTTCTCTAAAATATTTTTAGAAAAAAATTGAGATTTTTCCAATTTGTTTTTTTATTTATTTTCATTTAATCTTTATATTTTAGTTTTTAATTCATAAAAAATAAATAAAAAATCAAAAAAATATACGGCTTTTTTCAATAAATTTCTTTTATCGTATTCTTCGTTGGAAAATTATATTTACGTATCTAGGGATTTTTCATACTTAGGATCGAGATTTTCACGAGCTTGCGCATTTTTAGCTTTTAAGTGCGTTTTACTGGCCGGTAATTTAGAATAAGTTATTTTCTTGCATATTTAGCTTATTCTAACTATTGTTTGCATACTTTATCTTAATTCTTTAGATTTTGTCGTATTTGACTATTCTAAACTTCTAAAATGCAACGTCAACGTAAAACTCCATTTATTTTTGTAGTGTAAAAATTAAAACATTAATTTATGTTAACTTAAAAACATATGACAAAGTAGTTTCCTAATATCATGCAAAGTCAATTGCAATTCAACAAAGTTATATTTTTGGATAATATGTCAACCCAATAAAATAATTTTAGTAATTATGAATTTAAGTGCAACTACCTAGAATTAAATTGTATTATCGCTACAAAATCTTCTAAAGGATTTGATACAAAATATATTGGACTCTACTATCTACTCCCTACATAATCTTTTTTTCTTTCCTTGTTCCATACATCGAGGCGTGGATTATTACAACTTCAACTATCACCGAGAAAGTTAATCATCATTTTTACCTACTCATTCATCTTAACGCCATCAACAAAAGTTGCAGATCTCTATTTAAAGTGTAAGATTTTAGTTTTTGTTTATGAAAAATAAAACGTTTCATTGCTTTAAACTTGATCAAACGAATATGGTGGTTTTAAATATCTGTTTAGATAAACATTATTTTGAATCAATCTTTGATTTCATCTGATAAATGATCAAAAAAAAGGTATATTAACTTACAAATTGATCGTAGGTTGCATGTGTTGTTGTTAGTAAGGGGTTATTGACACTAACAATATGGTTGTTAGATCAATGATGCTCAGCTTATATGTTAGAATAGGCCTAGATCACTTGTGATATATCTTTCCTACTTACTATGCTTTGGGATAGAGTTTGATCAAAGTTTGCATATGTTGTTGTTAGTAAGTCCGATATAATTTAAATTAGGTACTTTGTATGTAGTAACGTTGTTAGGTAAATGAACTTCATATTATGTTTTGTTAATAGTCCTAGAACAGAATTGATATACATTTGTTAATTAAAATGCCAATAACTGTTACGATATATGTTTTTTAGTTACTATGGTTTAGGATAGAGTTTCAACAAAGGTTGCATGTGTTGTTGTTAGGAAGTCCGATATGACATCGAAATTGGTTTAACTTATATACTTTGTATGTATTAATGTTGCTAGATCAGTGAAGAGCAGATTATATGTTAGAATAACCCTAAATCAAATCTCATACGCCTAAATCAAATCTCGTATACTTTTGTTAGTAATTATGGTTTTAAGATACAGTTTGATCAAAGGTTGCATGTGTTGTTATTAGTAGTTCACACATGACATCGAAATTGGTTTAACTAATATACTTTGTATGTATTAAGGTTGTTAGATCAATGAACATCAGATTATATGTTACAATAGGCATAAGTCAAATCTCATATAGTAAGTATGGTTTTCAGATACACTTTGATCAAAGGTTACATGTGTTGTTGTTACTAAGGAATATAGGACATTAAATACGATTTAAATTAGGTACTTTGTATGTAGTAAGGTTTTTTGGTAAATGAAGTTCATATTATGTTTTGTTAATAGGAATATAACAAAATTGATATATATTTGCTAATTATATTTGTTTTGCGATTCACTTTCATAAAAGGTTGCATGTGTTGTTGTTAGTAAGGATGATATGGCATGAAATATGGTTAAACTTATGTACTTTGTATGTATTAATCTTGTTAGGTTATTTAAGATCACATTATATGTAAAAAATAGAGGTTAGAAAATATTCCTTAATAAAAAAGTTAACTAGTAGTGTTTTGCGACACACTTTTATAAGAAGTTGCATTTATTGTTTTTACCACCATAGATATTACTGGATCACGTTTTTGAGTTAATTAAGAGATATGTTTAGAGATGTATAATATCAGAGTATATATAAATGCATTTTTGACATATTATGGTTACGACGATTTTTCTGATGTGGTGTTATGCAAAGGCCCTGTTATTCCTTATGTAATCTATATAAAATGTTTTTAGAAAATATAGTTTTTGGTGCAGGGAAAGATGGGTATTGAGTTTGTAATTCTGCAAGATGAGGACCACTTTTTAGATTTTCAGGTACTTATCAACTTTATTTCACAAAACTCAAACATATAATTGTGTGTTTTATTAGTAAGCAATTTTAATATATTTGTATTTGTTTTGTTTTAGATCCTACCAGAAGTGTACAACCAAGAAGCGTACCATGGTAATTCCGCATTATACATCATTTCAGCTGATGGATATCGTTTCAAGGTCGAGTTAGTCAGGCCTCGATACGGACTATGGTATTTGACAGGTCCAAAATGGACCGAATTTTGCAACCGGAACTTATATGAAGATGTCCACCTGCTGCATTTCATTGAAGAAGGAGAGGATTGCTTTTATGTGACTGGATATCTGCGTAACGGCAAGGAAGTGGCTGGTTATGATGGACACAGGTCTACTTTCTCAAGGTTGAAGACTTATGTTCTGCCAGATCCTCGTTTGCAACAGGTATTGAATACTGAAAAACTTTAAAATATTTTTTCATAAAACTTACACAACTTGATAGTATAGATTTGATTTACAAATTGCATAACATGGTTATGGTATACATTCCTACAGACAATTCCAGCCGAGCTACTTCCAGGACTTGAGGAACTCGATGATGTTACTATCATAGCAAACGCTGAACATTACCCGTGTCATGTTAGGCGTCAAGCAGTATTGCTAAATACTGGAACGTTTATTTATCGATTATTGGGTGACGCATGGAACGCGATGGTGGAGGATATTGGGCTGGAGGCCGGAACTGTGTGTGTCATAACCAAGAACAGAGGAAATCAACTGTGGGTCGATGCCTTTAACGATGATGGTAGCATGATTACCCAGATAGTATACAAAGGAGCACCTACATTATGGAAGCCGCAACTTCCGCTGGAGTGGCATGAAAAGAGTATGTATTTTATGTTTGTGTTATTATTACTTGTTATTATGCATTTTCATAATATAACTAATTAGGACTGTCTAATTTCTAACATTCTTAACATATACAATACATACTTTTGATGTGTAGAAGATGATCGAATGAAGCATATCTGCTTTTGGCCATCTCATATGGACCATTTTGGAGAGAATGATAGGTCTTTCTACAAATCATACGCAGCTATTGAGTGCAAGGAAAGATTGGTAAGTTTCGTTTAATTTATTGGTTATACAAATTTTAAGATTGCAAATAGTTGCTTATTAGTAATTACAACATCCAAATTTATAGGCGATCCCCTCAAAGTTCCTTAGGAGATACCCAATGTACATGTATGATCGAGCCCTTATCATCCACCGAGAATAACGTCAGGAGATGAAAGTGCGAATGGAGCCTCACAACGAAAATCCAGAAAGAAACAATCATGTCAATGTGCATGGGAAGTGGAAGCAGCTGGCATCAACATGTGGATTTACATACACCAAGATGATTCGGTTCAAATATGTATCCAATGGTGAAGATTTGGATGTCGAAGAGAGGCAGAACACACAATTCCCCATATTCCATATCTGCTAAGCCTTAACTTGCACCTCTTTAAATGTTTCTGCCCATGGGTGGACATGTTTAAAACAAACTATTTTATCTCATATTTTGTGTTTTGTAATTAAGACATATGTTTGGGTAATTATGATTAGGAATACTAAATGCAGTTAAGTGCAACTGTACGTAAACATGGAACTATTATGTATATATGCTTTAATTATGTAGGCAATCTTTTGTTTTAATTTCACTACGAATCGTTGTTGTTTTTTTACACTAATTTCCAATGATTATGACTGTTTCAATTGGTTTGCTTTTCTTTTAGATTGAAAATAAAAATTACATGTGTGTGGAA
This sequence comes from Chrysanthemum seticuspe, assembly GCA_019973895.1. Taxonomy (NCBI): domain Eukaryota; kingdom Viridiplantae; phylum Streptophyta; class Magnoliopsida; order Asterales; family Asteraceae; genus Chrysanthemum; species Chrysanthemum seticuspe. Next base: position 281,506,668 of record BPTQ01000008.1, on the reverse strand, counting down.
AACTTACTATGAGAATTACTGGCTTTAATGAGATAGTAATTACCTTATTCAAAAGTTAATTTATATTTCAACTATATTTTATTTCATTTGACATGATTTTCAAAACCTTTCGGTACATATAACCATTAAATGTTGTGGATCTTATATCCATTTTCATACCTAATCATTTTTACAATAACATTGCAAATACTAAAAAAAATGGAATATTGAAATAAAAGTAATTAACTTGTATTGTAAATTAAAATTAGTTTATTATATTTAAAAACCACACGTGAATAATACAATAGTCTGTTGATTGAATAATAATCAACCATTATAGAAATATGCACAAGTTAACAAATATATTTGAATTGTCCTACTCATTCTGACATTACAAAATTCAAAATATCAGTTTTATTGTTTTTATCAATTAAAATTTTTGAACATAACTTCAAAATATATGTTTGATGATTCTTACGACGTTAATAATTAGTTTGAGTTTTCATACTCAAAGTATAAATGGATCGTACACATGTTATAATAGTAAAATTGGAAAACATAAATTAGAATAAAAAGTCACAAAAGTATGCATGGGAGGATATATGCAAAATCTTTTCAGTGTTTGCAAAATCAATATTTGTGATAATATCATCGATTTTTTTTATTTTTTTTTAAAAAAAGGAGGTATACACATACTAAGATAAATTTTGAGTATGATATTAATATCTTAATAAACATCATTTAACACACACACCTAAACATATCAAAGCATTCACACATTCACTGCAACTTCTTTTCTTCAATCATACCAGGTACATGCTCCTGCATTGTACTTCATTAATCAAAACCATTAACAATGAGTATTTTACATTACATATATTGTTACTATGGATGTTATATGAAGTTGTAGATGTTTACTGTTTTAAAATACTTACAGAAATTCAAATCCAAGAAATTTTAAGTAGAAAATCAATGATCAGAAGTTTATTATGATGTTCACATATCTATATGTTTACAGTTATGAAGTTGCATGTTGCTTAATACTTGTTTTAATAAAACGCCCAAATATAAGTTAGGGTTAAGTTTACATTAGATAATTAATATTACTTAAATTAGTTATCCTACTGAGAAGTATATTTCACATATGGAGTAAGTTTGATGATAAAACTTTCATTAGGAAAACCAAAATAATATATTGGTTAAACAAACTGACCTGTCAATTCTTGTAAAGTTGTCATCAAAGATATTGTGGAAGGAAGATTAATATAATAATTTTGGTTATCAAAAATATAGAGAAGTAATACTTTTGGGATTGTAATACTAAAAGTTTATAACAATAGTAAAAACCTTAATTTTGATTTAATTATATTAGCATCTTGTTTATGGCTACAAAAGTGTCATTTCTGATTTCCGTTTATAATTCAGTTGGAATGTTATCATAGTTTTGTTAATAGATATGTTAGTTGCGAGTTGATACACAATTACCAAAATTTGTATGATAGAAAATATGAGCAAGTTTTATAATTCTTATAAATGTATAATTATATGTAGGATAATGGCTATGGAATTTATTCTTCGCATTAAACGCCAATCATTCCCTGAAAAATAGGTTCTTATCTAAATCACTTTAGTATATAACTAAAATATAATGTGTCTGTTTAAGTCTATAAATAGATGTTTCCGTTTTGTATGCAGTATCTTCCAGATGTCTTTAATCAAACTTGTTACAATGGTAACAAACACGTTTACTTGACAAGTAGAGAGAGAATCAGGGTTAAGGTTGAGATAGTCAAAGTAGCTGGCGAGAAATACAAATTGAACGGTTACAGATGGACACAGTTCTGTTTCGCATTCATACCAATGGATGCTGAGACATTACACTTTCTGCAAGAAGGGGACGATTCCTATTATGTCACCAGCTATGATGCAACTTGATATGAAACGGGTGGCTATGAGGCAATAGTAGGACGGCCAAGTAGGTATTTGAGTAGGATTCTCCTCAACAGAACATGCTTCAGGTATTTAACCTTCTTTCATACGTTTTGTTTTTGGCTTGTGTATAATTAAAGTTTTGTATTAAAATTATAGTATATTTCAGATAATTCCAAGCGATTTCCTACCGGGTTTAAAGAAGAAGGACACCATCAAAATATGTGCTAACAAACGTAGGTATACTGTTGTTGTTAGACGTCAAAAAGATAAGGAGAAAAAAGGTTGTTATGAATATGTTCTGTCTGATGTGGGTTGGCAAAAGATTGTTGAAAGATTCCTTTAACTGATGTTCTCTTTCTTGGAGCAACAAAGCTGAGAAAACACCAACCCGAGCTGGACTTTTGGGAACAGGGTAAGAGTTGTTTAAAATTTTAATACTTTAAAGACTAAGTGTAATGATACTTCAAATATGTTTTAAATATATGAATGTGGTACGTCATTACAGCTGATGAAAGAATGAGGCACGAATGTTTTTGGGAACGACACATGGACCACTTTGGTGAAAAAAACTCATTGTTTCTATGTAGCTTATGAAGATACTATCGACAGGCAACGACTTGTAAGTACTTATGTCAATTTTCTTATGCTGATGATGTTGTGTTTAATAACATATCATTGTAATTATTACACTTAATTGCAGTGCATACCAGCTTATTTTCTTGAAAAACATCCAATGCACACTTATAAAAGTGTTTTATTAGACACAAAGACATAGAATATGAGATGGTTGTCAAAATGATACTTCACTTAGAAAATCCAGCTTGAACAAACCATGTAAACATTCATGGAAAATGGAAGAAATTTGTTGAAGTCTGCAAATTCAAGAAAGACAAAATGCTAAGGTTCAAATACATGTCGAATCGGGAGGTGTTGAATGGTCCTCACACAGGTGTGTTCCATGTGTTTCATGTATGTTAGAAAATGATTGTGTTGAATAGTTTGGTTATCATTTGAAGACAATGGATTTGTTAAACTTTTTTGTGTTTTGGTACATCGATGCAACTCTTTAAGGTGTTAGGTTGGTGGTGCATATGGTTAACTAAAACTATGACTGGCTTGAAAAATATTCTATTTAAGTTTCTAATTTCTCATAATTGACTATGTTTTACGAAAATGTATTACTCTGTTAATGAATGTGTTTGTTTATCAAACGATTGTCTCATAATCTGCAATTGATTTGTTTATGAATATGCTATCTAATGCACCAGAAGTTGTTAGCATACAAAATAAGGTACTGATAATGGTTATCATCATTATGGTTTGATCAGTAACAATGTCACACATTATTTGGGTTTAAGATCATAATACAAAGAGTTTAATAAAGTCAGTGAGACTATAATGAAAAAATGATAACTTATCTATTATGCATTGTGTTATGATAAATACATAAGCACTTTTTATCTACACAATCTACTTGCCAACTCTGAATTATATTCAGCATTTCAATAAATCAAACAATCTAAAAATGTTATTGTCACAAAGAAGGTATTCAGCACTAACATATCTTAAATTGGAATACACAATGAAACAATGTGCTATACTGCACAAAGTTTAAGTTATCAGCACTCACTGTTTAATGATAGAAATTATTTACTAAATGTAACTGGATGTCGTATGCTTACAATGAGAAAAAGTTGACCAACCTCTTATTAAAATTTGGTTGGACACGGAGTTATGCACAGCTATCATACTTCATAAAATATTCAAAGTAATAACTCCATGGTAACATATACATTATAAGTTCACAAACACTAAAAAGATTTAAAAGGCGTAACGTAATACTTGTCCAATAATAAATGTAAACAAACACAAATGTTCAAACTGAAAACCAAAAAAATAATGTTGCCATAAGACCCTAGATAATAAACTGTTTACCAAAATTCTAAAGTAAAACAATTGATTGTTTTTAAAAAAAAATGAAATATGACTGTTGCAGGGGTTGCTGTGGGTGTTCTATGCATCATTGTTTCCAATATCCGTTGTTTGCATCTTTTTTTTCGGCTGCACATCTTCCTCATTGATTGGATCATTCTCTGATAACTCTTCTATTTCACGGTTTCTTTTTTTCACAACACCAATTAGATCATTGATAGTATCAATAGTGCTTTAAGCTTCAACACCACTTGCATCATTTGAAGATTTTGAAGTTTGGATTTCAATATTCTGCAATGTAGAACAATTAAAAAATTAGTTTATGTTAATTTAAAAACATATGTAGCTGTTAACTGCAGTTAGTAATGAAATGTATAATACCTCTTCCATATCATTTGATGGTCTTGGATTTATATTCTCAGCATCTTCAAAGTGATTTTCTGAATTTTTTACCTCATCTTCTACGTCCTCTAAATCATATGTACCATCTTCTAAATCAACATGAGGAGTATCTAAATCTTCTTCGCCAGTGTCTGATTCATCTATATCATTTTGTAAGTCATGTTCATTATTATCTGAGTCATTCCAGGAATTCAACTCATCATCTTCTTCTTTTTCAAAATCGTCTTCATCATTTTCAGAATCATCTTCACCATTGTCAAACTCATCTACATTATTGTCTAAACCACCTTCACCATTTCCTAACACATCATCAGCATTGTCTGGATAATCTTTCATATTGTATTCCTCATCTTCTACATCCTGTTATGTTTTTCCAATTCAATTTTTATTTAATAACACTTTCGTAGAATTTAAGGTTATGATAAAAAAATGTACAATGATAAAGTAATTTAAGATGGTAATATGAATACCTCTTCATCTAGGAAACCATTCTTGAACTACATGATTGTATCAACATCATCAGTCACCTTTTCAGTTTGATAGATATGGTTGTTGTTGCTGTGGTTAAATTCAGAATACTTAATCTTAAATAAATATTGTTTTCCAATAATCTGGTTTAGATCATCTGGGAAGCATTCTTCACGGTCCATGCCTTGTTGCTCCATAATCTGCCACGCTGACAAATTAGTCATCTTGTGCACATTGTTATCAAAAATGACAACATGTGCGCTTCCACTTTCATCAACAATACGAACAATGATCTTGAACCTTATACACAAAAATTAAATAGCTTTAGTATTTTAGTTCTGAAGCATAATTGCATAGATTTGAATAGTAATTTAAACAGACTGTATTTAATACCTGGATGCAACGGCATATGTTTCTCCGTGTTTCTTACAGAACCACACTTGTTTCTTGTTTCTAGAATTCATTCCACCTTTTGATGAAACTGTTGTTACTCTTGTGTTACATGATTTACAGGTTGTATAAACCCAACCATTTTCAAATTGGATTCTATGCACAGTAGCATAAACAACACAACATGTATCTTGCATTATGCATAGTTTTTAAATCATCATAATAAAATCATACATTAGCACGGCCATTATATGGTTTTCATAATTTTATAAATGCAAGAAAATAATGCCTTCTTACCGGTTCGATGCTTCGTATCATTCCAACAAATCTCTTTACACAACCATGCATAAATTCTGCAGGTGTAACAACATGTCTTTCTTGATCGTGCAACTGGATCTTGAATTCATTTGCGTTATATCCTTCTTGCGATTCGTATCTGGTATGTTTTTAAATTATGTTACATACAAATTTAAAGTAAATTATGTATTAATAAAAGCACAAATATACTATTATTATTAGAATAACCTTTTCCGAAATAACAGTAACGGAGGAATTTTCCTATTAATGAAGATCCTGCTTCCAAATACCGCATTATGCACGGCTGGTTTATCTGTTTTTGTACAAACAACCAAAAACAATAAATAAATAAAATTTGTATTAAGTAAATGCACCCTATTTGGGCGTATTAAAAATTATAAAAAAAGACATGTTTAAAAACTTACTGTCCCAGTATTTAACCTTTCCTAGCAACAAAATAATGTCTAAATGACCAACTTCTTCAAGCCTATTTTCGTAGTCGTTCCACATTAACGCCCAATTATCCCAAAAAGTGCACTCAAGCCTGTAAGATCTGTTGAGTATGATATAAATTAATACTTTCGCATTGTAAAACTATATAGAATATAAATATCATATTAAAGTTTATCTTTACTCGGCATCTTCGATAACAACTGTTCTGCGGATTTTAGGACCACCATGGCTGTTCACACCTACGATTTTCCCAATACCAACTACCGTTCCAATAACATCTGTTGAATAACATGAGTCAATGTTTTTGTATATAGAAGATTAAATAACAATTACTTTACTTTGTAGGTCTAAATAAAATACATACCAACACAGTCATGATCATGGTACTCGTTGGTTGGGTCTAATATACGCGAAAATGGTTCAAAAATAAAGCCAACCAAATTCTCATTAATTTGTTCAACTCGCGTGACATTAGTTTCTTTGAAAAAAGACACTTTCCATTTGTTTGGTAACAATGGTAACCTTCCACCATTTTCCGCCACACCAAAGTTAGAGATTATGTAGCATTGGCCCTCTTGAAGGAGAGGTTCAAATTTAAACATGAATTCTTTTTTTATGTAAATCTGGATTCGGTTGTCCTAGATATACAATGTTATAAGTTACTTGTATTTTTATTAATTTAATAAAACACAACATAAAACTCAAAAATAATAGTTACCTCTTCATCTTGGAAAACACAATCCAAACTGTATGGATCATGTTCTTCATTTAGTTTGTGAGAATGTCAAATAGAAATGCATCTTCCTTTGATTGCTATGTTGGTATCCATAGGGTTAATGTTTTTTATTGGAGTTAGAATTCGTTCCTTCAGTCTTTGTTCTGGATATTTTAAAACATTTTAAATCTAACAAACACATTTGAACAACAATGTATATTAAACAATAAATTAACAACCAACCTGGTAGAGCAATTCCAATGGAGGAACTATGTATTCCATAACCTTTTCTTGAATGTGATTTACCTGTTACAAATTGATCTTTATCAAATGCATTTACAAAATAACTTATATTGAATAATGAGTAAAACACAAACCTTTAGAGGAATTTTCCAAGGAGGTAGCATGTACACCGTAACCTTCTTTTGGTTGTTGTTTTCCTGACAAACCACTCTTAAACCCGGACTTAGTTATCCCTCCATAGTCTTCTTGATAACCAAATGTGGGAGTTTGTGATCTACTGGTATTATGTAACGGACCTGCAAAAGATTATGATTTCTTTCTTTAACTTTTGTTTATTAGTGTTTTGCATAGCAACATTTACAAAAAATATTATAGTTGTAAAAACAATTCATAAAACAAACTACAATGTACAAATTCATATGAGTTATACCTTTTGCTTTAGTTCCTGATTTCAAATAAGATGCACTTCTCGGATCTTTTTCCTGGTTCCTGATGTATGCCATCCTTTTAGATTCAACCTTACTGTAATCAATTGAACCTGTTTTACCAACTGACAAATGTATAGCATATGTTAGTAACTAATATTTCAGAATGTAATATGTATTTCAAATATAAAAGCTATTGTACCTTTTCTTGATCTTCCAAAATCAACAATGTTAGATATAGATTTATTCGCATGTGTGTCACTTTGAGAGCTATCATAAGCTGCATGAGACTTAAAAGATGATACTTGCTTCCCAAAATTTCTTGTTGACGCAGGTTTAACTACAAAAAGTAACTCATCATAAAACACGTACATTATCAAATTTAATAAACACTCTACAATATACTAATTAAAATCAACTTTACCTTTCAATGCCATTGTTAAATTCTGAACATGGGTTCCAGATCTTTTCCCTGGTGTGTCACTTTCAAACACCGACATATCGATGACACTGTTGTCACTTAATGGTGCCACAACTAGTGGAAACAGGTACCAAAATTGTATTATGTTTTCGATTCAATTTTAAATACAGCAAAAATATGTATACTATATTACTTTTCGATTAAATACCTATAGAAGGAAATTTACTTGTGCTTGTGTCAATTCTTCTCTTCCTCTTATCTAGATGATTTCATGATCACAGATCATAAACATGTATGAATTATGTAACGCAATATTCTAAAAAAACTAATCCTTTATTCATAATAAAAATTCACCAACTAAAACACATAAACATAGAAGACATTATGTAACTGATAACAATACAATTTTTCTGATATAAACAAACATCAACATAAACAAAAACAATCAATTTAATTAATAAACAACAGAAACACATCATGCAACATGCAAGCATAGTATGATAATTAGTTTATTTATCTCAAAAATAGTTAATAAGCAAAACACCTGGTCCTTGTGAATTCATTGTGCTGTCTTTCTTGTCATGATTCTTTCTTGCTATAAAATCATAAACATAAACAAACTATTGTGTGAAAACATAAACATGTTATGTTGTCAATAAACAAACTACCCGAACTTGGTGCATCAATTGTAGTGTCTTTCTTTTCTGCATTCTTCTTAAACTCAGGATTATTCGTTGCTGTAAAATCATCAACATAAACAAACTATTTAGCGACAACATCAACATGTTATACACTCAATAAACAAACAACATGTACCTGGTGCATGAATTGTAGTGTCTTTGTTATCTGTATTCTTTGTTGCTGTAAAATCATAAACAAATAACAATCCATTATATTGTTTAATTCTAAATAACATGTAATATATTGACTAATGGAAGCTAATAACAATGGATATTTAATCATTAATAAGCAACTTACAGGTTGATTATATACGTCTGTTTTTTTTCCTTGCAGATTTATTCCTGCAAAACACAAGACATATATAGTAAACACATAAACAATCTTAAAACAAAAGTCTGTTATATGTTAACGCCCAAACAACCTGAATCTTTTCTACTCATTGCCTTAGCTGCTTCTGCTTTCTCAGAACTGTTATTGTGCTTTGCTGTTGAAAGCCTTTTTGAGAATCTCTGCGGCTGCATGTTAGTGTGTATAGTCAACCGAATTTGTAATTGTGTTATACCTCAAACGAATTTATAATTGTGCTATACCTCTCTAAATAAGGGTGTATATATAGTGTGAGATTAGGTTAAACATTAAGGAAAGAGTTAAGATAACAATGAATACATACCAAAGTTATCCTATTCTTATTTTAAGTAAAAATCAAAACACAAACACAATTCAATAAGAATACAGATTTCTAAGAGTTGTATTTAGTATAGGATTCCAATACAATTTTAGGCATTTATAGATTATACTATGCAACATAATAATCAAAAAAACTTGTTGCCTAAG
>BPTQ01000008.1:281412496-281494996 GCA_019973895.1 Chrysanthemum seticuspe | reverse complement strand
TAAAGTGATTAGGTGAAGATAAAGAACACTTGTTTTACCCAATTCAAACCTCTTAAACCCTTAGTATCTTAATTATAACCCAAATGAACTTCAATAAATCTCCAAACTAACCAAATTACTTGTCCTTTATTGTGTTCCTACCCTAGCAGAACCCTTTGTGTGAGGAGTATAAGGATCCTCTCATGTTCATTTGAACATGAGAGGTAATGTTGTGCTTTTTGTGATTGTACACTTGAGATAAAATAAAATAAATGTTTTGCACTAATAGCAATGTACAATTACCACAAGCACAACATTACCTCTCATGTTCAAATGAACATGTGAGTATCCTCATCCGTGTGATGAAGTGATTTTTGTGTTTGCAAGTGAGTAACAAGTTTACACTAACCTCTCTTATATAGCCAAAGTAAAGTACATGCAAAATATAAAACTAATTAGCCTAGGAGCTTAGCTTGATTAAAAAAAACAATGTGCGTGCTTGTGTGCTAGTGTTCGGCAAACCAAAAGCAAAGAGGGGGGCACATCAAGTTTTGTCTTCTCCTTTATTCATTTACACCATGGTTCATGAAGGTCAAAAGAAGGTTTAATTAAGCATGGTTTATTGAATTAAAAAAAATGATCCCAGCTCAGCTATTCAAGGGGGGGCCTACTAGGAAAAAAGATTAATAAAATGTGTTTAATTTTATGTTTTATGTATTTTGTATATGTATTGGGTAGTAAAAATAAGTATTGAGTATTTGTTTTGTAGCTTAGGTTAAATAAATGTATTTAAGTGTTTTTAGTAAAAGAATTATGGAACATTTATGAAATAAATTTTTGTATGTTCGCAATAGTTTCAATGAGTATAAAAATAAGTTAAAGTAAACGTTAGGTGTGTCGGGTACGTTTATTCAACTAGAGACTTATACGTAAATTGTTCTCAGGTAAATTTCAAAATAAATAGTTTGAGTTTAATCATTAGTATTAATTTGCAAAATAGCGGTATGTGACACACCACAAAATCGCATATGTAATGCATATGATACAACACCATATATGTATATTTGTGGTGTGCACATCATTTATTGTGATGTGTATATCAACTCCTTTTCTAAAACAATGGATCATAGTGGACTGAAATTTATAATGACATGAAATGTACGAGGTTCAAAATTTATGAATATTTTTCACTACAAGCAATATGTGAGTACCTCATTAATGCGCCTATTACTTACATTTTATAAAACTTCAACATGTTTATCATAGTGAAAAAAAATTGTACAAAACAAAAAGGTTGACAAATTAGTGATATTATCTAACATGTAAATTTTATAAACCTTCATTGTAGATCTCTTTTAGTTCTATTTTGATAAATAAGGAGACTCTTAATATACTCCTACGAGACATATATTTGTAGAGTTGCTTTATTTTGCATACTCACTTTTTCCTACATACCATTGGACACATCTTAACCATTGGATAAAAAGAACAAAAATTAAGGAAAAAAAACATGGGGGGACTAATAATGTAAACTTTTCAAAAAAACGGAGGGACTAGATGTGTAAATTACATCATAACTATCATTACCCCACCTTCCCTTAAATCACACACACTGCACCCCACTTTCTCTCTCTACTAATATTCAAACCCTAGCCATTAAATCAAAAATCAACCATGATTAACCATAAATTAACTATCAAAGCTTGTTAATCACAACAAAATGGAAGCATCTATCGTTAGGAAGTTGATTCCCGCAAGATTTACGGGTCAAAATGAACCAATCCATCCTCTGATTGAAAAAATGGTTAAATGTACAATATAAAGTCGAATGTTCTTGATTAAATCTGGTAATTGATCGTTATTTATGTTGTTTTATTTGTTTTTGTTGCCAACTATTGTGACATTTTTATTAGAATGTTCATTATTGATCACAAAAAATGTAGTTTTGAGTGGTATTTAGTTTATTTGGTAATGTGAACTAAGTTGATATGAGTTTTGAATACATGAATGCACACCATGTGTTTGATGAAATGTGTGAGTGAAACTATCATACGTGTAATATCACCAGTGATATTTGAAGTTGAACATTGTGTATTATCACTAGTGATATTTGTATTATCACTTGTGAAATTTTGTTTATTTGATTGTTTTTTTGTTTGTTACTTGTATTAAGCTTTATTATATGTCATGTATAGTATCATTTTTGATATTTCATTGTTATTGTTTTATAATCATAGTTAAAAACTTTTTTTTTGTTAAAAGTTTTGATGATATACTATTTGCTGTGTGTTTTATCACCATTGTTTTATATCATAATTTTGATGTTTTATGTTCCTTTTGTGGATGATAATCGTGTTTTAGTTACTGATAAGCTATTTATTATAGTGCAATATTTCTTATTATTTAAGTTGTTAGATTAAACAGCTTAAACAGGTTGATTTTGCTTTAAACACATAGTTATTTTGTGTGATTTTGCTTATTTTTTAAGTTGTGATTGGATTTGTCTAACTAATGGATACATTGTGCGTATTTCAATAGGTTTTACAATGGGATTTGTAAAAAGCTATGGTTGAATCAGCAAACTGAAGAAGCTATGGTTAAATAAAGCACAACATCTTTACAAACAAACTGAAGAAGCTCAAACACGTGTTATACACATGTGATATCACAAGTGATAAAATATGTGATATCACATGTGATTCAACAAATAGAAGAAGGCGACACATTTGTGATGTCACCTGTGATATCAAATTCTCCTCCAAAATGTTGAACAACATGTGAATGAGATACATAAAAAATTAGCAATAAAAGTGTGGTAGTTAGTAGTTATTGAGGATTGTTGTGATAATGTAATGAATGTTCTGATAATATGAGAAATCACAAGAGGTATTGAGCTTGTAACATGCTTCTGTTAGATTTGTAATGCAGTTATTTTCTTAATTGATAAAGTGTGCATGCTTCGATAGGATTAACACCATATCACATGTTCCTCCATCACCACCATTGATTCAACAAATAGAAGAAGTCAACATGCCTGTGATATCACAGGTGATTCAATCTGGGATATCACCTATGATTCACGATATCACATGTTCCTCCAAAATCCAAACAACATGTTGCATATTTTTTTAAGTGCAATACAATATCACAAATGATAAATGAGTATGTATTGGTCTCTAATAATCATGATCTATTAATATTTTCAGAGGGACGTGCTTGCGAGGTACATGATGATAAATAATCCATATGGAACTTTATGAAGAATTGCAGCAAATATAATTCTACATCAATTAAACGAAAAAAAAAAAGATGATGTCTGATTGTGCAAACAAGATTGCTATATAAAAAAATAAAGATGACTAGATAAAAAGAAGGATAGATGAAACAAAGATGATTGGAAAAAGAGCAGGTGAAGCAAGAAGCAATCCTTATGTTGCTTAGTTTAAAATGCAATGCGAGTTTGGGGTAACCTAAGAAAGGTGCGCCCTATTAGGTCCAGAGCCACATTGCATGGTTCCGGAGTTTGTACTACTTTTGGGAATCACTAAGTGACTTGTATGATCATTTTTATGTAAAAGTATTAATGTAACATTTTATTCTTTTATCACATGTGATATTACTCTTAGCATTTTGTATTACAATAAAATGTTTCATATCGCAAAAGATATAACACTGCATATTACATATACCAAATATGTATAAAAATAATAAAAAAAAAAAACTACCAAAATAAAAAACTTGACATATTCTAAAAATCAAAGAAAGTGTTGCATTAAATTTAACAGAACATCATAAGTGATATAAACATCAAAATCAAAACCAAATGTTGCATTACTTTTAACAGAATATCACAAGTGATACCAGATACAAAAGAATTGTATGAATCACAAAAATTCTCATAAAAATCATTCCAAACTATTGAGCATAAGTTTTTTTTTTTTTTTAATATTGAAAAGCTATGAATTACAAGCGATACATCAAACAAAAGAGATTAAAAAAAGAAGGTAAAATAAGACTTTGACTACAACAGATTCACCTTCAACGGAGCCGCTTCCAGGAACACCGTCTCCGAGCCCGCCGTCTCCAGGGGTCACCGCACCCCGGGGCAATGCCTAGAGAATACTGGCAGCGCACTATCAGAAACTCTAGGAACCCAAAAAACTTATCCCCCAGGAGTGTCAATAAACTCATGATGATTAAATGTTTTCACACTATTAGAAGCTGTAAAGAAAGGTAAACACACAGTAAATAGGGTATCATCACAACTTAAAAAAAAAAAAAAAAAAAAAAAAAAAAAAAAAAAAAAAAAAAAAAAAACTATGATTTTAAAACAATAACAATGAAATATCACAAATTGTACTATACATGGCATCTAAATAGTGTTTAACCAGAAAACATCAAAACCTATCAAAATAAACAAAATATCATAAGTGATACTACAAATATCACAAGTGATACTATAAGTATGATACAGAGCAAATTAAAACAGCAATCAGACATAGAAATATCACTAGTTATACTTAGCCACATTACGACAAGAGCATTAAAATTTTAGCCAACTACACACTAATAATCCTTTTAGGAACTGAATTCAAAAATATATGTGCATACTAGAACAATCATGTTTTACCATTCAAGACGAGACCGAAGATGTAATGGTAGAACTCAAAGAAACTATGAATACATCTTGGTCTTCCATGTAAACAAACACATCAATACCACTACATGTCTCATATTAAACCTACACTAACTAAATTTCTCAAAACCTAAGTCACAATCACTCAGTAAATCCTCCTAACAAAGTACCTACATTTATAATCAGACAACTTCAAATATCACTGGTGATATTTAAAACATCAAATTAAAACAGATCAGACATAGAAATATCATTCCAATGTATTTAAAAGATAAAATTCAACTAACAACATAATTAATAAGCAAAATTACAAGAAAGGATAACAAGATTATCAAATATTTTTCACTCACACATTTCATCAAATACTTGGTGTGCATCCATGTAAATAAAGCTTTCTGATCAAAGCTTGTACCTAATAACCTTAACTAACTCCAGATTCTTAAATAAATTCATCCATAACAACCTCATCATCAAAACACATATTCAACAGGTTGATTAAGATAAAAAGAAACCATTACTGATTATTGATGATTGTGACCTGATGATGTGACGAGGTTATGATCGGAATAATATGGAATATTGTGACATGGTGAATGTGTAAAAATGATAGAAGAGAAGATGAAGGGAAGATAAGAGCAGGGAAGAGGTTGGGAGAAAACACACACGAAGTGTGTATTAAAAATGAGGGGAATGAGAAAAAAAATAAAACTTTATATAGTTGGTGAAAACTAGGTTTAAGAGATTAAATCTTAGGTTAATCTCCACCATTGGATCAAACTAAATGGTTGGTGGGGATTTGTTCCTTGGTAAGCATCAAAATAAGATTAAGCAAAAGAAAATTTCTCTATATTTGTTAGTCAAACTTTATGTAATCGTGAAATTTGAGGGTATGCATGTCCTTTTTATTATACATGCAAACATAATTAAGACAACTTTTAAAAAAACATAATATTTTTTCCAATTTAAATTTTAGAATTTAACTTTGTTTTCTTAATTTAACACATTAAATTTATATATTTTTTATTTTTTTCAGTTATTTATTGCATGTTATAACTTATAATCATGTGATTAGAAAGATAAGTAAAAACAAATGTAACATGATTTGGAGTATCATTTTATATAAGACCAATCAGAGTGGAAGGTGAGGGAGGCATGGTGAGGCCTCACCTCACTCGTGAATCTCAAAACACAACTATTGAGCATCGGGAAATAAAGGAAGTAAAGGTGAGTGACTCACCTTTAGGAATCTGTGCAAAGTGTGATGTTTTATATTTTGTAAATATTTGGTTTGTGAGTGTGTGTATGAGAGAGAGGTATTTAATGGGGTATATTTGTATAAAGTGACTATTTTAATGAACAGTGACCAAAACGGGTGAAAGGTGAAAAAGAGTGAAGAGAAATGAGAGGAGAGAAAAAGTTGAAGTGAAGCTGATGTGAATGATGAAAGGGTGATGACCACTCCCTTTAGCCTAACATAAATTAGTGTAAGCTCGTTGAACAAGGTCGACCATCGTTGTTCTAGCTACCTAACTGATAAGGATTTAAAAGGTACACTTTTGAGGGGTCATTTAAGCCCTTTATTGATCACTTTTGTATCTGTTTACTTAATTTCGTTCCTTTTCACTTTTTAGGCCTCTTGAAGGCAAATTGCTAGAATGACACTTATTCGGACGAAAAGGCGCGAATATATGAAGAAAATGGCCAAAGTCAAGAATCGAGACACTCAAGCTGCTGAAATTGAAGGGGACGGCATCACTGATTAAATGTGACACCGTCGCAACACATCTTGAGACGACTCAGTAGCCAAATTGCTAATTTACAAGTGACGGCATCAGGTTTAAAAGAGTAGGGCGTCGCAACTCAGACGGCCTAGATTTCGATCCAGATGGCGTCAGAGGTTGAAGCCGACGGCGTCACGAGCATAAGGTGACGCCGTCACAGAGTTGACGTGGCCAAGACAAAACCCTAATGGCGGCGACCCGACATCGTCACAATTAAAGAATGACGTCGTCGCATTTTGTAACACTATATATAGAATCCAAATTTTTTCAGTTTTTACAGAGGTAGTTTTGTGGAGTAAAAACCTAAACCGAACCAAGGCTGTCTTGTGCAATATCTTAGGGTTCCATACCCTATTTTACAACAAGATAAGTGTTTTACTTCATTAATTCAATTATGTCTTCAATTTTTGTGTGTATGCTTGCATGTTCTCCATGTCCAGCTAATTTACTTGTGTGTTTTCTTAGATAGTATGAAACCTAGTTATTGAATATTGATTGGTTGTCTCTTATCTTAATTGTGATTGACCTAGTATTGCGATAGGTCATTCGTTGTGTTATTAATGCTTGATTAGTCTTTGTTGAACCTTATCTTATAGTTACTAGTGGAATTGTAGGCTAAATATCCAAAGATAACCTTAGTGTTAAGTTTATGAATCCTAGAGATTTCGTAGTCATTAACCTTAGGTAGTGTGGAAAACTAGAAGGGGGGTTGAATAGTTTTACCAATTTAAAACTTCCTTTTAAATATTTAGATCGACTTATGTCAATCTATTTGGTTGTTTATGTTGGACGTTGATAGATAGATATATAAACGTGTAATGAAAGATAAAGAGTAAGAACCACATCACCACGACACAAGTATTTATAGTGGTTCGGCTACAAGGACACCTTCCTTGCCCTAATCCACTCCCCGAGTCACCTACTCGAGAGTTCGTAAACACTACACCAACTCCTTATGGCGGAGAAGCCTTCACAACATCGCTTAACCTTTTTCCGGTACAAAGCTAAATACCGAGTTCCTTCACACCAAGGCGAACCACACCTAACACAACGTCGCCTACCCTTTATACGGTGCTAGGCTAACCACCGAGTTCTTTCACACCAAGGAGAACTAATCCTATCACAACGTCGCCTACCCTTTATTAGGTACTAGGCTAAGCACCTAGTTCCATTACTATGGAGGAACTACTACCCTTCACAACACAACACCTAATGTCAAGGAGATCCACTCCTTGTTACAACACCATCAAGGATATCACCATCTTTGGAAATAAACAAATACTTATATGTATAACGATGCACCTCATCGATTATACGACCTAGGCATTCTTCCCAAATGCCACTTGATTTGATTCTTAGGCATCCTTCACTAATGCCTTTGACACAACGCTTGGCACCCTTCACTAATGCCTTAGTCTTGACACCTTTAGCATTCTTCACTAATGCTTTTGATACGGACGATGAGCACCTTTCACTAATGCTTTCATCTTGACACTTTCGGCATCTTTCACTAATGCCTTCAACCCAGCATCTACGGAGGAAGAAAGAACTATCAACAAGAGAACCTTAGTTGTCTTGATGATGACGAAGCATGGCAACTCATGGACTTGAGCTTGGTCGTCTTCAAGAAGTGGTGATCTCGCCTTTAAAGGAACCTAGAGAATTGTACAAAAACAAAATACAAACTACATAGATCACTTGGATCTAAGGTTAGAAGGTTATAATACTTGGGGAAGTATGTGTGTAAAGTGGTGATTAGAAAGGAAGAAATGGCTCTCTATTTATAGAAGAAATTTTCTACTGTTCCCCGGATCCCGCGGATCCCTCCTACAAAGGATCCGGCTAGCACAAAGCTAGGGATCCGTGGGACGCTCCTCTTTGCCCATGGGTATTTTTGGTTATGGGTCATGGGTCATGGGTTATGGGTTGATCCATGGTTTTCTTTCTAGATACAATGTATCTCAAGGATACAATGAACTTGGTTAAGTGGTATATATAAAACCATGGGTTATGGGTCAATACCATTTGCTAGTTTTTATCTATTTAGTATATACTTGTTTTTACCCATTTTAGTATATACTTGTTTTTTACCCATTTTAGTATACTTAGTTTAAGTATATGCTAACCCAATATGTAAACACTAGTTGTTGTACATATGTATCTAAATCATAAAATCACTTATACCTGTTTTAGTGTTTTATGTGAAAACGTAAGTGTGTTAGAAAACTATTGACTCAAACTATTTACGTATTCTATTTGTTTCGTTAAAATGATTTTACGTTTGTTATCGACAAAACATTAGAAGATCGTAAAATATAAATAAATGTTTTTACGGTTTATTTGTATTAACAATCTCCCCCTTTTTGTTGATGACAAAACATAAAATTATTTTAAGAAAAACTAAAATTCATAGCAAATTTGAATTAGTAGTTTTTACTTTCTTCTTCCCCTTTTTGTCGAAACAAAAAGTGTTCAAAGAAACTAACACAAATTTTATAAGAAAAATATGTAAAAAATGTAAAGAGAGCAAGTGACGGGGAATGGTACTCGTATTAACTCCCCCTTGACGAGTCCATCCCTTAGAGAGGGCGTCAAGGACATGACGTAAAATAAACTAATTGTGTTTGCAAATGATTCGTCTAAGTGACGAAAACGTGCTCCCCCTTGAAGATTGCAAATTTTCAATGGGGTGTCATGAAGTATAATCCAAAATCGGATTAAGTTGCAAATGTTTTTGCAATATCGTTTGACACAAAGCTCCCCCTAGCTTTATGGTGTCAAAATCTTCATATGTAATTTAAAAATCTATAAAGTAAAGGTTAGAAAAACAAGAGTATAGTGCATAATTTCCTGCAAATAAAACTCAAATTAGTAAAAATTTGTGCTTCTGTACCACGAATCTCATGGTTCCCTTCTTGGAGGGATCCGGCTAGGCATTTTGGAGGGATCCGGCTATCTGGTGACAGTTTCTTCAGCAGTGAAGATGTGTCAAACAATGCTAATGAAGAGATGATATATGTGTGCAATAACAAGCACAATGCACAAAATAATCATAGCATATAAATATTCATTCAATAAAACAAGAGATAACCAAACAAATCTCTAAAATTAAGAGAATGAACTAGGACATACAAGTATCACTTAATACTAACTAGTTACTAGACTTAAAACGCTACAATGTGCTTGAGTCTAGGGATGAGTGGACTTGTTGATTTGATCCAACTTTGAAAGAAGATGATTAAACATGAAATGTATCTCATTTCGTGCTTCTTGAACAAGTCCTTGAGTGATTAGACAAGTTGGACAATTATTGTCTTGGTTTGGACCCAGAGGGAAATGGATATTATGAGGAGGCTCTATGTGTGATTGTGGGTCTTCATTTTGAGAAGTAGGAAGAGGTTCTAAAAATGAGGGTGGTAATGGAACTTCTTCCATATGATCAAGGTTGTTCCTTGTCTCCTATGAGGGGCTAGTTGGTGTTGTTGGTGGTTCCCTATTCAATGAAAAGGTTGGTGAATGGGAGGTTCTTGGTGGTGAATGATCCAATGAGTATATGTTTGGGTGAGGGAGAGGCTCATTCAAGGAGTGTAGTCCATGCTTAATGAATGAGGGTTTTGATGGCTTGCTAGAACTAGTCAAGTTTGGTTTTGAACTAGATGATCCTTTTTCTAGTCCGAAAGGTTTGATGCTAATCCTTGCGGTTCTCTTAGCCTTTGTTGGATGAGATTGGTGAGATGGGGTTCTAGTATCATTATTTCTAATGGGGGATGTTTCGGTGGATGAGATTTCATGGATCATTTGACTCTTTCTTTTGGATGTTCCTATGGTTGAGGAGTTGTTGCTAAGAGGCTTAGTCATGGTAATGATGATGCTAATGTAAGCTTCTAATTGCTGATTTTTTGAAAGGTAAGTGAGGATGGTGCCTTAAACCTAAGGTTATTTGGTTTATAAAGGATAATTTGAATTAGGAAATTAAATTATTGGCTACTTAGAGGACTAAGCATGCTCTTAAGGTTTTGATCAGCTCTAGGAGGATAATAAATGAATGCTAAAAGTGGTTAGAGAACCAAAAGGTGACTTAAAATTGAATATGGAAGCTGATTGAGGCTTTCTGCAGCTATGGATCCCGCGGATCCCTCTCAGCAGGGATCCGCCTGGTTAAAGACCAGGGATCCGGCTGTCAGGCAGGTTTCAGGTGAAATGATTATGCTTTTGTAAGGTTTATTATCAATGGATTTCGAGGTTTTGACTTAATTTAGAAGTCTTTAGCTGTTGGATATCTCAAATCCTCAACCATAATAAGTGATGGTGCTTAATGATGGTTTTGGGCAAGAATATTTACTTTGGGTAGTCTAACTATGTGTTTGACAAGGATACCATTTGATATGGAGATCGAAATGGTGGTAACAAGTCCTAGAAGTCAGATGATGACCTAAGAAGAATTTACTAAAATCTTTAAAAATAAAGAAAAAAATGAAAAACTATTTTTTAGCCTAATTTTGAGTCGAAGATGATTAAGATCAATTTGCTAAAATTGAAGGATAGACCAAACTAAGTGCTGTCAGACGTGATAGATAATGTGTGAGTGTTGGAGCGGAATTATGGTGAGTTTTGACGAGTTGATAAATCAAAAATATTTCGAAATATATCCTAGGTAAGCCATGGATGAGAGTGAGGTTTTCAACTATTTGAGGAAGACTTAGTTGGCTCTAGTATCTTATGTTTGACTCGTGTGAGGTAATCTAGTAGACTATTTTGATGTAAGCAAATCTGTATTGCATATCAGATGCCACGGATCCCGCGGTTCCCTTCTGGGAGGGATCCGGCTAGTTCAAATTCAGGGATCCGCCTGCTGCAGATCAGAGAGCTTTCAGCAAATGTGCAACTTTGCACTTTATAGTAAATGCTTCTCCTAGTTGTTTCTATGGGGACTAAATGCAAGAACACAACTAATATAATGTATATCAAAGTAGGAAGAGCTAAATTTCCTAGAATGAGTGACGAAGACCACTCAAGGGGTCGTAAAATCTCATTTTCCAAATACCTAAGTTAGGATTGTTTAGTGCCAAGATATGGCGATACCTACATACTACGAGCATAGTTTAAAGTGTTACAAACCATTGTTTGAAATTGTTCATCATACATTTGGGTCCTAAGACCTTACCTCTCTTCTCCTCCCCATATCGTCTTCACTCGTCTTCCACTCTTTATCATACCATTTCTACCTCTTTTTCTTCAAGAAATTGGCAAAGCACTTGAAGATTCCCTTGGTTTGTTGCCATTCGGGTGATGCACCAGGAACGTCCGGCAATTGGTTGATATATTCCAAGGGGTCGAGTTCGGTATTTCCGAGTGGGTTGCTACTTCCTTCACCTTCTCTTTGTCTCTCCCTTTCTTCCCAGGAATCCGTGGGTGGGTGAGGCCTCTTGCCATCTACCATAAACCTCGTGGTTCTTCCCTCGATCAATGGTACCATAACCTTGTTGCAAAAACTATGGTCATAGGTTTGTGGAGAAGGATCTAATGCAAAGATGAATTTAGCAAGATGAGTTAGGAGCATTGCATACGGGAGCACCATCTTGTCCATGCTTCTTACACTTGCCATTCTCTTGACCATGTAGTAGGCAATGTTGAAGCGAGTCTCGGTCACTAGACAATAGATTAGGAAGCTTAGACATGTGTTGGGGTGATCCTTGTTTCCTACTAGACACACCACATTCTCCCTTATCACATCTTCCCATTTTCTATACAACGCGTACATCTCCGAGAGCTCCATTTGGAAAGGATCCCTATAGATCACTTTCGACTTCCTAGTAACCCTTGATGGGGATGCTCTTGGCATAAACACGGTGTCCCTTACCGTGGTTGCTTCCGGGATTGTCGCGTGATAAATTTCGTGATGATCAACCATAGAGTGTATCTCCTCCAACGACCACTCATTAGAATACATGCAAATACCATCATATGGAACCCCTATTATTCTTCTAAACTCCTCTAGTGAAAGAGTGTACTCATGTCCATTTATGGTGAATTCAATCGAGATGGACCCATCATCATTTCTAATTATACCCATAGTCTTGTAGAACTCAAGCACAAAGACCGGGCAAATTTGCTCGTTTATATCCAATAAACAATCAAACCCAATAGTTCCAAATACTTCCCTTATTTCGGTATTTGCAAGAAATGATGTATCAACAACTCTACCTTCATGAAAGAGTCTCCTTTCAAGCAACTTAAAGGCTTTCCTATCGTCCGGACTTAATCTATCCTTCCTATGGTACATGGGTATGTAGTGAGCGGTGTCTTGGTAATCTTGTTGCTTGTTGCTTGGCATGATGTTCCTAAACAATACAACCACAATGTGGTGTTAATTGTGAATAGTAACATAGAGGGTTTGATCACAACTTTGCTCTCATCATCTTTGTTGAGTTCAAGAAATGTGTTTAATTTGTATTAACAATGTTAATTCTTTGATTTAGATTATCTTAGAAAACAATGTGGTGACAAATTATGATAAACCCATTTGAACCCAACTCTTAAAGATGAAGAAATTGTAATCTTAGAAATCAAGGAATTAAATTAACAATGTAGTGAAGATTGTACTTACACAAGTGATTGTTAAGCTTGAGAGGAATGATCAAATTTCTCCTATGAACAGTACCTGAGTTCTTGTTCGTGAGTCTTTGAGGTGAGTATAATTGTGGAACATCCACAGTGATCATTCTTTCGCTTATATTGTCTTCTGTTGCACGGATCCCGCGGATCCCTCTCATTTGGGATCCGGCTAGTATAAACGAAGGGATCCGGCATGACAGCAAAAGCCAGCTCAAACATTCCTTGATAACTTTGGTTTGTGAGTTCTAAAACGCCTAGTGTTTTGATGTTAAGGCTCTAAAACTTGTGGTTTGAGTTTTTGAAGATTTAATACTATTCCTATTAGACGAGGTTCCCTTTTTAAGAATTAGTCATAATTCTTGGGAAGCTTTTCAAACATTATAATAAAATCCCATTTTATCATAATATAAGAAGTTTCACATGGATATTTATTGACATAGATGAAGTGTCAATAAATCCTTTGTGATGAATAGTGATTGAGGTTATCGAATAACCAAGATATCATTATTACGAGTTGGTAATGTAGTCTATACAAATTAGTCGAAGAATACTATTTTGATGATGACTATAATATGGATAACTACTTAAGTAATTACTAATAGATATAAATCATGCGACTAAGATTTTAATAATAGTAAAATCAAAAAGTAAGTTATTAGCGATCATACCTTTGCTAAATATTCCTTTTTTTTTAAGAAAAAAAATATTTAGATGAAATGTTTTATGATTATCTTGGAATCTCCATATTCATGTTGTGAGAAGGACAACACTAAACATTCTTTTTGCGAAAAGAAATATTTAGATAGATTCTTCATGATCTTCTTGGTGACTCCAAATCCAAGTATGGAAAAAGCTTAACAAGAAAAATGTTAGAGCATTCTATCATTGTCCAACAATAAACAATATAATGATTTTTAAAATATGAAAAAAAAATCCTTCTTTGTAGTTTTCAAACATACGCGGATCGTATCAAGTTTTTAAAGTACAACATACTCTAAGAAACTTGGTAACGAAGCTCTGATACCAATTGTGGAAAACTAGAGGGGGGGGGGTTGAATAGTTTTACCAATTTAAAACTTCCTTTTAAATATTTAGATCGACTTATGTCAATCTATTTGGTTGTTTATGTTGGACGTTGATAGATAGATATATAAACGTGTAATGAAAGATAAAGAGTAAGAAGCACATCACCACGACACAAGTATTTATAGTGGTCCGGCTACAAGGACACCTTCATTGCCCTACTCCACTACCCGAGTCACCTACTCGAGAGTTCGTAAACACTACAACAACTCCTTATGGCGGAGAAGCCTTCACAATGTCTCTTAACCTTTTTCCGGTACAAAGCTAAATACCGAGTTCCTTCACACCAAGGCTAACCACACCTAACACAATGTCGCCTACCCTTTATACGGTGCTAGGCTAACCACTGAGTTCTTTCACACCAAGGAGAACTAATCCTATCACAACGTCGCCTACCCTTTATTAGGTACTAGGCTAAGCACCTAGTTCCATTACTATGGAGGAACTACTACCCTTCACAACACAACACCTAATGTCAAGGAGATCCACTCCTTGTTACAACACCATCAAGGATATCACCATCCTTGGAAATAAACAAATACTTATATGTATAACGATGCACCTCATCGATTATACGACCTAGGCATTCTTCCCAAATGCCACTTGATTTGATTCTTAGGCATCCTTCACTAATGCCTTTGACACAACGCTTGGCACCCTTCACTAATGCCTTCGTCTTGACACCTTTAGCATTCTTCACTAATGCTTTTGACACGGACGATGAGCACCTTTCACTAATGCTTTCATCTTGACACTTTCGGCATCTTTCACTAATGCCTTCAACCCAACATCTACGGAGGAAGAAAGAACTATCAACAAGAGAACCTTAGTTGTCTTGATGATGACGAAGCATGGCAACTCATGGACTTGAGCTTGCTCGTCTTCAAGAAGTGGTGATCTCGCCTTTAAGAAGAACCTAGAGAATCACACAAAAATAAAAGACAAACTACAAAGATCACTCTGATCTAAGGTTAGAGGGTTATAATACTTGGGGAAGTATGTGTGTAAAGTGGTGAGTAGAAAGGAAGAAATGGCTCTCTATTTATAGAGGAAATTTTCTACTGTTCCCCAGATCCCGCGGATCCCTCCCACAAGGGATCCGGCTAGCACAAAGCTAGGGATCCGTGGGACCCTCCTTTTTTCCCATGGGTCTTTTTGGTTATGGGTCATGTGTCATGGGTTATGGGTTGATCCATGGTTTTCTTTCTAGATACAGTGTATCTCAAGGATACAATGAACTTGGTTAAGTGGTATATATAAAACCATGGGTTATGGGTCAATACCATTTGCTAGTTTTAACCCATTTAGTATATACTTGTTTTTACCCATTTTAGTATATACTTGTTTTTTACCCATTTTAGTATACTTAGTTTAAGTATATGCTAACCCAATATGTAAACACTAGTTGTTGTACATATGTATCTAAATCATAAAATCACTTATACTTGTTTTAGTGTTTTATGTGAAAACGTAAGTGTGTTAGGAAACTATTGACTCAAACTATTTACGTATTCTATTTGTTTCGTTAAAATGATTTTACATTTGTTATCGACAAAACATTAGAAGATCGTGAAATATAAATAAATGTTTTTACGGTTTATTTGTATTAACAGGTAGCTTCAAAGAGTTAGGGATAAACGCATACCCTACGACCTTAGAAATACAACGCGTTAAGAATAAGGACGTGACAATTCAACCATCAATAGGAGATAACTAGGGAGTAGTAACATCTAAGTAAACACATTTTTAATCATCATAAGAGCACACAACAATAGACATAGACTACACTCACCTTAGTTTAGATAATTAGTTAAGTAGAGTAATCGGTAGAAATACTGATAAGGTTTTAAAAGGTACCTTTTTGAGGGGTCATTTAAGCCCTTATTCGATCACTTTTGTATCCGTTATTGCTTAATATCGTTCCTTTTCACTTTTTAGGTCTCTTGAAGGCAAAATGCTGGAATGATGCTTATTTGGACGAAAAGGCGCGAATATACGAAGAAAATGGCCAAAGTCAGAATCGAGACACCCAAAGCTGCTGAAACATAAGGCGACGGCGTCACTGCATATCTGCGACGCCGTCGGGAAGGCATTTTGCGACGGCTCAGAGGAAAAATTACATGTTTTCAAGGGACGACGTCAGGTTCTAAAGGAGTAGGCCGTCGTTACTCAGACGGCCTAGATGCAGCCAAGACGGCGTCAGAGCTGAAGGGGACGGCGTCACAGTCATAAGGTGACGCCATCGAAAGGTTTACGTGGCCAAGACGAAACCCTAATGACGGCGACACGACGGCGTCACGAAACATAAGGTGACGCCGTCGCAGATGTAATCTTATATATAGAATCCGAATTTTTCAGTTTTTGTGTGTAGTCTTTTGGAGTAAAAACCTAAAACCGAACCAAGGCTTTCTTGTGCAGTATTTTAGGGTTCTAAACCCTATTATACATCAAGCTAAGTATTTACTTCATTAATTTAATTATGTCTTTGATTATTTGTGTGTATGCTTGCATGTTCTCCATGTCCGGCTAATTTATTTATGTGTTTGCTTAGGGAATATGAAACTTAATTATTGAATATTGATTGGTTGATACTTATCTTAGTTGACTAATGATCTAGAGTGCGCTAGATTATTCGTTGTGTACTTAATGCTTGAAATTTCTTTGTGAACTTTAGAATATAATTATCTAGGTAATTGTAGGATAAAGTATTCAAGGACAACCGTAGAGTAGGCGTCTATAAATCACTAGAGGATTTGTAAACAAGACCCTTTGGTAATTTCAAAGAGTTAGGGAAATAAGCACGCCCTATAGCCTTAGAATCACAACGCAACTAGGAATAAGGACGTGACAAATCAACCATCAATAGGAGATAATTAAGGAGTAGTAAAACCTAAGTAAACACATCTTTAAACTATCATACGAGTACACATCAAATTAGACATAGACTATCACAACCTTAGCTTAGATAATTGGATAATAGTAGAGTAATCGGTAGCAATACCAACCCCCCCCCCAAATCCAATACCCGAGATTCGTACCTTTTCAATTTCTAAAAAACATAAAAAGATAAAAAAATAATCTTCCTCAACCTCAACCTTAGCGTAGTAACTTCTCACTAGCATTCCTATTCCCCTAGAGAACGATATCAATACCCGTGGCTTACCCTAATTACTACACTACAACGATTAGGTTCACTGCCTAGGGTGTTATAAAACTTGCTCGAAGAAAAGGAAGTTTCCTTGACCCCGAACGACGCGTGTAGCGTTATCAAATACCAACCCCCAAATCCTAACCCCGAGATTCGTACCTTTCAATTTTCTAAAAAACATAAAAATTATAAAAAATAATCTTCCTCAACCCCAACCTTAGCGTAGTAATTTATCACAAGCATTCCTATTCCCCTAGAGAACGATATAAATTCCCGAGGCTTACCCTAATACTACACTACAACGATTAGGTTCACTGCCTGGGGTGTTGAAAAACTTGCTCGACAAAAAGGAAGTTCCTTTGACCCCGAACGCGCGTTGTACGTGTATCAAGTTTTTGGCGCCGCTGCCGGGGAATAGAATAGCTAGTTAGGAGTCCACCTCGTTTAGGTTTCCTTGCTTGATTCCTATCAAGTAAGCTTTTTTTTTTTTTTTTTAGCTTCCTCGTAGTCTATTCCCCTTCTTCGTGACCTTTGTTAGTAACCCCATCACTTTTCATTATGGAAGGAGATAATCAACCACCACTCATCAACCCACCACCAAATGACCCACCAAGAGGCCGTACTCTTGGTGAATACTCGAGACCAAGCCACCTAGGCTATAGGAACACCATTGAGCTTCCCGACCAAGCCCAAACTATGGCCCTGCGATCCGACACCATCCGGTTGGTGCAAAACGGATGTGCATTCCATGGACTTCGTTTCGAAGATCCTAATCAGCATCTTAAGGATTTCCTTAAAATTGTCGATTCCATCGACCTCGATGCTACTACTCGGGAGACCACGCGTCTGCGTCTCTTCCAATTCTCTCTACGGGACCAAGCTAGTAATTGGCTTGAGCGACTTCCCGCCGGCTCCATCTCAAGTTGGGATGATCTCACCTCTCGTTTCCTTGCTCAATTTTTCCCACCGGGGAGAACTACTAAGCTTAGACGAGACATCTTGACGTTCCAACAATGTCAAGGTGAATCTCTCTACGAAGCATGGACTCGATTCAAGGACCTACTCCATAGAGTCCCTCATCATGGCATCGACCTTTGGCTTCAAATCCAAATCTTCTATGACTATACCGACTTCATCACAAGACAATCCATTGATCGAGCCGTCGGTGGAAGATTTAGCAATTCCAACGAAGAAGAGTCATGGGATATTATTGAAGAGCTTGCCAATCATAGCTACGAAAATTGGAGTGAGTCCCATGAAACCCTCGTCAAGGTGATCAATGCCATATCAATTCCTAAAGAACCTTCCATCACTGAAGAGAAAATGAGTGCTCTTGAGAGAAGGATCGATTATCTAATTAAGAGGCAAAAGAGAGCCCCTGAACGAACCCCTCGAGAGATGGTTAATTCCGCTAATTCCACCAACCACCCAAAACCTTTCTCTGAATCCCCAAGTCGTGATCAAAATCCCAATTCCGAACGGCGCTTCCGTTCTACTTCTCCAATACCACTCTCACCGAGCTTTAAGGAACAAATGAGGGAGTACATGGCAGCCCATACGGAGAGATTAGCAAAATTTGAAGAGGAGGTTTATAGGCAAAGGGAGGAGATGCAGGAAAATATGACGGAGATGATGAACTTAGTAAAAGAGTATACCAAGACAAAAGTTCCCGAAAAGGTACTTGTAAGAAGCAATTATTACCCTCCCACTTCGTTTGTTAACGCCATTTCCATTATGCCTGATGAAGATGGAACAGATGAGGAGAAGGAGACTGAGAAAAGCAAAAGGGAGGAGGCTGGAACTAATGATGAGCCCGAGACCATTGAGTACTACCTTAAGCATGAGATTAATAAAAAAAACCATTGTTAACCAAGTGAACAACTTTAGGTACAATGAAGTTCTTAGGAAAGCCCTAAAAGAAAAAGTAACAGAAAAAGAGTATGACACCATGCCTATGGGACCTATGTATGAGCTGGTTCTAAAAAAATCTGTAACTAAAAAACGAGAAACCACGGGGAACTTCGTGATACCATGTAGCATAGGTGACATTGATAATATAAATTCCTTATCCGATCAGGGATCTGATGTAAACATAATGCCACTATCAGTCTATAACAAGTTGACTAGGGAGAAGCCAGCCAAGACCAATCTTAGACTTTCCTTAGCAAATCACACATATGTCTACCCCATAGGAATAGCAGTGGATGTTTTAGTAAAGGTGGCTAATATTGTCTATCCGGTGGACTTCGTGATTATAGACATTGAGGAAGATAGAAACATGCCACTCATTCTTGGAACACCTTTCCTGGCCACTGCCAAAGCAACCATCAAATGCGGTGAGGGCATCATGATACTCAAAGTGGCAAGGGATACGCTAGGATACCTATTGTTCCAAGGTATCCTCTTAAGATTATGGAGAAGATTACGGATGAGAATCCACCTAACAATATGGTTAGGAGGAAAATTAACGATTGGGAAAAAGGGCTTAGAGATTTCATGGTTCAAGGACTACATGCAACATTGTGGAGGCGCGATAAAAAGTTAGGAAATAATCCTACCTCAATACCACAAACACAAAGGAACCCTAAGGAATTTTTAAAGTGAGAGAAAGTACTTTTGTACAAGTCATGAATAAGAGCATTAAGAGGTAGAAATAAGCCAATATGGTTTGGGCCTTATACGGTGAAAGAAACTAATCTACAGAATAAAACCGTTATCATAATAGATGACGTTGGGAAGGAATCCACGGTAAGCATACAACGTCTACGCCCTTTTGATAAAGGATTAGTAAAGATAGAAGGTGACGGTAATGAAGTCACGTAGGGGCACGACTTCGAGTCTAGCTACAAGACTCATAAATAAAGAAAAGCGCTTCGTGGGAGGCAACCATGCTTAATTGTTTGCTTGTTTGTGTCGTATATCTTTTATTGATTGTTTATTCTCATGTTTAAATTTGTAAAAATGATTTATTTTGTCTTTAACCTCATCTTAATTACATATAAATGTATTTTACATAAGGAATAAGTGTAGAGAGGATTACACACGTTTTCAAAAAGAACATGAATATGAGAATTACAATTATTGAAAAGATATGCATCTGTGTTTGTTCGATTCAAATGCTTGTATCGAGTCATAATGGATGTTTTGCAGGAAATTTTTCTAGATTCTAAAGATAAAAATTTTCCAGAATTTTTTTCCAGAAAATCGCAGACCAGTTTCTGTCAGGATAACCTGACGGCGTCAGGGTCGCAACCTGACGGCGTCAGGGTCGCAACCTGACGGCGTCAGGAGGAGTAGAAACTGCTTACTAATTTTTTTTTCTCGTTTTCTGAGCTACTTATAAATTTTTGGAATTTTCCAGGTCTTAATTTTCCAGAAAATCTGTAAACATCCATTCCACAAGCATTATATCCTAGTTTAGTAGAGTCATATATATATTTTTACCGCCGATTTTACGCGAAGGTTTCGTTTGTTTTCTTCAAATGTGCAGGTTTAATTTATCAAGAAGAAGATACATAAGATTGGAAGGAGCTTTTAACGCAAACAATCTTCTTGAAGAAAGATTTAACCACTACTTCACACGGATCCTACCGAGCTAATCAGGGGAGTACTAGTTTCTTTCAATTTTAATTACCTTCCTTTATCATAACTTTGATACTTTCGGGGAACATTGGGGACAATGTTCAGTTTAAGTGTGGGGAGGGAAAATAAAACGGGAACTTTGAAACTATGCTTATCCTTGACTATTTGCCTTGTCCAATTTCATTTGTGTAATAAACCATGAGAAATATCGGTTAGGGTAATTTTGGCACCAAATTTAAAATTTTTCATGACATGTAGGAGTGGGCCATTAGTCTTAATAAAGCGTCTCATGGATAGGAAGTTATATGACTAGCACAAAAAACCCTTTACCACTTAAATTATACCCAAAATGTGAGGATCGCCCTTAGATTTGTAGGAATTAAAGCATTCCACTTTAATGCTTCGAGTGTGAACCGGTAGTATAATAGATTCTAGAACTTGTTTTGTGATGCATTTCGAGATCGCTAGTAAGACTACACTTGTGTAGTTAGGAATAACTAAATGATAAGAGGCATTAGGATAACCCTTGTTTGATACCCGTAATATAATTACTTCTTCCACATCGGTTGAGTAATTCCCCCACACCCTTGCGTTGTACTCATCTTTAGTACACGATACCCCTAGTTAACCCCTCAAGGCCTATCCTTTTCGCGGTTCTCGTGATGTTTCGGTTTTTCGGAATATCAATGAAGAGCATTGTTTACAATCCACCCCCAAATGTACACCCAAATCGCCTTAGCCTACCTTGTATGCACTCACTTTTAGTGCATTATTGTTATCATACTAAACCCTTAGTTCAATTATCTAGTTGCTTGCATAAGTTGCTAAGTCGAGTCATATCCTTTGTACACAGTTTTGGGATGATTGGGACTCATGGGAAAAGTTAAATTTTATGAAATGACGAGAAGGGAACGTTAAATTTAAATTCCCTTTATTTCCATAATAATGTACTCCAAGTGTTTTGATCTTTTCAATTCGGGTCAAATTAGTATTAGAATAATAAAACTCAAGTGTAGGGATTAAATCCCTATCATTTTGATGTTATCGTAGAGGATGGTAGAGTAAAAGTGTATGAAAAAAAAATATGGGCTACCATCCTACATCTATCTTTAAATTTATGTTTGTTTGTTTCAATTTATCTAGAGTTTAGAGTGTCGAGTCTTGGCTTAGCAACGCCATTCTTCGCATGCTTGTAACATAAAGATTTTTGACTTGCCACCACTAAATCGTCTATCCCACCAAACCCTTTGTTTCCCTACCGTAAGCCTAACGTTGCAACCCTTTAAAAGACCTCTTGGATAGTTTTTCCTAGATGCTTACGCCAAAGCGATGGAGGTTTGATCTACTCCCAAGCCTATGGTAATCTATGTACTAGGACCGGTTAATGAGTGTTTATCTTCCATTTCCAATTTGATATATTTCATATACACCCGAGAGATGAGAGTATCCAAACACCACTTGTGAGGTGCTAGTATGTAATTTCTGTGCTTGTTATAACTTTTGCGGGGCTTATATGTGTTGTGAATCGTTCTAAACCAATGCTTCATGACCCCTAACTTATAAATTAATTGGCCAAAAGCACATTTGCTTGAGGACAAGCAAATACCAAGTGTAGGGATATTGGATAAGGATTTAAAAAGTACACTTTTGAGGGGTCATTTAAGCCCTTAATTGATCATTTTTGTATCCGTTACTACTTAATTTCGTTCCTTTTCACTTTTTAGGTCTCTTGAAGGCAAATTGCTGGAATGACACTTATTCGGACGAAAATGCGCGAATATATGAAGAAAATGGCCAAAGTCAAGAATCGAGACACTCAAGCTGCTGAAATTGAAGGGGACGGCGTCACTGCTTAAATGCGACGCCGTCGCGACACATCTTGAGACGACTCAGTAGCCAAATTGCTAATTTACAAGTGACGGCATCAGGTTTAAAAGAGTAGGGCGTCGCAACTTAGAAGGCCTAGATTTGGATCCAGACGGCGTCAGAGGTTGAAGCCGACGGCGTCACAAGAGCATAAGGTGACGCCGTCACAGAGTTGACATGGCCAAGACGAAACCCTAATGGCGGCGACCCGACGGTGTCACAATTAAAGAATGACGCCGTCGCATTTTGTAACACTATATATAGAATCCGAATTTTTCAGTTTTTACAGAGGTAGTTTTGTGGAGTAAAAACCTAAACCGAACCAAGGCTGTCTTGTGTAGTATCTTAGGGTTCCATACCCTATTTTACAACAAGATAAGTGTTTTACTTCATTAATTCAATTATATCTTCAATTGTTTGTGTGTATGCTTGCATGTTCTCCATGTCCGGCTAATTTACTTGTGTGTTTGCTTAGATAATATGAAACCTAGTTATTGAATATTGATTGGTTGTCTCTTATCTTAATTGTGATTGACCTAGTATTGTGATAGGTCATTCGTTGTGTTATTAATGCTTGATTAGTCTTTGTTGAACCTTATCTTATAGTTACTAGTGGAATTGTAGGCTAAATATCCAAAGATAACCTTAGTGTTAAGTTTATGAATCCTAGAGATTCCGTAGTCATTAACCTTAGGTAGCTTCAAAGAGTTAGGGATAAACGCATACCCTACGACCTTAGAAATACAACGCGTTAAGAATAAGGACGTGACAATTCAACCATCAATAGGAGATAACTAGGGATTAATAACATCTAAGTAAACACATTTTTAATCATCCTAAGAGCACACAACAATAGACATAGACTACACTCACCTTAGTTTAGATAATTAGATAAGTTGAGTAATCGGTAGAAATACCAACCCCCAAATCCAAACCCCGAGATTCGTACTTTTTAATTTTCTAAAAAACATAAAAAAGATTAAAAAAAAATAATAATAATCTTCCTTAACCCCAACCTTAGCGTAGTAATTTCTCACTAGCATTCCTATTCCCCTAGAGAACGATATCAATTCCCGAGGCTTATCCTAATACTACACTACAACGATTAGGTTCATTGTCTGGGATGTTGAAAAACTTGCTCGACGAAAAGGAAGTTCCTTTGACCCCGAACACGCGTTGTACGCGTATCACTAACCACATTTTATTAAACTTTAGGTACCAAAGTGAACAGAAAATCATGTCTCACGGACCACAAATGGATATAGGAAAATGATAGGGGGGCTAAATTTAGGCTTAATTTTAGGCTTAAAATCAAGTGACATCATCTTAATGGTTGTAAAATAAGTGAATCTCTGTCGACAGCCATCAAAATAATGTCACTTGGTTTTAGGCCTAAAATTAGGCTTAAGCTTAGATCCCTCTATCATTTCTCATAGACATACTATCATCAACAAGCCGAAAATGCAGTTAAACAAATCATTCAGAACCATATTTGTAACCCACACATTTTAATTGTTTTGATTAATAAACTTAAAACCATGTTCGCACGTGTCACACACACCATGAAACCTAATCGCACGTGTTTCTCCACCAAAGTCCCATTCCTTTTCGATTGTTCTATAAATTGAGAACTTGTATCTCATATCCTAGACACACACAAAATCCAATCTCAGCAGACACACAACAGACTTTCGCTGTGTGCAAAGAAAGAAAAAAACTTATACAAAATACACCTTCACTTTGTTAAACTAATATGGCTACTAAACTACTTCTATTATTTGCCATATGTCGGTTAATAATAATTGTTGGTTTAACTCTTAATCCCAATAATCTCTTCAGCGTCGAGATCAACGGTCATTTGACCGTTGATCCAAACGCTATCAAATCAGTCTCAACTGATTTTGGTAAAATGATTTATTCAGAACCAACTGCGGTTCTTCGTCCAGCTTCTATATCCGACATCTCAAATATCATAAAATATTCTTATGAATCATCTCACGGGTTCGCGGTCTCAGCAAGAGGCCATGGCCATTCTATCAATGGCCAGTCTCAGACCGCGAATGGCGTAATCATTGAAATGATGGGAATTAATAAAATTCCACCTCAGGTAAACGAAGATATGATGTACGTAGATGTGTGGGGTGGGGAGCTTTGGATTGATGTGCTTGAGTCCACGTTAAAACGTGGACTCGCGCCTAAATCCTGGACGGATTATTTATATCTTACGGTTGGTGGTACACTTTCGAATGCTGGAATTAGCGGACAAGCGTTTAATCATGGTCCTCAGATTAGTAATGTTCATGAGATGGATGTCGTCACAGGTACATCATACGAGTATTATAATTTCTTCTTCATGCATAACATGACAAAAACGGTTATATCATTATGGGATTCTTACTTGTACCGTACTATAAAACATTTCGTGATAATAATACTTCTTACATCACCTTTTCTTCGCCATAAATTTTGTCATGCGTTGTTTTTTTGGGGTCAAGATGTAACGAACTTTGTCATTGTATGTATTTAAGTATTTGATGCAACAAATTTTCATTTTCTTACCATTAGTTGACAAGATATAGCATGTTACATGCCATTAAAGGTCATTTGCATCCATTTTAATACAAGTTTGTTACGTCAAAACACAATTAGTAATATGCATTATTTTAATTGTTTAATCACTTCTTTATCATATCATGTGTTCCAAATTTAGTGTTTTTAAGTTTAAATATGACTCGAAGAATAAAAGATTCCCATATCCAAAATTCTTAGCTGGAGAAATTGTTACATATTGATGTAACAAACTCATTTTTAAGTATGTTTATAATTTCCTACCGTATTTTATTATAATGTTATGTTATTCATATCTAACGTAATTAGTATTTAACGAAGTGCAGGAAAAGGTGACATAGTTACATGCTCCGACGTTAAAAACCCGGAATTATTTCATGCAGTATTGGGCGGTTTGGGGCAGTTTGGGATAATTACTCGGGCTAGAATCGCCTTAGAACCCTCGCCTCAAAGGGTATGCATCTTTGTAACATGTATTTCACCATATATTTCCTAACGATTGAAATACAAAGTTTGACATAGAATAGCGATTGCAAATAATTGTATGGTCACACACATGCACGGCAATGACAAAATGTGTGTTGGGGACCTAAGTCATAAGTTACAATTCTGGACCATGCGATGTGATATGCCTTGTGACGACATTATCGAGTCTATAAATCATTTTTAAAGATTGGTGTGTGGACACAAATAATTTAAGTAACATAACAAATGCTCATTTTTCTGTAACTTTTTATTAATATATCGTTTAAATAATGGCCAGGTTAGATGGATTCGGGTTTTATACTCAGATTTCGCGGCTTTTACACATGATCAAGAGTATCTTATATCGTTGCATGATCAACCAGAGTCTCAAAAATTCGATTATGTTGAGGGTTCCGTTATAGTCGACAAAGGACTAATCAACAACTGGAGATCCTCTTTTTTCTCACCTAAGAATCCCGTAAAAATCTCGTCTCTGAATGCTGGTGGCAATGTGTTGTACTGCTTAGAAGTTACCAAGAATTACTACGACTGGTCGAAACCAGATTCGATCGATCAGGTAAATCTGATTTTTCTTTTTGGGTATCATTTTTAAAGATCATATATTTTTTTTGTAGGTGGGGAGCATGTGAATAATGTATAAAGTACCCAAAGTTCATGTTAAAAGTGAAAAGCGAATTGAATGTAACATGCAACCGTATTGTAGCATCGCAAACTAAACAAAGTAAAAGCATACTTTGGATCTTTACACCATAATATATAACAAAATGTTTTTTCCCCATACCAAGAAATCTACAAGATCTTCTATTATCAAACTTGAACTTTTGGCTAAAGGTATTATTATATGGCACAAAAATTAGCTTAATAAACATAATACTTTAATCAGTATTCTTCACAGGTAGAATTGTGATGTTTACACTTTTTCATCGATAAATTAAACTATTTGTAACAAATTGCTTTATGTATTTTTGAATGTATATAAATTATTTTCTTCGTCACTATTATCAATTTTTTATTTTATTTTTTTCAATTAGTATTATGAAATATAGTTAACAGTCATGATTAGTAACAAATTTTAGGTGGTGTTTGATAAAGACTTAAAGAGTCTTAATAGATAAATATGTAAATGTATTAAGTCATTAAATGAGTGTTTGTTTGGGGCTTAAAATAAAAAGATGACTTCATAGAAAAAGCCATGGGGTGGAGGGTCTCCAAATTAAGTCCATCCCCTTTATTATGCTTTTACATATTTACCCTCCCAATCTTAACCTATAATCCCACGTATTTTATATTAAAGGGTATACCAGTAATTTTCTCTGATTAAGACATTTTATTCAGCACACAAAACAAACAACCATTTAGTTATCTACAAACAGACAA
The DNA here is from genome assembly GCA_019973895.1 of Chrysanthemum seticuspe. Classification (NCBI taxonomy): domain Eukaryota; kingdom Viridiplantae; phylum Streptophyta; class Magnoliopsida; order Asterales; family Asteraceae; genus Chrysanthemum; species Chrysanthemum seticuspe. The sequence continues at coordinate 281,467,875 of BPTQ01000008.1, read as the reverse complement.
CATATATCTAGACATACACTTTAATTTTACAGGACTTAATAAAAAAACTAAACAAACAGGCCCTTAGTTAATTGGTTATGACTAGAGTAGAAAGTGACACTCTATTAGTATGTAGCGGTTTCTTGGGCAGATATTAGTACTTAATTATTTAGATTATTCGAGACGCGTCACTACTGTTGTTCGCTTTTGAACTGTGTATATTATTTAACGCATAGAACTTAATTGTTTATCTGATAGTCTTAATTTAGTCGAGATTTGATACTGACGTTCATCTTTGCAAGTTGCAACGTAACGTACCTGGATTGTTTGAATGGTTTTTAGCTACAAATATCCCATTAGTGAATTAAGTTAAACAAATAATTATAGCACAAGAAAACATAGAAGATCTTGTGTAATCTATTGACCTATTTGATACGATGATTGAGGACAAACTTTAGTATTATTTTAGTCCAATATTACTTGTATATCTACGCCGTCCACCAACCAAATTATTAGCATCTAATCATTCAGTTTGTATAGTACTACTTAATTAATTAACTACAGTATATTTTTTAATTATTAAAGAAATAACTGAACTTATCCCTGACAAAACGAAGTGATTGGTAGCTGTTTTTATGTACTTCCCTTCATTTATTTAGGTTTTCTTGTTTATCTAGTCTTTAAAAAAAAATCTAATTTAAAGAAACAAATTCAGGGCATTTCTTGTTGTAGTATAAAATACTATCTTTTCTTGATAAATTATTTAATTTAGGTTTCAATATTTTTATACTTTTGCAGGAAGTTGAAGCTTTGTTAAAGAAATTAAACTATATACCAGCATCAGAATTCACTACTAACCTTCCTTATGTGGATTTCTTAGACCGGGTTCACAAGGCAGAATTAAAACTCCGGTCCAAGGGTTTGTGGGATGTACCCCACCCATGGCTTAACCTCTTTGTACCCAAATCAAGAATTGATGACTTCGACAAAGGAGTGTTCAAAGGAATTTTAGGCAACAAGACTAGTGGGCCCATCCTCATCTATCCCATGAACAAAAATAAGTAAGAATCTCAATCTCAAGATACCCTAGATTCCATATAAAAGTTACACTATCAATAATATCATTTAAAAATGTCATAAGGATCAAACACAATGACGTTTGATGCTTATGAGCAATTAGTTTTCAGTACACTCGAGGAGGTGAATAATGAATCATGATACACTATAACCATATGCAGTGGCGGAACCAGGAAATGAGGATGTGGGGGGCAAAAAAAATTTTTTTTACGACAACAACAAAATGCGGAAGAAAAAACTAGGATTGTAATGATAAATCGAGTATTTTTACTTTGAAATGATGGATTTATAAAGCTTTAAAGTGTTAAATGTTGTGTTTTAGTATGTGGGTAGGGGGCAATTTGAGTTTTGGTGGAGGGCACTTTCGAAAAAATGTCAAAATTATTAAAAAAAAATTACACTAAAATCTCGACTTTTTTGACTAGCCATGGGGGGCACTTGCCCCCCATTCTTACTAACTAGATCCGCCCCTAACCATATGGTCTTGATTATGAGTCTTTAGAGTCATTGTTATTCATCCCGAAAGAATATATATACATAACTTATGACGAAAAAAACATTAGCACAAAGTACTCGAAAACTAGTCTCTTGCGACAGGACTTAAGTACACAAGATGTTTTGTCAAATTGAACATATGGTGTGGTGTCTTTTTTTGTTGACCGAAACCAAACAAAAATAAAAAAAGATCGAACGGGTACATATGGTTCAAGTGGGAAGATCCTGTTATCAGACGAGATCTTCTATAAGGGACCCATTAATGAGATGCTAATCGATCATCCATGTCATGTTACATTTTATATTTCGAGCTAAATGTCCTGTTACACAATACTACAAAAAACATTGCGGTTAGTACAGGTTTTGCCACCCTATGTGGACCTTCTCAAAACCTTCGATTCTACTCGTACTTTATGCATTAACACTTGTACTTGTCATCCGATATTTTACCACCCTAATATTTACCTTGGTATTGACATTTGTTGGTTTTTGGATATATTTAGGTGGGATGATCGGTCGTCTGTGGTGACACCTAGCGAGGATGTTTTTTACTTGGTTGCATTGCTTCGATCTGCATTGGATAATGGTGAAGAGACACTTACTTTGAAGCACTTGAGTGATGAAAACCGCAAGATTTTGAAGTTTTGTAAGGAATCACAAATCAAAGTGAAGCAATATTTACCTCACTACAGAACACAAGAGGATTGGATGGAGCATTACGGAGATAAATGGCCGCAAATATATCAAAGAAAAATGGAATTTGACCCTCGTCGTATACTAGCCACGGGTCAAAAAATATTTGAGCCTAGTTTTGCTTCTGATATAAAGTCGTGGTAAGGTGAAAATATGAGAAATGATAGTCTAGTATAAGCGACAAGAGTTTTTCGACCTCTCATGTACATAATGGGGGAATTGCATCTTTATAAAAGATAAAAATTAGCTAGTTTTTTCGTCTTCAAACCATTAAAAGTATATTGGTGTTTTGAACGATGGTTTTTCTTCAAGATTTTTATGTCGTGCTTGCTTTTCCACCTTCTGAAAGACGGAAGAGTGATGGGTACGACTTGACTTTCCATCATGGTAACGAGAAACATATTTATTCAAACTTTATAGTCGCATTTGATAATCATTGTATTAGTTGTCACATTCGATGTAATCAGCACAATAGTTGTCACATTTATGTGATTAGCACAATTAGTGGGTATTTACCCAAAATAGATAACAATGATAGCTATATATGCCTTGTATTATGTATGGATGAAACACAGAAAATAAACCATTCAATATGGTATCAGGCTAAACAAATATACGATCCTTTTTTTTTCTCTCAAATCAGTCGCCTATCCTTTCTCCTAAAACAGACCTCTCCCTCCCTATTCTTTCTCCCAAAACAGACCTCTCCCTACCCTATAATCATCGAACTTCTCCTATCCCTTCTCCTAAAACAACAACCAGTGTAAACATGACTAACGATGCTACCCCCACTCCTACCTCCGCAGACAAATTAATTCCTTTTAGCATCACCAACAAAGTACCCATACAACTAAACCTAGAAAAACATAACTACACATCATGGAGCTTCTTCTTCTTCTTAATCCATCTTGGAAGTCTTGGCCTAAAGTCTCACGTTGAAAAAGAGGCCGTGTCTAGTACTCCCGATCCGGAGTGGTGTAAGCTTGATGATCTCATCAAGATGTGGATTCTTGGCTCATTATGTGACTCGCTTCAAGAACAAGTGGTATCCACACCGGGCAATGCCAAAGCCTTGTGGGACCATCTCAAAGAATTGTTTCACGATAACAAAGACGCTAGGGCTATTAACCTAGACAACAAACTTCGTTCCATTAAGATTGGTAGCATGACAATAAACGAGTATTGCACTAAAATAAAGTCTATGGCGGATAGACTTAAAAACCTTGGTTCGCTGGTTAGTGAGAAGAATTTAGTCATCTACGCCGTGAATAGTCTTGATTCACGATTTTCCTCTATTGTCAAAATCATACGACATCGTGAACCTCTTCCTAACTTTGAAACGACACGAACCATGCTACTCTTGGAAGAGTCCGAACAAGCCAATGGGTCTAACACATATGATAATAGTACCTCCTCGCCTACCGTTCTTGTGGCATCTTGATCTGGTCTGAACCGTCAAGTCTAATCACACAAGCTGGCCACTTGTGAATGACCAGCCGTAACAGGCTTAAAACAGTTCAGAACACAAATGCAATGAAGATCAGAGAATACAATGAATTCCCGGGTCGTTTAGTCCCACGGAGACTCAATGGTGTGTCAAAACAAATTCAGATGATAGAATGATCACTAAGAATAGTGATCTGTAAAGGTTTAGATTAGAAATATTACACTACTGATTGATTGGAAGGAGATAGGATACGGAACAGGAAAGCACAACAATCAGATGAAAGAAACGTAAACGTAAGTTTTAAAAACTACGTATACGTACAAAATAAAAAGTGAATCTGAGAAATAAAAGACCTAAAAATATAAAAATGACATTTTTGGAATCCTAAGAATAAAAGAAAATTTATAGAAAAATAAAATTATTTTTATAACTAATTAATTAATTATTATTAATTAAAAACTATTTTAACTATCTAATAAATACTCTAAGATAGAAGAAAATACAAAATAAGGCTAAAAAAATAAAATTATGATTGAGAAAAATCTAAAAAATTATAAAACTAATTTTAAAATCAAAAATATATTTTTCACACTTTTTATTTAATTATTGCTAATTAATAACTATTTAAAATACACTTAATTACTAGAAAATATAAAATAAACTTGGAAAAATAAAATTTTAACTTGGAAAAATCTAAAATATGATAAAACTAATTTTAAAACTGAAAATATATTTTTTATGCTTTTTAATTATTTATTACTAATTATCTAAGACTTATTAACTATTTCTATTTTTAATAATTACTAAATAAAAAGAGAAAATTATGAAACTTTTTCTAAAAATACTAGATGATGACAGAAAACTGAGAAAAATAGAAAAACAAGATTTGCTTATTAATAAGATGAAAAGAAAAATCAAAAAGCTAGAAAATCTTAAATAAACACTATCACTGATTTTAACTTGATCTTTTTCTGGATTTTCTTTTTGAAAACTACTTTAATACTGATTTTATGAAACTTTAACAAAGAAAAAAAATTTATAAACCACAAATAAGCTGTTTTGATGGCTTATTGGCCAACAGTGGCTTAAATGAGCTTATTTGGTGAAATAAGCTCAAACAAGGTTCAAAATTAAAACCAAAGATGAGATAAGCTGTAAACAAGCTAATGATACTCAAGTAAAGCTAAAAAGAACAAATAAGCATTCTGAAAAGCTGTAAATAAGCAATAGGCACTTGGCTATTACACAGAAATGGGACAAGCTTTGAGCTACTTGCAGCCCTAGCTAACAAGCTCAAAATGAAAGACAAGTCTTGAGACTTCAAGATGACCAGTTTGGCTTCCCAAAGAACTAAAGAACACAAGATTTGGACAACTATAGAGCTCTATGCAAGCTTTTCAAAATGGACACACTCACTGTGCACAGGGCATGTTTCAGAACAGGTGTCCACAACAAGCTGGAAAATAAGCACTTAACAAGCTGATAGACAGAGAACTAGTATTTTTGTATAGCAAGCAAACTTTAATATTCTAAGAGCTTATAAGCTGAATCTTATTAATAAACCCACAGTGAAAATATTTGTTTTAATCAAAAACGACCAAATGAGAAATTTGACTTTTGTTCAAAACCAAAAGTTTGACTTATATGAACTTTAAGCTGATTTAAAACACTGAATATGTTGTATTAAGGTATGTTAAGACTGAATTGAGCAAGATTAACAACTTATAAACACAAAACAATGATCATGGATCATGAAATCCAACAGTGAGCACATAAGACATGATTAACTGATATTTTGACTTTTGATGAACTAAGACTAGTTTTCTTGACTGATATGATTTATTAAGACCAATTTAAACAGATTTCCAACAAGTCCAATAACCAGAGTACCTTCAAACACCAAGAACCAAACACTACTTATTTTGACTGTTTTGAAATTTTACAAAGCAAATCATAAATTTAGACCATGAACTAGATTTCAGACCTTATAAGAACATTTATTAGAACTAATGAAACCTTAAACAACAACAATTACCACAATACACTAAGAAATGACAATGATGCAGTTTTGACTGTAAAAACTAAATTTTCACAAACTACAAATTTAAAGGAACAACAAACTAATTTTACCACTCAATTAAACTTAACTAAGACTATTGAACAAGAAAACACAGAAATTCAAGCTATTAAACAACTACTACAGTGATATGCAAAAATAAATGAAAATGCTTACAAAAGCTTTCCAAGCTTAAAACTGAGAACAAGGAACCAAGAACACTCCTATAGGCTTACCACTAAGCCACTAACCCAAGGCCATCCATAATTCACCCTGCTCCAGCTGTGATCACCATTTCCAACTGATTTTTTATTTTTCAACTATTTAATTTGGATTTTTGGTGATTTTCTGTTTTTGATTCTAAACTGATTTTAAATGTATCTAAAAGCTTGATTAAGCTTTCAAGGAGCTTAAGTGTACCATATCAGTCCATACAAACAACAAACAACAACATTAGCATAAATTGAGATTTTTAAATGAAAACTGCATACAATGAAATTGATACTAAAAACTTGAAATTGATTATTGAAAAGGATTCAAATACACTTAAGAAACTTAGACAGAACACTTGGAATTGAAATCATACACTAGAAAGCTTAGATAAAAAAAAACGACTAAAGAAAATTTAAAGTACACTAGATAGATTTGATACATTGCATTTTTCTCTCTATATAATGACTTTTAGCACTCCTAGATATCTTCTGAATCTTTCCCACCAAATTTGAGCCATTGGATTGGCTAGAACCATCATATCCGTCCACTTGTGATTTTTGGCGCCAATTATTTCTTCAAAGCAGGTTTTAGGAATTAATGGGTTTGGTTGAGATAATTAAAGGTTTTGGAGTTTAGAGGAGGTGGAGGGGACAGGGTAAGGGAGGGGAGTTGAAAATGTGGAGAAAACCATGCCTGGTTTTGGTGTTTCAGCTGTGGAAGAGGAGGAGCTACAGTGGAGGTGGTTTTGCGCGCGTTTGGGAGTGGGTTTGACTTCTGTTGACCGTAGCTTTAATAACAAAGGGGAGGTCAAAATGGGTTTGGCTGGGGTTCACAATGCAATCTGACCTGGGGCTCAAGGGCAAAAGGGGGTCAAGTGGAGATGGGCTTGGATATGTATTTGGGCCGGATTGGATTTGGTTAAATATAAGTGTCCGTTTGGTTTAGATGGTATACAAGGACCAAAAGTGTAACTTCTCCAAACCTCAAGGACTGAAAATGCCAACTTTCCAAACTCTCACAAGGACCAAACATGATAAACATTTATAGAACAAGGACCCTTTTTGCATAAAATCCATTTTTTAAAAGTCCAAGGACTAATTTTGCAAAATTTCAAAGTTTAGGGACCTTTCTTGCCAATTGACCAAAGAATCATTCAAGGATCATTTTTTTACAACTTAGAATACTTTAAGGACCTTGAATGATAAAATTCCACATTTTTGAATTCCAGGGACTAGATTTGACAACTTTTAAAACTTGGGGGACTAAAACTGCCAATTTTGCAAATTTGATGCATTTTTCATCTGATTTTGATATTTTTGCATTTAAAACACATAAAACACTAATTTGTGATATTTTGATCATTTTGATGTGTTTCTGAGTGTTTTCAGATGATTTTGCAGTTTAGATTATACAAAAATGATGAGTATTTAGACACTCATCACATCTCACTAGTCAAACTCCAAAGGTAACACCACCACCAATAAATCTCAAAGTCTCACCCAATTATGCAACCACTTTAATAAAGGGTCATGTAAATTCGGTGATCGGTGTAAGTTCATCCACGACCACCGATATCGAGCGGGAATGCAACACAAAAACACCCCTACTGTTCGGCCAAATCATTTACAACCACACCATAATACCTCTTGGACTCCACCAGGATATTACCATTCACGTCAAAACCAAAACCCACAACATCTATAAACTCAGCCCACCCCATGCATGGCCCAATATCACCCCTCACAGCCCATAGCCTATACAACACCTACTTTTCATAACCAGGCCCAATTGCACCCTACTCCCCAAGCCCACTATGTTCAGCCCACATACGCCACCCAACAGCCTAGTCCGAACAGTGGCATTCTTGGTCCCGCACCCGGGTATTATCCTTCTCAGCCTACCTCGCTACCAAGCGCGTTTAGCATTATGACCTTGCAAGACCCAACGTGGAACATGGATACAGGTGCTTCTTCTCATTTAAATTCCAACGCAAGTAATTTAAGTACACTTTTTAACAAACGTTTATTCCCATCTGTGCACGTTGGTGACAGAAATTCTATTCCCGTCACGAACACCGGACATAGCATTATTCCATCTTCCCATCGCCCACTTCATCTACACAATGCCCTTGTCACCCCCATAATTATTAAAAATCTCATTACTGTTCGTCAATTTACTAGAGACAATAATTGTACAATTGAATTTGACGCCTTTGGTTTTTCTGTGAAGGACTTCTGGACTCGCCATATCCTCCTTCGATGTGATTGTTCGGGTGATCTCTATCCCGTCACCAAGCCGTCAACCATTCCTACCGCTCTTCTCTCCACAAGCTCCTCCACATGGCACCAACGCCTTGGTCATCCCGGTGATGAAGTGCTACGGTCTCTTGTTTCTCGTCAATTTATTTCATGTAATAAAGAAAAGTCTTCCCATGTTTGTCACGCATGCCAACTTGGCAAACATGTGAAGCTTCCTTTTCATACCTCCAAGTCTACTGTTGAACATTGTTTTGATATTATTCATTCCGATTTATGGACATCTCCAAACCATGGTGGTGAGTTCGACAATAACCGCTTACACACACTTTTTACTAACCATGGAATACATTATCAATTTTCTTGCCCAAAAACATCCCAACAAAATGGCAAGGCAGAACGCATGATTAGAACCATCAACAATGTCATTCGTACGCTCTTGTTTCAAGCCCACCTACCCCCACCTTTTGGGTCGAGGCCCTACATATGGCTGCTTACCTCCTCAACCTTTTACCCTTTACCGCCATCAACAACGAAATCCCCTACACAAGACTCTTTCACAAAACAACCGACTACTCAAATCTACGTACATTTGGGTGTCTCTGCTACCCCCATATTCACTCACCACACAAACTTGCCCCATGAGCAACACCATGCATTTTCTTGGGCTATCCTGCCTATCACCGTGGCTTTCGATGCCTAGACCTTGAAACAAATAAAATTTTACTTTCTCGACACGTCACCTTTGACGAAAACCAATTTCCTTATCGTTCAATGACTTCCGACTCTCCACCTTCCTACACCTTTTTAGACTCCACACCGTCCCCTCTACTTCACCAAGTACTCACTCATCCACCATCGCCAAATACACTGCAGGACAGTCCCAATACCCATCATGAGCCCATTACACCCCTTGCTCACACATCTACACCCAGCAGCCCACTACCCATCGATCAACCATAACCACCCCAACAACCTCCACAAACAATCAACCAAAGCACCTCAACCCAACCTACACAACCTCCCACCGAACCACCTCGTACTCATCGCATGGTCACTCGGTCACAATCAGGCATTGTTAAACCCATTGAACGTCTCTCACTTCATACTTCTCCTATATCTCCATTACCTAAATCTCCATTCCTCGCCCTTCAAAACCCTCATTGGAATAATGCTATGTATGATGAGTATAATGCGTTAGTTAAAAATGGTACTTGGATTCTTATACCACGGCCCTCTGGTGTTAATTTGGTAAGATCTGTTTGGTTGTTCAAACATAAATTTCATGCTGACGGGACTTTGAGTCGTTATAAGGCTCGTTTGGTTGCCAATGGTAGTAGCCAGCAAGTTGGTATTGATTGTGACGAGACCTTCAGTCCGGTAGTCAAATCAGCTACCATCCGCACGGTTCTCAGTCTTGCGGTATCCCGTAAGTGGCCTATTCATCAGCTTGACGTTAAAAATGCCTTTCTTAACGGGGATTTATCTGAGACTGTATATATGCACCAACCGTCGGGATTTGTGGACCCCCGGTACCCTCACCATGTCTGCCTCTTACAAAAATCTTTATATGGGCTAAAGCAAGCACCTCGTGCTTGGTTTTAGAGATTTACAGTTATGCTACTAGAGTTGGATTCTACTACAGTCGCTGTGACTCTTCTTTATTTATTCTTCGATAGGGCTCTCAGGTTGCTTATCTACTTATCTACGTAGATGATATTATTCTTGCAGCCTCTTCTACAGCTCCTCTACAACGGATCATTGCCTCCCTGCATAGTGAATTTGACATGACTGATCTCGGGGACTTTAATTACTTCCTTGGTATTTCTGCTACACGGCATTCTACAGGTTTGTTTCTGTCTCAACAGAAGTATGCTACTAAGCTCCTCGAGCGTGCTCACATGGCCAACTGCAATCCATCTCGAACACCAGTTGACACAGAATCCAAACTGGGTCCCGAAGATGTTCCAGTTCAAGATCCTACCTTATATCGCAGCCTTGCAGGTGGCCTTCAGTATCTCACATTTACAAGACCAGATCTCTCCTATCTTGTCCAACAGATTTGTCTTTACATGCATGATCCTCGCGAGCCATATTTAGCCGCACTTAAACGTATCTTACGATACGTTCGAGGGACTTTAGCTTTTGGTCTTCACCTATATTCATCCTCTACCACTTCTCTTGTTGGATATACAGATGCAGATTGGGCGGGTTGTCCATCCACACGCCGGTCTACTTCAGGATACTGTATTTTTCTGGGCGATAATCTTCTTTCCTGGTCTTCCAAGCGACAACACACCATCTCCCGTTCCAGTGCCAAAGCAGAATACCGGGGTGTTGCTAATGTTGTAGCTGAGACTGCATGGCTTCGTAACCTTCTTCGTGAGCTACATTCTCCTCTTTCTACTGCCACTATGATATACTGCAATAATGTTAGTGCAATTTTATTTGTCTGCCAATCCTGTTCAACATCAACAGACCAAACATATCGAGAGTGATATCCATTTTGTCCGTGACATGGTTACTGCTGGTCGAGTAAGAGTCCTCCATATTCCATCCCATTATCAGTATGCAAATATCTTCACCAAGGGTCTCCCCTCAGCATTATTTGAAGAATTTCGATCCAGTTTGAGCGTTCGGCTTTCTCCCGCTCCAACTGCGGGGGAGTATTAGTCGACATATGGATAATCATTGTATTAGTTGTGACATTCAATGTAATTAGCACAATAGTTGTCACATTTATGTGATTAACACAATTAGTGAGTATTTACCCAAAATAGATAACAATGATAGCTATATATGCCTTGTATTATGTATGGATGAAACACAGAAAATAAACCATTCAATACAATTAACATTCACTACAAGAAAAAGTAGCTTTAGTGACGAGAATTTAATGACGAGAAATATTTTTGGTCACTATTTAGATGTAAATAGTGACGATATAATTTTTCGTCATTATTTTTGGTCATCAGTAGAAAGTCAGTGACGAAACTTATAAGTGGTCACTATTTGGTCACTAAATTACATGAATAGTGACGAGAAATTTCGTCATTAAGTATAGTGACGAAGTTTTGGTCACTAATTCACATATTGCTAACTCTTTAAGAATAAAGGCATTTAGATATGTACTTATTAAAACTTGCATACTCGTATATTAATCCAAAAATCGTAAACACTATCAAACGTTACGGATGAAATTTGTATTATAGAAAAATATGCAAAATTGCACATATTTAACTTTCTTTGATGTATTCTCCTCTAAGCATATTATTTGAAACCAATGTTTTGAAAACCAAGTTTTTTAATCGACCTAGTCAAGTCACTGGGTTACCGGTTAGACCGCCAAGTCAACCCGGTTTCTATTAAAAACCTATTTTTTTCAAACGGTTCGACCACCGGTCTATAAAAAAAGATGAAAAAAAACAAACCCGGTCGGGTTTCGAGATCGAACCGGGTCGACCCAAGTCACTTAATACCCGAGAGGTCTAACTGGTTATCTCGACTTTAAAACCCTTATTTTTTTTACCCGTCTTTTGACCCGGTTCGACCGGTTGAACTGGTTTTAAAACATAGTTTGAAACAACTTTCAAATTTCAATATGTTAAAAAAAATTAATAATAAAAAAATAAATTAATAAAAGAAAAAAAAAAGAAAAAAACTTGTATATCAAACATTTTAAAAAGTAACTTATAAAAAATATTAGATCATCACTATTTTTATAGTTATATCTTACCCGACCCGATCATCACTCTTTTATTCCAAACACTATATTAGATCTGAAAATAACTTCATTATCCAAAACACTGTTCATCGTCACTCTCCACTCTCAGCAATAACTTCACCATGTAAATTCATCGCTCTCGTTTGTGTTACGGTTCAGAAATAGCTTCCCTACTGGTCGCTCTCGTTTGTGTTCGGATCTCAAGCTCTCATTTTCGGATCAAATTTTTTTTACGGTTCGGATCTCAAGCTCTCATTTGATTGTTATCCTGTTATTTTAATTTTATTTTTATGTTAAAGTTATCCTGTTATTTTAATTTAATTTTTAGGGCTTGATTATTGAAATGTGTAAGTGTTTTAGTGGATAATTTAGGGCTTGATTATTGAAATGTGTAAGTGTTTTAGTGTAATTTCTAATCAGAAAGTAAGTCAAGTAGACGATACGAGATGCGGATTGATAAGCTCTGGATAAGAGTGTGCACTTTGTATGGCCGCCTTTGTGCTGAGCTAATGTAAACGGTTAAGGTGGAATAAATGCTAAGATTGTGTACCTAAATGTGTGACGGATGAATGTTGCTATGACTTGAACCTGTTCAGTGTTAGTGAATTTGAGTACATTTGCATTTTACATTGTGAATATCTAAGTATTCTATCAGGGTACCAATGAATATGTGCACTCCATCAGGGTACCTGAATTATTACGTGTTTTTAATTCTAATTTTTAATTTCCTTATATTTATCTATTTGCAGGTTCCAGCAACGAAGACACTCATAACTCCTGTTCAGTGTAAATCATTGTGGAGCCAATTTCAAAGAGAGACAAAATATACTATTACTCAAGCTATTGCCTCTCAGGTACTTTTTCTGATATGACCTCACTTATTGTTACTTTGTCTTTAAACCTATTTGTTAAATTTCATAATAAAAAGCATTTTGTGAATTGTGCTGTCGAATGCGATGACCTCACTTATTGTTACTGTAGTATTAGATTCGTTAACGTAACTTCTGTATTGTGTCTTAATTTATGTTGTAACGCATTTTCTAAGTTACTTTCCTGAACAGTGAACACCATCACGTCACTTAACACTAATGTTTAATTCTGTTGCTTCATGATTTGGACGTGTTTTTAATATATGCACAGTTATATATTCATTCTGCGGAGCACAACCAGTAATGGCACATTAATTTTGGAGTTGATTAGTTATATATTCAATCTGCGGAGCACAACCAGTAATGGTCACATTAGTTTTATAATGTTGCTTCTCAATTTTGTTTAATATTGTGTAGTTAGTGACTTTTATGATTGATTAGTTGTAGTAATAATCTGCTTAGTATTGCTGTAGTGAATCTGCACATCTAGATTAGATAGGTTTAAGAGTTGAGTTGCTGTCTCATCTGCATTATTTAAGTGTGATTTGATATTCTGAGTTGAAGTTAAGGATTGAAGTAGGGTTCTGGTGTTAAGTGTGTTAGATTCTGTGCATTTTAGCACCTATAGGGGTGTTTGGTACAGAGGTTTAATCAGTTTTAGGTGTGTGCTCAGTGGTTTAGATCAGTTAGTAGTAGTCATTTTTAGCATTAGATTGCATCTGAGAACATTAATAGTCAAAATCACTTTAGAACTTGCATTATTTTCATATCAGTTATAATTAGGATAACTTAATCTTGCATATAGCTCTAGAATTAGTTAGAACTGCATAATTATGTTACATTTCATCTAGAAACATCAATTAGATTTAGTTAGAAGAATTCAAAGCTCATCAAAGTCAAACTTGCAAATTTTCATAAAAAGTCAAAAATCACTTTAGTCTTCAAACTGCTGTTACTTATATATTTTTAAAAGTTTCATTCCAAGACCAAATTAGTTAAAATTTTGGAATCTAGTCCTCTGGTTGGTGGTTGATAGCATGCCTATTTTAGTGTAATTTTAGGAATTTTTTAAGCTAGCTTAATTTAGGCTTAAAGTAGTTGCTGTAGGGCCATTTGGCTTAAGTTGGTTGAATCTGATATAGTGCTTAATTTCCTTTTGCTTGAGCTTATTTGACCCACATCAGTTGCATTAGCTTAGTTTTAGATAGTTTAGGCTAGTTTTATCCTTTGGTAGCTTATAGTAGCTTATTGGTAGCTTTTAGCTTATTTTTCAAGTGCTTATTAATCAGTTTCATGCCCAATTCATATTTCCTGCACTCCAAAATAGTTTCTGTCATTTTCCCTGCATTTCAGTATTATTTTAGAATTTTCTGGAAGTTTTCATATTAATGTGTATTTGCGTATGATGTAGTTGATTATTATTTTAGACTGAAACCACTATTTGCCTTATGGTTTTTGTTACTCGGTATTTTATCTTGTTTATCTATATGTAGTATAAGTAGTCTTGTGATTGTTTATATTAAGGATTTAGTATTGCCTTTGTTTATCTACATAAGTTTTCTGATTGCAATAATATTTTCTGCGTTCTGTTTCATATTTAGCTAGGTAGCTTATTAGACCATCTAGTTTTCTTACCGGCACTTGTAATTGTCTAGCAAACTTGTTATCTCCCACTAGGACTAGGAGCAATGATCTCACAGTATTGGATGCATATTTCAGGGTCTTTTTTATTACTAGAGCACATGGATAAGTCTTGGGTGCATATTTCAGATCGAAGAAACGACCCTAGATATAAATCGGGAGTGAATGAATTTCTTAAATATGCTTATCATCACAAACACGAGTCACTAAAAATTCCCTACCCTTGTAAAACCTGCAACAATTTTCGTGACCATAATAAATGGACAATTTATTCACATCTGATGCAAAAGGGATTCTCTGCTAGTTATGATAAGTGGACATGTCATGGGGAGTCTTCTGATGATGAGTTATCATCAGAAGACGGGGAAGGGGATGAGGGTTATGATAATATGTGTTAGGTCACTAGTTTTACAACACAAGCTTACAAGAAAGAGATAAAGGCGATTGAACAATAAACCAAACACACAGACACACGATATAGTAAGACAGTTATGCGTAGGGCATGAGTGAAAGGAATAACTTGAACAACCAACCTTCAAATGAAGGTTTACAAGAGTATTTATAGGCAAGGAGCTAGGGCAACACTCCCACTCCTTCTCTTTTCCTTATTGGACATGGGCCTAAGCTTATGGGCCTTCTACATAAGCTTGACCTTAAACAAACATAAAGGCCATAATAAGCTACCTATTACATATGAGTAACAAACACTTGAATTAAGGTTTAGGAGTGATTCCAACAATCTCCCCCTCAAGTGTTGGTGATGAAAAACGGTGAAGGCGTTGATGTAATAGTAGCTTTGACGTCTTCTGACATTCTTCTTTCTTGTGAGAAGAATTGCCTTGATTCGAACAATCTCCCCAGTGTAGAGAGATAGTTGTCTTTGAACAATTATGCTTTGACGTCATCTTTAACTTTGTTCTTTGATCATTGTTCTTTGTGATGAAAGTGATAGTATGTTGTTGTCTGCATCAAGTCTGCCTCAGGTCTGCTTCGCTGCTCCAGTGTCTCCACGTCATTCTTCAACATGCTCACACGCTCTTTGACGTTGGAATTCAGTACTGATGAAGTTCTTTAAGTCTTTAACCTTGTAGATTCTTTGATTTGTTGAAGAATCATTCTGACTGTTGTGTTGCTTTTGAATAGAACTTTCATTAGTGATGATGTTGGTGTGAGCATGAGAAGAATCTGCACGATCATCCCGCTCCGGAGCTTCCATAAGAAGAAAACATTTCAAACGGTTAGTAATAAGCGGATTCCGGCACTTACAAGTTTGAACTTCGAGAGTGTTAACAGCATAGTGTGAAAACACAACTCTAATTCTTACAAAGGCCGTTCCTGAACTGGAGTCCCACAAGTGAGATAACGCGATGTACCGAAGTATATCTACAGTTCAGATGAGTCGCTGAGGTACACAGAAGCATCACCTCACGACTGTAGACCGTTTGAGACACACTCCGCGTAATCCACGGGGAGTTACTGAAGTGACCTGCTGTCAGGGCTGTTTGATGTTGACCCTGGCAGGAGTTTCCATTCAATCATTGAGGATCACAATTGTGAACCTCTCATAAATGTTCTCGACAGATTGCTAAGATCTGTGAAGGACTCGATATGAACCACTGATGATCTTATTTGTTGATCAACAAGTGATGAAATGTCAAGTGTTCCTAAAAGATCTTTTGATGAATCTCGTGGCTCTAGACTCAATAGTGCGTTTTGGTTTTCCTGAGCGGAGACTAGGGAGAGGGTCTCCTTCTTCAATATCAGCAATCTCTAAGAGAAAACTGATAGATTATGTAGGGTTCCCTGTGAGAATGAAACAAGCTTCTGTTGAGAGAAACTTGAGTGGCTAAGAAGGTTTAGTGCATGCGTCACTGGGTCCATGACGACTTTTAATCTTCAATACCGGCGTCATCAAGTGACAACCAGTAGCATATGAATTGAACCCGGTGTCTGCCCTAAGTTGAATAATCTGGAGGGCTATTTCTTTTCACCCTTTTCTTAGCATTTCTTTTTGATTCTTCAACTCCTTCTTTCTCCGATTCTCATTTTCTCCTTTTTATAATCGTACCTAAGGACTTCTTAGTACTAACTATTTGTGATGTCCTTGGGTAGATCCCTCCGGCTCTGGCGGATCATAGGACGGCTATTCCTAACCTTAGTCACCTTATAACTCCATGACTAACCTATGTTGCCATTAAAACCACTGTTGTGAAGAATCTCTCAAAGGGTTTGTAAATGAAAAACATGTTTGAACCACTGTGAGAGTTTTATCTTTTAGCAGAAATACTCCCCCTCCACATGTGCTTTAGAGTTTTGACGGAAATCTACACTGTGTGGGAAGAGCGCGCACTTTTGAATTGATCAACTCAAGATAGACAATCTCCCGCGAGACACGGTTACGTTGCATAGTTAAAGAGTTACATTGACAGATTTTAGGTGACAACTAGCTCTAATAACTACCTTGAAGGTGTAGACAAACCTCGAAAGGTTGTCAAACCCGTCAGAGTTCATGTCTACCAAGAGTTTCTCGAATGGTACATTCTACTCGAACAAGTCCTTTGCGAGACACGTTTACATTACTAGCGAACTAGCATGAAATTATTACCCGTCCCGGACAAGTCTTTTCGATTTACTAACAGTTTAGCACCGTCAATTCGTTGGTTAAGTCTATTATACAAAGATTCATTTGCATTTACACAACATATTTCTTATCACACAATTTTCTCCCCCTAAAAAATGGCATATATAAAATGTTATTTTTGAACGGTTGAGAATAAATATGACCATTTCGAGTGTTGCGGGAAGAGTGACCACTGTGAACAATTTGTGAACAAAGTTTTAATTCAAATACTCCCCCTCAACAAGTGATATAAACGGTTGAGGTTTTGAAAATCATACGGGGAAGTAATTGTTCTTTTGAGCAAAACCTTGAATAATGAAAGGTTTGATAGGTTTTACTCAAAAGTAAGAAGCTTTCGCTCCTTTTATAAGGATTGTGGCACTGAAGCGTACCACAGGGTCCTTTCTTGACAATTACGGGTTGTACACTGTTATGTGTGCACAAGCCATTAACATATTTAATCACACATCCAAATTTATAATGAAAGAAGTAGTTCAAGGGGTACCAGGAAGTCCAATGATGTTTCCAGGAGTGCGAACAGGGCGTTGATAGCCGGTGATGTTAATCCTGGGTCGACCACCAACAAAGCTTTCCAAAGTTCTGAACTGATCCCTTCTATTCAACCTTTCATCAATCATTTTGATGATCCTCCTCACATCCCTTCGATCCTGAGAATTTCATCGCTTAGGATACCCAATCTTTTGACGTATATCCTTCAACCTATAAGCCAATCCGTCCATAACCATCTTCAAAGTGTGATCCCCAAACTTGTGAAGATCACTACACGCCATTAAGCAATTTCGTTGAAGTTCACTGCGGTAAACGACGCCGAATGGTTTGCTGATGAGTGTATATTGTGAGAGCTGGTTGATGTCGGGAAGATCAAGCTGAGGTGGAGTGAAGTTGACACGTGTCTGATAAGATTCAACTGCAAGCTGGAGATCTTCTACACGTTCTTTGATGACTATGCGTCTGATGAAGATGAGCAATGACTTGATGAATTCACGTTGTACTTCAGTTGAAAATTGCCTCATGCGACCCTGTACTTTGGCAAGGTACATGTCTTCAATGTCGTTGATAGACAAATTCTCAAATTCAGCTTCAGAGAATGCATAATCTTTTTCATCTTGTCGTTTGACCACGATATTCTTTAGGAAAGTGTAGTCCCACTTAGATGAAAGAGCAACGTGTTTGATGGCAACGATATCCTTAGTACTGAACACTGCATGTTGAGACTTCTAAACCTGGCAGCTTCTGTAGTAGATTCTTCGGCGTTCCGGCCAATGATGAATCCAGTACAATGCATCTCGGTCGTAAGCTTCCACTTTGTTAGAGAAGAAGTGATTAGCTCTTTCCTCGATAGCTATGCAGTTTGAGTATATTGCTGTGGGGAATGGAAGTGTCAAAGATGTTGCGTATTTCCTTGACCCATCGCCACCATGTAGAAGAAATTCCAGGTCTTTGTTGAAGAAATATCTGAATGGAATCCTAGGTTCATCTGGTTGGCCAATTGTTGGTAGAGGTTTGGTCCAGTCAGTGTAATATGGAGGATTGTCCCGTTTGGTGAAGTCGATGTTTGCTTCTGGGTTGAGCCAATCCATGTTGTTAGACAACGCTCGAGCAATGTTATCAAGGTGATATTCGACCTCGAGTGCACTTTCGGAGCTGTCTTTTAACAGTTGAAATGCTTCATTCTTGATTTGCTTCAACTCGGATTTCGTCATCTTCTTCACATGGAACTTTTCTTGCAGAATTTTGGCATGCTCCAATGTGTTACCGTCTACCAGATCTTGACCTTCTTCAGGGTAGGGAGTGGAGTTAACAAGTGTAGAGAACCATTCAAATTCCTCTGTTTTATCATCGTCTAGCCATGATACAATGTCAGTCTGAGGTGTCTTCTTCTTCTTTTTCAAAGGCCTAGATGATGACTCTGGTTTCTGTACTTGTTTGGGAGAGATGGGTTGTTGTAGGGGCTCACGGACTTCCTCATCGTCACCACCCGTATACTCAAAATAATCGCCAGTTTTCTGAGTCTGGGGCGGTAACTCAGAATCCTGAGGTTTATCAGTAGAAGAACGGGGAGGAGACCTTTGTTGAGTAGGAGTCCGTTGGGGAGGAGGTAACATAGAAGATGATTCACCAGAATTCTTCTGACGTTTAGCTTCATTATTCTTATCCTGATCCTTATCTTCATCGTCTCTAGGACGTTTAGGCCTTTCTGCTTCGAATCTACATGCTTCTTTGAGTTGGTAGTCCAGCAATGCTTGAAACAGCTTTCCTTCATCAGAAGTAAATGTCCCAGATCGTTTAGACATTTGTGTGACAAGCTTGGCCACCAATTCATTATCCGAGAAAACTACAGGATCAGATGGATTGATTGTGACGGTTAAAGGTGTTGATCTTATAGTTTGCTTGGCTATCTGCATAAGATTCGGATATAGTTGTCTGGTAAACATCTCCTTTGTGACTTTAGGAACGATATCCTGAAGATACTTGTTAGTGTAACCTTCGATCATTTCGTTCAGTTCCTCTTGACGATGACTTCTCATGAACTCCTGAACGAATTCCCTTTCTTTCTGCATCTTGTCATTCTCATCATGTAAGTACTGTATTTAGTCAGCAAACCAATTCAGTTTTATGTAGAGCATGTCCTTCTTTCTGACTTGTTGGACAGCTTTCACAATTCTTTCATGAGTATGAGAAATCCAAGATCGAGGTGGTTTCTTCACTGATTTGGATGTTGATTTGGTTGATCTTTTAGATGGTGGTGGTGAAGAATGAGATGATGAATCTGATGATGAGGAGACATGAGGAGGCTCAGGGTCCTTTGGAGGTGCAGAAGTCTCCTCCTTGGAACGAGTTGGACTGTTGAGAAGATAGTCATCATAATTCTCTTCGTTATCTTGTCCAGATTTAGCCTTTTCTTCCATCTGAGCCTGAGCTTCTTCATCAGTCTTTTCTTTCTCAGTCTTATCCTTATCTGGTTCCTCAATGTTATACTCAGTAGACTCCTCCACAAGCGTTTGCTGTTGCACAAGAGTGGTGGCACCAGCTCCCTTATCGGGTTGATTAACCGCATCAGGAGTTGGTTTAGAGTGGGCAGCACCACTTGATCCTCTAGGGCCACCCATTTGGTCTTTTGCAAATTCTTCAGCTTTTTGAAGATGTCTAACGAATTTAAACTTCTTCCTGTATGAAGTATCCAGTTGCTCTTCATCACTTTCTGAGCTTGAGCTTTGATCATACGGCACAAGCACTGGAGTCTTCCCTTTGCCATGTTCAGCTATTGGACTTGGAGGTTTCGGTACTAATGGAGAGTCATCCTTTGCAGTTTCAGAGTATGTAATCTCTTCTTCTGATTCAGTACCTTCAGAGCTTTCGTCCACAAGCTTTCTTTGCGGTTCAGGTGTGGGAATAGGTTCAGCTTCCTTTACGGGAACAATCCTTTTACGAGGAGGATTGATGAGTGTGTAAATACTCATCATTTTTGGGTCAAATCTGAACTGCAAAACATTTAAAAATGCTCAGAAATGCATCAAAATACTGAAAATATCTCAAAATTGCATTTTATATGTTTGAGATGCAAAATGTTTAAAATCAGATGAAAAATGAGCTAAGTTTGCATAATTGGCAGTTTCAGTCCCCCAAGTTTCAAAAGTTGTCAGAAACAGTCCCTGAGCACTTATTTTAAAAGAAAAATCACCAAAGGTCCTTTTAAAATCATAACTTTTCATAATTAGTCCTTTGGTGAAAAATGTCAAAAGTTTTGAGAAATTACAAGTTTAGTCCTTTGAGTTTAAAAAATGACAAGTTTGGTCCTTGAACTATTGGAGATTGTCAAGTTTGGCCCTTGGATTATAATTTCAGAATGTACATGATTGGTCCCTGGAAAATCAGAAATGGCAGCTTTGGTCCTCCATCTTTCAGAAATTACAAATTGGTCCTTATGATTATTAAAGCAAACCATGACCCCTTTGCACCTTTTTGACCCATGCCTTATCCACTTGACCCCTCCCTTTGACCCCCCTGTCTAATAATAAACCCCGGTCAAACCCTAGTCAACCCCGCCCAACTTTTCCCTCTCTTTTTCTTCTTCCTCACCCACCATGCCTGCAAACACTCAACCTTCCATCCCTCCAGCTCACTCTCTCCACACCTTATCCCTCCACCTCAACAACCATCCAAGAAACATTTAATGCTCCCTCCCCCCTCTCACTCAACCCCCAGCTGTATAAACCAATTTGGCGCCAAAATTCAATCAAACGGCCAAAATTGGCCCAAGTGATCCAATGGATGTAAAATCAAGTGGGAAAAGCTCAGAGTACAAGTGGGATGCATTTTGCATATAAAGGGAAGGAAGAGAAGCAAGAAAAAAAAGTAGTCTTTTAGTTTTAAAATTTCATGAATGTCGTTTTAATATTTAAGTTTTAATTAAGTTCCAAAATTGTACTTTTAATCTTCCTTGTATCAAACTTAAGCTATTATATCATTGTAAGCTACTTTCAAGTATCAATCAAAAGTTTAACTAAGTTTCATGTTTTTGTGTTTACTGTTGAAAAATTCAGTTTCATGTTCTTAAATTCAGGCTTCTAGTAGCTTAGTTTTAAATCCAAATAAGCTTATTTAAGCTGTCCATAGCTTTTGGTAAGCTTATAAATCAGTTTTAAGCAAAATATCATGCTGGTCAACAAAAGTCAAACTGAAGCATCAAATGGACTTGGTTATGAAATTTGGTTGATGCAGAGCTTGGAAGGGTTTGGATTAGATTAGGTTAGTGTAGGTTGGTTATGGTTTAAGCTGCAAATAAGCTGGGACACTTGTGAGTTCCTATTTCTTTCTCTATTAACTGTTACAGGTCTGCAATAAGTGCTTGTTTTTGAATCTCTGGTTAGAATTAGATTTTATCTGTTCAGTAAGCTGTTATTAGGTTATGGTGATTTAGTTGCAGCATTAGCACAAGCTAGATAAGTCATTTAGGTAAAGTCCTTAGTGAAACAGTTGTGAAATCTGTGTTTGGATCTGCTGCATTATCTGAATTAGAGGAGTTGGTTTAGGTTGATTTCTGTTGCAGTCATTTCTAATAGGCATATTAGAGTCATTGAGCTCCTATCTTTGCACCCTAGAAGTCTAAAAGTCAAATTCACTTTGAATCTGTCTTAAATTCATGTCTGTTAGAAATTTGTGAGATCAAAGGCTTGATTTGTGTTCAAATATCATTAGAGTAGCTTGCATCAGTTTCATTTTACCATAAAACATCAATCCCAGTCCATAAATTGGTTTCAAAATTCATTTTAGTCAAACTTTGCAAATCTGTCAAATAGTCAAAGTTGAAAATCTCAGTTTCAGCTCAACTTGAGTGATTTTTCATGGATTCATTTCTGGTTCAAATTCATTAAAACTTTGGGCTTAATAAGTTCAGTTGGTCAAGAATTGAAAAGTGATTTTTGGAAAATTTTTGTAAGTCTTTATAAGCTCCAAATGAGCTTGTCAATTTGGTCCAAAATCCCCTGTGCACTGACTCAGTGAATACTGAGTGTGCACAGGTGTTGTGCAGAGCTTGTCACAAGCTCATTAGAGCTTATCTAGGTCTGAAATTTGGTTTATAGATAGTTAAGCTGGTGGACTTGAGTTCTTCATTTTTGTTTTTCACATAAGCTTTCTCAATAAGCTTGTGCTTAAGCTTCAAAAGTAGCCAAAAACCTGTTTAGTACTTGAGTTTTCAAATCATTAAATCTGTTTGGTTAGCACTTAAGAGGTTTAGGCCAGTTGTAATTAGTTGCTTTTAAGTAGTTGTAGCATACTTTAGCTTCTGTGTTCATTTGGTGTTGATTTGGTGCCTTCAGCTTATTACAAGTGCTTATTTATAAGCACATTTAACTGCAGCTTCATCATCTTGTACACTAGTATAGGTTTTTATATTTTTCTTAGATTCATAATATTAATCTAGACTTTTCCTGAATTTTTCATATTTTTCCAGCACTGTTTGATATTTTCCCTCAATTAAATCAGTTTTTAGTACTTTTTAATTAGCTTTTAATACAATTAAATCAGAAAAATTTCAAAAAAATAAGTTTTCAATTTTCCTAGGTTAAGATAAATATAAAAAGTCAAAAAAATATTTTTACAGATTTTTCATAATTTAATTTGTAATTTTTAGCAATTTAAGTAGTTTCAAATAGTTTTTAATTCATAGAAAATAGAAAAATAATCAGAAAAATACAAAATTAGTTTTGAAAATTCTCTTTAGTTATTTTAGATTTTTCTAAGTCATAATTTCATTTTTCTAGCTTTATTTCATATTTTCTTGTATTTTAAGGTATTATTAAATAGGTAAAAATAGTTTTTAATTAATAATAATTAGATAATAGTTTTAAAAATAATTTTCTTCTTCTAAAAATTTGCTCTTATCATTAGGTTTGTAAAAATGTCATTTTTATATTTTTAGGATTAATATTGTTTCAGTTTCACATTTTCTTTTGTACGTTACGTAGTTTTTAAGTTAAATTTGTAAAAGAAAAATCAAAAACATCAGATTTTAAAAATAGTGATAGCGTTTATTTAATATAATTTATCTTTTTAATTTTCTTTAATTTGCATTTAAGCCCCTGTAATTTATAAACTTTTTCTTTAGGTATAATCAATCATATCTCTTTTTCCGTTCAAATTCTCTCGATCACTATTCGTTTGATTATTCATCGCACAGCTCGTTGGGACATAACGACCTGGGGAAACACTATACTCCTCTAGATCTTCATTGCATTGGTGTCTGAGCTGTTTGAAGTTTATTACGGTTAGCCATTCACAAGTAGCTAGCTTGTGTGATAAAACTTGACGGTTCAGCATCGATCAAATTTTTGGCGCCGCTGCCGGGGAGGTGTGCTGCGTTCTACGAATTTAAAGCATCAGTGTTGTTGAATATACATCCATTGTATATTTACCATCCTTGTTCATATTTTCTTATTATTATCATATAAAAACAAAACGGTTCCCGAAAACATTTTAAAATCAGTTTTCAAACAAACACAAAAACCCAAAAAGATTTTCTTTCTTATATTTACAACATGTTTTTCAAAAATACCAAAAATATTCCTCTTTACCCTCTTACCCTTTTGATTCTTCAATTCTTACCCTCTGGAACCCTTTGATTCTTTCTATGTCTTATCCTCACCTTCTTGGTTGTCAATGGTGTGGTGGCTCTCATAATGACGATAATTGTCTCAGTTTTAGCATGGTAGAGTCAGGAAATGGGTCTGTCTATAACCAAGATCCCTATTCTTACCCTGACACGACTAATTTATTTCATCAGCTACCACATCATGAGATTCAGACATACTTGTGTGAATTTTGTGGAGGTCCTCACCAAGGATTTGAGTGTCAGACCAGAGACACGTTTTTCTATGAACAAATCTCTAATAACACTCTGAACTTTGGAAATGATCAATATCCATGTTATTCACCAAATCAGTCACAACAATCATTTTGTTGTGAGAACTGTGGAGGTCCCCATTTCAGCTTTGATTGTCAATCAGGGAATCCATTTCCTTATAACAATTACGACTATCCATATCACGACCAACCTCCACAGTGCCAAATGACTCAAACTCCTCAGCAAACCCAACAAGACACTTATCTAGAGCTTCTGGAGTTAGTGAAAAGAACTGAGGAGTTGAGTAAAACAGCATTTCGAAATGCTCCCAGTTTTTCTTGTGTATATTGTGGGGGTCCTCATGATGATTATCAATGTCAACCTTCCGGTTTTGACAAATCTCCACTCCCACAATGTCCCGTCATTCAAAATTCACATGAGAAATCCATGGAAGAATTGCTAGCTGAAGAGCAGGCTGCTAAAATAAATTCTCAAATTGCGTTTGAAAAATCTATTAGGGAATCAATTGCAAAAGAAAAAGCAGCCAGATCTAGCTCTCAATTTCGTTTTATTCCTGATGACAGTGATGATGAGGATACACTTGATATCCTTCAATTCTATAAAGATTCATCAAGTTCATCAGTTGAAATTCCTTCCATGAAAAATCAGGGAGAAAAGACTATGATGGAATTACTAGCAGAAGAACAAATGGAAAGTGTAAAACATATGTATGCTAGTCCTTCTCAACTCCCTCAGTCTGTTGTTATCACGCCCGAAGCTCCCACTCACTCTCTAAACATGGGGGACGAGCATCTTGACACTGTTCCTGAAAAGGAATCGGACGAATTCATAAAGTCTAGTGTTGAGAACCTTGTCCCAATCCTGAGAGAGTCACAGGGAACTTCTGATCATATGTGTGATTCTTCTTCCCCTCTTGAGTGTTCAAAAGATCATTTTGAGACTTTCTCCAATTGTAGCGAAGATTGTGCTTCCTATGGAAACATCGAGTATGTTGAGGCATCACTCCCACAGTCTGATCCTCTTCTTGAGGAGTTCACCGATGAACTCGCTCACATCAATCCACTTTCATCGGAAAGTGACGATGTTCTCTTTGATTTCGAAGCCGATCTGGGAGAGATTGAAAGTCTCCCTTATAATGATCGTTCACTCACTTCTCACCCTAACAGTCCAATAGAGAATGTTGATCACTTTGTTCCTGAAGCATTCAAAACAACTCTCACTAATCCTCTATTTGAATTCGAATCTGAATTCACTTTAATTTCTGAGAATCCACTCTTTGATACTCAGATTGAGGATAGTGATGAGTCTACAGTGGAACAAGAATTCACAGATTTACATCTTGTGATTGATTCTCTTCACGAGGAGTTCGCCGGTGAACTCACTCATATCATATATCCGCCGGAGTATGATAACTTCCACTTTGATCATGACATACCCGGGATTTGTCTTGATCACGTGAGCTTAAATGATGAGATTCATAATTCTGAAATTATGGATTCTCCTATGGATGAAGATGAGTTAGTCATGATTTTCATCATGACTTTCTTTCTTTTCTTCACCTATCCCGTGACTTCTTCTCTTCTTCACTCCTTCAGGAATGAAGACACTATCTTTGACCCCGGCATTTTCATTTATTATTTGTGAGCCGGATCTGTGTATATCTCATCGGTGTGGAACTTTCACGTGCTTCAAATATTTGTCCAAACATTTTGAATGAAAGTCCGATGGAGATTGTCTCTTCCACTTACTTCCCCATGAACAAATTAATTCGGGGTCGAGTCAAGCTAGCGACTCGGTAATCAAAAACAGTAGTTAAACATGGGTTTTCACCCGTGTGTACCACCCTAGTGTGGGGGAGTTGCCCCCCACTGTTGTATATAAGTTTATCCAAAAAAAAATAAAAAATAAAAAAAAATAATAATAATAATAATTTCAAAATAATGGTCGTAGTATTTCCCTTTTACGAATTTTATCATGTAATTATACCGCCCAATTCCCCCATTTTTGGCCAAATTTTTTTTTGGAGTAAGTGTTTTGCACTTACTCAGCTTATGGTTATCAGTCCGCCATGTCTAATAAACAAAAGGATTGGCTAATCCAGGAGCAAACGGCTCTTGGTAAAGATATCTCAAATCCGTTGACGGTTTGCAATTTGCCCAAAATTGTATGGTATTCAGCTCACCATATCCTTAAAAGTGAAGAGTTGGCTAGCCCGCAAGTTTATGGCTTGTGGTAAAGGCAGTGGAAAAACCATAATTGGTAATCAGCTCACCAAAGATATTTTATCTAAGAGTTGGCTAGTCCAGAAGCAAACGGCTTCTGGTAAAGACAAATCAAATCCGTTGGAAGCTGGTGGTTTGCTCAAAATCATTTGGTTATCAGTGTACCAAAGTTCTTACTTGAACTGAAACATTTGGCTACTCCAGAAGTAATGGCTTTTGGTAAAGAGATTCAAATCCATTAAGTTTTTCTCAAAAGATTGCTAGGGACTAGCAATAGTTTAGTGTGGGGGATTGATGAGTGTGTAAATACTCATCATTTTTGGGTCAAATTTGAACTGCAAAACATTTAAAAATGCTCAGAAATGCATCAAAATACTGAAAATATCTCAAAATTGCATTTTATATGTTTCAGATGCAAAATGTTTAAAATCAGATGAAAAATGAGCTAAGTTTGCATAATTGGCAGTTTCAGTCCCCCAAGTTTCAAAAGTTGTCAGAAACAGTCCCTGAGCACTTATTTTAAAAGAAAAATCACCAAAGGCCCTTTTAAAATCATAACTTGTCATAATTAGTCCTTTGGTGAAAAATGTCAAAAGTTTTGAGAAATTACAAGTTTAGTCCTTTGAGTTTCAAAAATGACAAGTTTGGTCCTTGAACTATTGGAGATTGTCAAGTTTGGCCCTTGGATTATAATTTCAGAATGTACATGATTGGTCCCTGGAAAATCAGAAATGGCAGCTTTGGTCCTCCATCTTTTAGAAATTACAAATTGGTCCTTATGATTATTAAAGCAAACCATGACCCCTTTGCACCTTTTTGACCCATGCCTTATCCACTTGACCCCCTGTCTAATAATAAACCCCGGTCAAACCCCAGTCAACCCCCGCCCAACTTTTCCCTCTCTTTTTCTTCTTCCTCACCCACCATGCCTGCAAACACTCAACCTTCCATCCCTCCAGCTCACTCTCTCCACACCTTATCCCTCCACCTCAACAACCATCCAAGAAACATTTAATGCTCCCTCCCCCTCTCACTCAACCCCCAGCTGTATAAACCAATTTGGCGCCAAAATTCAATCAAACGGCCAAAATTGGCCCAAGTGATCCAATGGATGTAAAATCAAGTGGGAAAAGCTTAGAGTACAAGTGGGATGCATTTTGCATATAAAGGGAAGGAAGAGAAGCAAGAAAAAAAAGTAGTCTTTTAGTTTTAAAATTTCATGAATGTCGTTTTAATATTTAAGTTTTAATTAAGTTCCAAAATTGTACTTTTAATCTTCCTTGTATCAAACTTAAGCTATTATATCATTGTAAGCTACTTTCAAGTATCAATCAAAAGTTTAACTTAGTTTCATGTTTTTGTGTTTACTGTTGAAAAATTCAGTTTCATGTTCTTAAATTCAGGCTTCTAGTAGCTTAGTTTTAAATCCAAATAAGCTTATTTAAGCTATCCATAGCTTTTGGTAAGCTTATAAATCAGTTTTAAGCAAAATATCATGCTGGTCAACAAAAGTCAAACTGAAGCATCAAATGGACTTGGTTATGAAATTTGGTTGATGCAGAGCTTGGAAGGGTTTGGATTAGATTAGGTTAGTGTAGGTTGGTTATGGTTTAAGCTGCAAATAAGCTGGGACACTTGTGAGTTCCTATTTCTTTCTCTATTAACTGTTACAGGTCTGCAATAAGTGCTTGTTTTTGAATCTCTGGTTAGAATTAGATTTTATCTGTTCAGTAAGCTGTTATTAGGTTATGGTGATTTAGTTGCAGCATTAGCACAAGCTAGATAAGTCATTTAGGTAAAGTCCTTAGTGAAACAGTTGTGAAATCTGTGTTTGGATCTGCTGCATTATCTGAATTAGAGGAGTTGGTTTAGGTTTCTGTTGCAGTCATTTCTAATAGGCATATTAGAGTCATTGAGCTCCTATCTTTGCACCCTAGAAGTCTAAAAGTCAAATTCACTTTGAATCTGTCTTAAATTCATGTCTGTTAGAAATTTGTGAGATCAAAGGCTTGATTTGTGTTCAAATATCATTAGAGTAGCTTGCATCAGTTTCATTTTACCATAAAACATCAATCCCAGTCCATAAATTGGTTTCAAAATTCATTTTAGTCAAACTTTGCAAATCTGTCAAATAGTCAAAGTTGAAAATCTCAGTTTCAGCTCAACTTGAGTGATTTTTCATGGATTCATTTCTGGTTCAAATTCATTAAAACTTTGGGCTTAATAAGTTCAGTTGGTCAAGAATTGAAAAGTGATTTTTGGAAAATTTTTGTAAGTCTTTATAAGCTCCAAATGAGCTTGTCAATTTGGTCCAAAATCCCCTGTGCACTGACTCAGTGAATACTGAGTGTGCACAGGTGTTGTGCAGAGCTTGTCACAAGCTCATTAGAGCTTATCTAGGTCTGAAATTTGGTTTATAGATAGTTAAGCTGGTGGACTTGAGTTCTTCATTTTTGTTTTTCACATAAGCTTTCTCAATAAGCTTGTGCTTAAGCTTCAAAAGTAGCCAAAAACCTGTTTAGTACTTGAGTTTTCAAATCATTAAATCTGTTTGGTTAGCACTTAAGAGGTTTAGGCCAGTTATAATTAGTTGCTTTTAAGTAGTTGTAGCATACTTTAGCTTCTGTGTTCATTTGGTGTTGATTTGGTGCCTTCAGCTTATTACAAGTGCTTATTTATAAGCACATTTAACTGCAGCTTCATCATCTTGTACACTAGTATAGGTTTTTATATTTTTCTTAGATTCATAATATTAATCTAGACTTTTCCTGAATTTTTCATATTTTTCCAGCACTGTTTGATATTTTTCCTCAATTAAATCAGTTTTTAGTACTTTTTAATTAGCTTTTAATACAATTAAATCAGAAAAATTTCAAAAAAATAAGTTTTCAATTTTCCTAGGTTAAGATAAATATAAAAAGTCAAAAAAATATTTTTCCAGATTTTTCATAATTTAATTTGTAATTTTTAGCAATTTAAGTAGTTTCAAATAGTTTTTAATTCATAGAAAATAGAAAAATAATCAGAAAAATACAAAATTAGTTTTGAAAATTCTCTTTAGTTATTTTAGATTTTTCCAAGT
The DNA here is from genome assembly GCA_019973895.1 of Chrysanthemum seticuspe. Lineage (NCBI taxonomy): Eukaryota > Viridiplantae > Streptophyta > Magnoliopsida > Asterales > Asteraceae > Chrysanthemum > Chrysanthemum seticuspe. The sequence continues at coordinate 281,438,115 of BPTQ01000008.1, read as the reverse complement.
CATAATTTCATTTTTCTAGCTTTATTTCATATTTTCTTGTATTTTAAGGTATTATTAAATAGGTAAATATAGTTTTTAATTAATAATAATTAGATAAATAGTTTTAAAAATAATTTTCTTCTTCTAAAAATTTTCTCTTATCATTAGGTTTGTAAAAATGTCATTTTTATATTTTTAGGATTAATATTGTTTCAGTTTCACATTTTCTTTTGTACGTTACGTAGTTTTTAAGTTAAATTTGTAAAAGAAAAATCAAAAGCATCAGATTTTAAAAATAGTGATAGCGTTTATTTAATATAATTTATCTTTTTAATTTTCTTTAATTTGCATTTAAGCCCCTGTAATTTATAAACTTTTTCTTTAGGTATAATCAATCATATCTCTTTTTCCGTTCAAATTCTCTCGATCACTATTCGTTTGATTATTCATCGCACAGCTCGTTGGGACATAACGACCTGGGGAAACACTATACTCCTCTAGATCTTCATTGCATTGGTGTCTGAGCTGTTTGAAGTTTATTACGGTTAGCCATTCACAAGTGGCTAGCTTGTGTGATAAAACTTGACGGTTCAGCATCGATCAAGGATTCCTTTTGGGAAACTTCCTTTGACTCTCTGTGCTTACTGCACTTCCAGCACTTCCTCTTCTGGTTCTCCGAGTAGGTGTTCCAGAAGACTTCTCATCAAGATGACCAACTTTGCCTTCTTTTACTGCTACCCGATACCTTTTGTACGTTTCAAGCTTTTTGATTTCATTAGTCAGAAGGTGATCAGGTAACACCGCACCCTGTTTCTTTGTTGACGATTCCTTAATTCTGACAGACAGGATGGGCTCAGTCAACATGTCGTGATTGTCGGGGTTATTGAGCCTCTTGGGGATATCAGGATGAAGTCCAAGTGCTCTCTGGATCAATAGTTTTGTGTATCTGACATAGGGAATCTTTGAGCCAAGCTTCTTGTGAAATGACATCATGTCATCCCATATCAGTGCTTCGATTTCAATGTCCTTCTTGTTGATTAATGACCAGAAGATTTGCAGTTCCATGAGATTGGGATGCTCATAGCCACTGTCACGACCAGAGACTGACTTGGTGATGATGATGTAGAGGGTTCTCCACGGTTGAGGAATGTTCTTAAGCTCCACATGAGAGTGCTTAGTGGCAATTCCTGATGCTTCATCATAGCCAATATCAATCAGGAATTGAAGAACTGTCTCCTCAGTAGGTGTGGCAAAGAAGTCAGTTGGCACGATGTCTGGAATGATAAGCACAACCCGTAAGTCTGCAGGAGTGATGGTGACTTGTTTGTGATTAAGTGTCACTGTCACTGCACTTTGACCTGTGATCCTCTGCATAGAATTCCAGAATTGCTGAATGTAGATTTCTGGTACTGTAGCAGAGTGTGAGAGCATGTTCTGGTAGGGATGATTCCTTAGAATATCCACAGCAATGAGACAAGAAGATTCTGAGCATGTGAGGGTTTCAAAGTCAACCCTAAGGTTGTTCTTTCCAATCTTTCTAGGATAGCCATTAGGGAAGATGTCAGCAATAGTGAGAACTTCTGGTGCATCCATATTCATTTGAGCAGCCATATCGTGATCTGAAATAACATTAGCCAAAAGAACCAACATATCGAAAGACATAATGTTAGTCAACAGAAGGTTTTATTGTCTAATTATTGAATGTACAGTGTTAATGATTGTTACGAGTCCTAAGTCACTTGTTTGTCCAATAGTCCAATGACGTCGTGAAATGTTTCGTGAGTTAGTTAACTTTAAGTTTTAAAGTTTATGTTATCACTTATAGTTCACAACATATCAAACGTTTAAGTTTATTAGTGACATTATTGGTTTCGTGACGATATGATTTGTTTATTTACAAGTTTGTACACGTAACAATTCATAATGAAGGTCAATCAAGGCTTAGGCGTAGATTTGGCAAAGTTAAGCGTAAACAGTAATGATATACGCGTAGACGAAAGCTTACGCGTAGGATCCTAGCTTACGCGTAAGAAACGTTACGCGTAGGAAAAGGGGACCTTAAGCGTAGAGCTTACGCATAGGCGTATATAAACCTTACGCGTAAGGCTTACTCGTAAGAGTAGACCTTATGCGTAGAGGTCACTGTTTACGCATATCCTTCACAGGATACGCGTAGTCCCATTGTAGAACCTTACGCGTAATAGTTACGCGTAGGATTTCTCTTACGCATAACTGTCTACGCGTAGGGTGATCCTTACGCGTAGAGTAACAAAGACCTTGATTCTGAGTTGTACGAGTAGCAATCCTGAAATAAAATCATCATATCATCAATCTTAACACATATATTCATTCTAAAACAGATTATGGCATGAAAGCTTTTTAAACATGTTACGCGTAGAAAGTCATACGCGTAAGTCAAAACCCTAGAGTTTCAAAAATTACGCATATGATTTCTAGCCATAGGAATTGCACCAAACGTTTTCTGGTAGGTCTTAGATGTTATGAGAGTCTAATAACCAAATTCTAACACTCAATTCATGGTGAATAAAAAATACCCAAACTCAAGAACATTAAACCCTAATTTCTAATTCTGACTTAATTAGTGTTTCTGGGTTGTTATAGGGCCTGGAAATCTTTAATACAACATGATATAAACAATTCACAACAATCTTTTTGACCATAAACCTTCACATTTGAAAACACCCAATTCGACTTAAGAACCCTAATTTTGAAAAACCTTCAATTCGTGTTTCTGGGTGGATTTAGAGGATAGAATTAGTGTCATTGATGTTAAAGACATGTTTTGACACAATCCTTTTAATCACAAACACCCATTCTTGATTATGAGTTCTTACGCTTATGCGTAGAACACAAAAACAATCATAGACAAAAATTTGACCGTTGGATTCGTGTAAAAATCAAAACCTATGTTTGTAAACATGTTAAGATCATGAAACAACTTACAAATTGATGATCAGAAACACATATTTGAAGAACGAATTTCGTGCGTAGGATTGGTTAGGTTTATGAGTAATAAATGTGATGAATATGTTAGGTGGAGAGTGTTTTTATTAAAATGACTTTAACATTTTGACTGTTTTGGTCCCTCCACCTTTTCTTTTTTCATACAAAGCCATTTAACTTTCATTATGGTTACCAAACAAAGATTTTAGGAAATAACTTTGACGACACTCCCCCTCGACTTAAGAAAATGATGAAAGGTTATTAATTTTAGTCCGAGGAGTGTCATTGAACCAGAAAGATTTACCACCATTGATAAAAGAAACAATCGGGATATGATAACATGCAAGTACACAGTTATTTTGAAACAGTTAAGAATTAATTTTCTCCCCCTCAACATTTGATCGGAAAAATACTGAATTTTGAAAGATTTGAGTGTTGACGGAAGAGATGTACTTGCCATGTTTGAAGAGATGTAGATAGAAGAATATTTTTGTTATTTTATCAGGTTTTATATTTTTGTATTTTGTTTTTGAGAAATATATTTACAAAAGATAGTTTGGTGTTTGACAGGTTTTTAAGACTGTTTTAGGAGGTCATCCAAGTCCTCTTGAGTCAAACACCTCATACCAATTCGGTGGACCAACTCATTAAACCTAGCGAGAGGCAAGGCTTTGGTGAGAAGATCTGCCAATTGGTATTCTGTACCCACGAAGTATAATTCAACTGTACCCTGTTCCACGTGGTCCTTGATGAAATGATAGCGAAGATCGATGTGCTTTGATTTCGAATGCTGAACTGAGTTGCACGAGATCGCAATGGCACTCCGATTTTCGCAGTACATCGGGATTCTGTCAAATACGTAACCATAGTCTTTGAGTTGTGTTCTCATCCAGATGACTTGAGCACAACACGCGGACATGGCTACATATTCTGCTTTGGTTGATGACAGCGATGTACAGTCCTGCTTCTTTGATTGCCAAGACACCAGTTTATCACCAAGAAATTGTAGTGCTCCTAAAGTACTTTTCCTTGAGTCTAAGCATCCTGCGTGGTCAGCGTCTGAAAAAGCGATTAGTTCAAAACCAGAATCCTTCGGATACCAGATCCCCAAGTTAATGGTTCCCTTTATGTATCGTAGGATTCTTTTAGCCTCAGAGAGGTGGGTTTCAGTTGGTCGCGACTGATAACGGGAGCATAGATAAACGGCGAAGACAATATCAGGTCTGCTAGCTGTCAGATACATGAGAGACCCAATAATACTTCGGTATTTGGTAGAGTCTACTAATTTCCCATGTAAATCAGCGTCTAGCTTCTTGGTATGAGTCATTGGTGTGGCATAAGTGTCACAGGTTTTCATTCCAAATTTGTTTAACAATTCAAGGGCATATTTGGACTGACTCAAGAAAATACCACGGGGTGATTGATGAAATTGCAGTCCTAGAAAGAACGTGAGTTCACCCATCATGGACATTTCAAAATTTTTCTTCATTAGTTTTGCAAAAGCGATTGAAAACTTTTTATGTGTAGACCCAAAAATGATGTCATTCACGTAAATTTGAACAATTAAGATATGTGCCCCGTGATATTGTATAAAAAGAGTAGGGTCGACCGAACCTTTGGTGAAATTATTGGCAATGAGGAAAGATGATAGCTTATCGTACCATGCCCGAGGAGCTTGTTTGAGACCATACAGAGCTTTGTTCAGTTTGTAGACGTGGTTCGGAAACTCAGGATCAACGAATCCATCTTGTTGGCTGACATAAACTGTTTCTTTAAGTTGTCCATTGAGAAACGCAGTTTTGACATCCATCTAATAGACCGTCATATTCATATGAGCCGCGAACGCGAGAAATATCCGAACAGCCTCAAGACGAGCAACCAGAGCAAAAGATTCTTCAAAGTCTATACCCTCATCCTGACGATAACCCTTAGCAACTAGACGTGACTTGTTTCGGATTACGTTCCCTTCAGCATCCAATTTGTTTTTCCAAATCCATTTTAGACCGATGACGTAAACCCCTGTTGGTCTTTCAACCAGTTCCCATACTTCAAGTCGTTTGAATTGGTTGAGTTCTTCTTTCATGGATTCAATCCAGGTGTCTTTTGTCATTGCGTCTTTGATGTTTTTAGGCTCAGATTGGCAGACAGTGAGTGCATAAATGCAGTGCTCGCCATCTGAGTGAAGACGTTGTCTCGTAACGACTGGTTGGTTCGGGTTGCCAATAATATTTTCCAGAGGATTATCTTTTGTCCATTTGTGTGTAGAGGGTTGATGTTGGTATACATTGTGTAGATTCTGAGGATTCAAATGGTTTGTTGACGATTCTGCGACATCTGGTGCAGCAGTCTCATTAGCAAACGGATTAAAGAACGCATTTGGATCAAAATCTGCAGGTGGGGGTACTTCATTCAGAATATCATCAGCCGGTTCATCATTGTTGGAAGCGGTTTGTTCAACTGTTGTGTTGGATTCAACTGGTGTAGGTGCATCTTCAACAGTAGTTGTTGTAGCAGGTTTATCAGGTATAAGATTAGTATCAGGTTGAGCAGCGGAAACAGCGAATACACCTGGAGCTCGTTCATCAATATCGTCACTGAACAGCGGAGCAAATAACCTTTCCATTTGTTGACGAGTGAGCTGGGGGCTTTGTTCAGCTGATGATGGGGGTTGAGGGAAGTTTAAACGGTTGTGACCGGGTTCTAAGTTGTTATACTCATAAGCCATGTCCATAAGTTCATCAAAATGAGCATGAATCATTTCCATAACCTGTTTTGTACGACGATTCCATATCCGGTACCCTTTAGAATTCTCACAATATCCAATAAAGACTCCAATGTCAGCTTTGGCTTTGAGCTTTCCAAAATCATCACGATCATTATTTGGATAGCAAAGGGATCCAAATACATGAAAGTGTTTGAGATTCGGTTTATGGTTGTGGACAAGCTCGAAAGGTGTTTTGTTGTGGCGTTTTGTGATCATAGAACGGTTTTGATTATAGCATGCAGTAGATACAGCTTCTGTCCACAAGTAATCTGGAAGTTTAGCATTGATTAACATTGTTCTTGCAGCTTCCACTAACGTTCGGTTTCGTCTTTCAACAACTCCGTTTTGTTCAGGTGTACGTGCAATAGATGTTTGATGCTGAATTCCCACTTTCTCATAGAATTCACGAAGGGTTTGGTTAACAAATTCAATTCCTTTGTCTGTTCTGATTAGCCTGACGGTGTTGCGGAGCTGAACCTGTATTTTCGTGAGAAAGGTGATGATCATTTGTGGAGCTTGGTCTTTGCTTCGAAGAAAGTAGACCCAAGTCCATCGTGAGTAGTCATCAACAATTACTAAGATGTAGCGTTTGCCATTGATCGTTTGCACGCGCATCGGGCCACACAAATCCATGTGAAGAAGATGAAGCACATGCTGAGAGCTGTGTTCCACCTTTGAAGGAAAGTGAGCACGAGTGCTTTTCCCTTGTTCACAAGCTGAACATAGGTGATCTTTTGAATACCGGAATCGTGGGGGTCCTTCAACGAGTTTGTGTCGAGCAAGGTTGGTGATGGTTTGAAAGTTTAGATGTGAGAGACGACGGTGCCATAGCCAGGATTTTGTTGATGTTGCCTTTGAAAGTAAGCAGATGGGAGATGAAGCAACCATGTCTTGCATAGAGATAGTGTAGAGACTAGAATTACGCGAGCCAGACATAAGGTCATTTCCTTGTAGATCACGAATGAAACAAGTTTTCTCCCGGAAAGCAACCTCCAAATCTCCATCACAAAATTGACCTACTGAAAACAGATTGTGACCGAGGCCTTCCATATAGTAAACCCTTCTGATTTCGATGTTCCCATTGATATAGTCTCCGTAGCCCATGATAGCTGCGAAGTGATCATTCCCGAACCTGACAGTGCCAGTGAACTTTGCAATAAAGTTTGATAACAGTTTAAGGTTGCCTGGCATGTGTCGGGAACATCCGCTATCAAAAATCCAGAGAATGATCTGTATCACCTGCATTACACACAGACGACACAGATGGAATAGAAGTAGATGTGGAACCCGAAATGTTAGAGGGTTCCGAAGCAGGTATATTAGAAATACACACATTAATAATTTTAGGCATCCATTTAAATCCTAGTGTGTTATATATCCATTTTTGCCATCTATAACTACTCTTTGCTTTAGTCTTAGTGAATGCACTAGGTGGTACTACATTCTTAGAAGGTGAAACTGGAGCTACAGGGACAGCAATGCTTGCCTTAGAATCTAAAGAAGGCGGTCTACCAAGCACAGACTTAGAATGATTAGTGGGCTTAGAGGTATTCCGATTCTTAGGATTCCGTAACCGAGAGATTATAGCTTTAGCAACACATTTGTCATGACAATCAGAATTCATACTTTTATGACAAATAACACAAGGTGCATCAGACTGAATATCAAAAGTGCTTAAAGGTTTAGCATTCGTTACATCACTATTTCTATTACATTTGCCAGACGCAATATCTATAGTGGAAGCAACGTGAGTCTTATTCATAGTCCTAGGGTGTTCTTCTACTTTAGCATTCCTTATTGATCTTTTGTCGCAACTTCCTATTCTTCGATTGAGAGCTCCTAGGCTGTGAAGTGCGGACGTTTGGAAAAGACGCAACTATTCCTGTTTCAGTAGAAGGAAGCACGTTAGCAACTTGTGATTTGGCAGTAGGGATTCTAGGTGCACGATTACTAAGTGTGACTGGTGCTATTCTCTTAATCACGGTAGGTGAAAGTTGTTCATACTTTCCTAACATTTCTCTTAACTTAGAGATAGTGTGAATCAAATCTTGATTTTCAGAACGAATATTACCAGCAAAATTCATGACTTCTCTAGTGTGAGCAAGATAGTGATCAAGTTCGTTTGATGCTTCATGACGAGTCTTATTGAGTAAATCAAATATGACACCATATTCCTGTTTAACGTTTACAAGTTCTTGTTCATATTTTGAGATTTGACTTTTCAAAGACACGTTTTGATCATCCAGTTGCTCAATTTTAGGATCAGAAGATTTTGCACACAACTGAGCGATTTTGTTTTGAAAAGCAAGTTGTTTATTGTGAATATCTTTTTAACACAAGTTAAGACGACGTTTTGCATAGGAAAGTTCGTTAAGAAATCGTTCATTTTCAGCTTTTAAAGACTCGATCTGAAGCACATTATCGGTGTTCTCAACAGTTACACTCTTATCAACAGTATCAGCAGAGATATAATCAGATGCATGTGGCAAAGAATTGAATAACACAACATTATGGATATCAGCACAGATAACATCTTTCAAGAGTCGATCAACATCTTTTCTCAACATTTTCTTTTTACGTTTAGTGTTAGAAATAGATGTTTTTGTTTTCTCGAAAACGACCTTCATCACTCCAAGTTCCTTATGAAAGTCCCGTTCCCAAGACAATGCACAATTTTTCAAATTTTTAACATTTGGTAAAAGATTTTTCTGAAAAATGTCTCTTTGTTCTTGCGCCAGAGGCGATTGAAAATGTTGAACTTTGATTTCAGAATGATATTCTATCTCATGTTGTAAAGTTTTGAGGTTAGCCATGAAAATGTCAAAATATCTAAGAATTTTTTGATTTTCAGGTTTTGAGTTTACTTCACTAATGGAAGGTAAAGGACCATAAATTTGTGCATAATCTGGTTGGGGATTAACATTAGAAGACCCAGGTGTTTTTATGATAACCCTTGGTGTGTTAGAAGAATCCGTTGGTGTGACAAAAGTGACCGGTTTTGAATAATTAAAAGGTTTGTTGTAAACAATAGTTTTTAATTTTGATCAACTCTCGTCTTCTGCATCTAATTCCTCTTGACGATGATATTAAACAACACTCATAACAGTATCATTAATTTTATATTCTGCACTGGAAACTTCAGGATTTGGTTTGAATGTTTTAAGTGAAAGCTTAGGTTTGTAATCAGCAAGAGTTGGTCCATATCCTTTTGGATTGGTTTTAAAGTAAACTTTTCAATAGCTGTTACTGATTCACCATGTTTGTAAACAACAGTTTTAAACTCTTTAAGTTTGTTTTGCAAGCCGATAATTTCTTCAAGAAGGTCATCTATTCGATTCGTTGAATGCTTTTTGTATGCAGAGAACTGTTTTTGACAAGTTAACAACTCAGCCTTAGCTTTTTGATTTTCCAAGGTAAGAGCGTTAATTTTCTTTTTATGTTCATGTTTCAGTTGTTCTATCTCAGACAACAAAGCATTCTTCGAAGCGGCTAGATCACGCATCTGTCTCTCTAAATATTTTTCGTTTTGATGAGATTTAGTAAAAGCGGCTTCAAAACCTTTTTCACGGTTTTCTTGAGTTTTAAAAAATTGAGTTGCATTTGTAAGCATTCAAAATCCTTGGTTAGCAGTGCATTTTTACTTTTTAAGTCCTTATTTAATGCCCAACATTCTTCAATTTGGGATTGTTGGTCTTTAAGTAAGAGAGCAAGATCTGGATGAGGAAAAAGTTCGGTTTGTTCAACGGGAGTCACAACATGATCATTATTTAGATCCTCAAGTATAACCACGGAGTCAATTTGATTATCAATGGAAACCATAAGGTCATCTTGATCGTCAAATGTAACTACGGGGTTTAGTTGAAAATCTTCGGAATGTGATGTAGATGACTCATTTTGAACATTCTGAGCCTTGCCGGATTCAGATATTGGCGGAGATATTAGATCAGTGATAAATATGGTTTGTTCGGGTACCTGAGACAAGCCATCAGTGTCATACACTGGGCCTGTGTCACTCATGTGTAGCTCATGCATATTAGCCATCAACATAACTGTTGCATTAGCCTGCAAGTCCTCCATATCATCATCTGAGTCTGCATTTGCCATAAAACTCTGTTCTTTGTCTGTGAGAGATCCACCAGCCTCATCCTTAAGAGCCAAAAGAAGAGCCTCTTTGAAATAAGCACTACCCCTAGTCCTCGGCTTTGGGCATGCATTAGCCAGGTGTCCCTTCTCATTGCAGTTGTAGCATCGAAGACCAGTCAACCCATTCTGAGCATTTCCCTGTTCCACCACTGGAGCTCTGTTGTTGTTCCTACCCATAGCATTAAACCCTTGACCACCGCCCATCTGACGACCATAACCACGATTTTGAACTTCAACTCGTCCATTGTTCACAACAGCCTGATTTCGTGTGTTAGATGAGGAACGAATACGATTGTTTGATTTGTTGGTATAACGGCCAAAAGCATTAGCAATCATAACAAATCCTTGTTGCAATGCTTCGAACGGATCGATGTCCTCATTAGCTTCACTGACAGATGGTTGAGCATTGGTGTTGTTGTATGGAACCAATTGATTTTGTTGAGATTGTTGATGTGAATGATCGTTTTGTGTGACTGAGGCAGTTGGTTGAGTTGCTTGATGAGGAGGATAACTTTGTTGAGCATATAAGGCAAGTTGTTGATTTTCCGGATGTGTAGGTGGAGCAATTTGAGCACGGAGAATCCTTTCCCGATCAACTTACTTTTCATGAGGCTTCAAGTAATCGTACAACAAACCATATTTAGAATGATGCATATTCTTCGCTTGATGGAGAAAAATGACATACTTCTCCCATTCAGGACCAAGACTACTCAGGAACTTAGTATTCACTGCAATTCTTGGCATGATGATGTTGTGTTTATCCAAATCATTGATGATGTCTGAAAATCGATGATGATAGGACTCTAGTGTCTCTCCAGGTTCAATCATGAAGTGTTTATAAGCCAAGTAAATTTTGGATTCCAAATCCTCCTGATTGAGTACAGATCCTTCCATAAGAAGACGAATATGATCCCACATTTTCTGTGCAGTCTTTTGAGCATCAACACTGCGAAGAATTGGGTTTGGTAATCCTAAGAGGATATATTCCATTGCAAGCTCATCTGCTTCATAGTGTAGAAGTTCTTGAGGATTCAAGTCTGCAACAGTAGCAATGTTCGTTTGTTCATCTCTTGGTGGGATAGCATTTGGATCTTCGGGTACAATGACAGTAGGCATCTCAAATGGACCTTCCAAGATAACCTTCTTTAAGAACTTTCCATGTGGCTTCTTCAGATCACAAAACCTAAAGAACCTTATCACCCATTGATCGTAGTTTCCTGGAGTTAGCATTGGAGGTCTATCAAGTGATCCAGCCTCATGAATTGATTGTTGGCTGCTTAATGCTTCACACATCTTTGCAAACCAAGTGGGTTCCTTCATAGTGTTCCTTGACGGATGTTGATTGAAATCGTTTGTGTAGGGTTGAACTTGAAGGCTTGGCGGTGTTTGAACCATTTGTGGTGGAGGAATTGCTCCAAGTTGTGGAGTATGTTGTTGATTAAATTGTTGTTGATAAATTGCTTGTTGTTGATTCCATTGTTGATGTTGTGGACTTAGTTGTTGTTGTCGTTGAGAATAAGTGTAAGGAAAATAGTTAGAGTATGGTGGTTGAGACATGTTGATTATCTTGTGTTATAAAAATGGATCTTTGTAGTCGAATGAACCTTAGTTGTTGAAGTGTCCTTAGGCGTAGAAATCACACTAATCCAAGTAGCACTTATGCGTAAAAACACCAAAGTTACGCGTAACAATCACTAGTTACGCGTAGAATTTAGCTTACGCGTAAGTATGGAAAAGACTCTAAAGTTATGCGTAGACACAAAGTTAGGCGTAGAAACTTATGCGTAGGATTACCTTATGCGTAAGACTTGGCTTAGGCGTAAGATGAATCTTATGCGTAGGATTTCTACGCGTAAGCTTGATGCTTATGCGTAAGTTTAGGGTTTTGCCCAAATGATCTTTTACACTATCACAGTGCAAAAGATATCCATAGTCGACGTATTTTCAGGCTTATCCAAGCAAGAAAACACGGAGTAAACCACGAAACTGAAGATCAAACCACGGATAAAGTTATGCGTAAGATTAGGGTTTTGATACGCGTAATCTTACTCGTAAAAATGATTATGCCCAAATTTGTTTCTAAACCAGATTTTTGTTATGGAATAACGTTAATAGTACCAAAATAACACAAAAGTGTGAACCTTGATGAACCAAAACGGCTAAACGGGTTACGCGTAGAACTTCACCCACGAACAAAAACAAGCTTAAAAACTTAGATTAACGCGTAAAGTTTGAAACTTTTTGCCAAAAACAAGTATTTTAACACCTTAAAACGTTGAAAGTACAAGAATCTTGGATTAAAAAGTGTAAAAAACAAGTTTTTAAGCGAACCAAAGTATCTTGTTATTCTACGCGTAGGACCAAAAACCCACTTCAAGAAATAACGATTCACCCAACTAGTTAGGCGATTGATACCACTGTTAGGTCACTAGTTTTACAACACAAGCTTACAAGAAAGAGATAAAGGCGATTGAACAATAAACCAAACACACACACACGATATAGTAAGACAGTTATGCGTAGGGCATGAGTGAAAGGAATAACTTGAACAACCAACCTTCAAATGAAGGTTTACAAGAGTATTTATAGGCAAGGAGCTAGGGCAACACTCCCACTCCTTCCCTTTTCCTTATTGGATATGGGCCTAAGCTTATGGGCCTTCTACATAAGGTTGACCTTAAACAAACATAAAGGCCATAATAAGCTACCTATTACATATGAGTAACAAACACTTGAATTAAGGTTTCGGAGTGATTCCAACAATATGAGTGATGAGGGTTATGATAATATGAGTGACGAGGGTTATGATAATATGAATGACGTTGACGATGACTTTGATGAGATGTTTGATAATATAGGTAAAAGTAAATGGGGTAATAATTGGAAAACTAAAGGTGAATCTTCATCTACCATAGACAAAGATTTAGAAAGTCTACGTAGATTGTTAGATGACTCACATCAAGACCTTTACAAAGGATGCAAAAATTATTCAAAATTTTCATTCATCATCGCCATTTTACATGTGAAAACCACAAGTGGTTGGTCTAATAAGTCATTTGATTTAATACTTGACATATTCAGAAAAGCACTTCCAACTCCATCCTTTGTTCCAAAAAATTATTACGAAGCAAAAACGTACATACGGGATTTGGGGTTTAGGAGAGAGAGAATTCATGCATGTGTTAATGATTGTATTCTTTATAGAAAAAAGTATAAATCATTGATGCATTGTCCAAATTCTAAGTGCAATGAGCCTCGATTTGAAGGAAAAAATAATAACGTACCACGAAAGGTGCTTCATTACTTCCCTTTGATACCTAGGCTTCAAAGATTATTTATAGATCCACAAGTTGCTTGTGACATGAGGTGGCATAAGGAGAAAAGAGTTAATGATGATAACATAATTAGACATCCTGCAGACAATGAGGCTTGGAAACACCTTGACAAAGTAGATCCTCCTTTCGCCATTGATCCACGCAATGTACGCTTAGGGTTGGCTACAGATGGATTTAATCCGTTTGGTAACCTAAGTAGTTCACATAGCACATGGCCTGTCTTTGTTGTCCCGTATAACCTGCCTCCGTGGAAATGTATGAAAGATCCGTACATGTTTATGTCAATGTTAATTCCAGGACCCAAATCACCTAGAGATAATATTGATGTTTACCTGCAACCTCTCATTGATGAATTAAATGACTTGTGGGATGGTGTCAATGCTTATGATGCACATAAAAAAGAAACTTTTTTACTGCGTGGAGCCCTTTTATGGACAATAAATGATTTTCCTGCATATGGTATGCTCTCCGGGTGGAAGGTTAAGGGCCACAATGCTTGTCCCACATGCATGAATGATACTTCATCTCATTACTTGACTCACAGTAGAAAAATGTGTTACATGGGTCATCGAAGGTTTTTGCCAATTTCACACCAGTGGCGAAAAGATACCAAAAATTTTGATGGGACGATAGAGACTAGAGAACCGATCATACCTAAGTCCGGAGATGATGTTTTACATGATGTTCATTGTTTTATTAATGGTAATCAGAGAAAGCGCAAGTATTTACGCGAAAAAAATGGATGGAAAAAAATGAGTGTGTTCTTCGAGCTTCCCTACTGGTCTAAGTTGAAACTGAGACATAACATAGATATTATGCACGTTGTTAAGAATGTGACAGAAAGTGTTATAGGCACACTATTCAACATCAGTAGCAAGACTAAAGACACGTGGAAATCTCGTAAGGATTTGATGGAGAAAGGTTTGAAGAAAACTTTACATTTGCAGGAAGATGGTAACTCATTTACAATGCCGATGGCTTGTTACCACTTAACAAAGGATGAGAAACATAAAATATTAGATTTCTTAAAGTCACTTAAGTTTCCTGATGGTTTTGCCTCAAACATATCTAGATGCATAAAAGAGGAAGAATTCCAGTTGTCTTGTATGAAAATTCATGACTTTTATGTCTTCATTCAACGAGTGTTACCATTGTCAATTAGGGGTTCCTTAACAAGAGAAGTTCGACTTGTGTTATATGAACTAAGCGAGTTCATACAAATATTATGTGCACGAAACACCTACTTGGATGTTCTTGAGGAACAAGAGGCGAAGATTGTTGTCATTTTGTGTAAGCTTGAGAAGATATTTCCTGAATCGTTCTTTGATATAATGGTGCATCTTTTGCTCCATTTACCAAGTGAAGCAAAGATAGCAGGTCCACCCCAATATCGATGGATGTTCCCATTTGAAAGTTAATCATATCTTATAAATATTTGAAAAACTTGCTAACTGTGATGAGACTAATTACTTATTATTATATTTTCAGGAAAATGGCCATTTTAAAAGGATATGTTAAAAACAAAGCTCGTGCAGAAGGATCTATTGTTGAGAGATACATAGACAACGAATGTTTAACATTTTGCTCTATGTATCTAAATGATGTAGATACAGTCTTTAACAAGGTTGAGCGTAATAATGAAATGGTAGACTTTGGTGGTGAAATTTCTATCTTTTCATGCAAAGGACGTCCATTTGGTATTATTGAAGAATGTATTATGAGTGGCACTGAATTAGGGAAGATTCATACATACATCTTAAATAATTTCCCGGAACTGAAAGAACTAATAAAGTAAGTACACTATTTCATGTACTGACATGTTATTATTGGCTTTATGTGTAGTAGTGATGTTTCTTAATTTTTCAATTTCTACAGCGAACACAAAGCTAAACTTGAGGCAAAAAACTATAGCAATGTAAATGAAACTCATGATAAACAATTCACCTATGGGCTTCGACAACATGTAAGGGTTAACTTTCTGATCTATTTCTTTAAAATTAAATATGAAAGGTTTTAACATTGGTTAACATGTACTTTACTTGTTTTCTGTTTAGGTAAATGATGGTCAAGAATCCTCTGAAATTCGAGTCTTGTCACGTGGACCATAATGAACAGATATAGTGGGTGTATGGTGAATGGGTATAGGTTCCACACTGAAGCTCGTGAAATAGATAAGAAAACTCAAAATAGTGGCATTGTAGTGAAAGGCGAGCATGGCGATGACATTATTGACTACTATGGGGTATTACAGGAGGTGTTAGAGGTGGAATACTTAGGAGAAAATAAGAGAGTCTTAGTATTCAAGTGTGAATGGTTTAAGGTCGATGATAATAAAGACTCCAAGTTGATAAAGAATCTGCGGCTATTAGTGTCAACATGTCTCGAAAATGGTACAAATATCAACCATAAATTCTTGCATCTCAAGCCAAGCAGGTTTTATATGCACCAGACCTTAAAATGGGTAAGAATTGGTATGTGGTAGAAAGTAGCCTTCCTCGCAAATTGTTTGATGTTCCGATGCAGGAAGTGTATCAGGAACACGAGGCACATTCAAGTGTAATTTCTAATTCCAATGTGGAACCATCATCACTAACAAGAGGTACCATTCCATTGGAGTTGGTGGATGCCTCAATCATACGATCAAGTCAAAATCGTCATGTAACAGATGAATATAGTGACGATGATGAAGAAATCGACACAACAAATCTGGAATTTTATGAAAACGAGGAATCATCACAAGAGGAATATTCTTATTCAGATTAGCTTATGTTCTTTGATGATTACAACGAATGTGCTCAGTTCTCTTCTTTGTTGATTGTAACTGAATTTTAGGCGGCTAGTCGTGACTTAGTCCTAGGAATCTTCTACTTCATGCTGTTTTTTTAGAATTTCTGGTATGTTAAGATTTTAATAATTAAACAATAATAATAAAAGGTTAGTTTCTTCTCTTTTTGGCTTATTATGTTAAGATTCTGATTACATGTGTTTGTACTAATAAAAAGTGATGAGGTGGCAAACAATTCTGATTAGATATTTCATCTAGTATTATGTTTATCGGCTTATGAGTTCTGTGACATTAAATAGAATAGTTATGTTACTGTTTTATTGTTTAAAGTATATGAAAATGGAATGGTATATTGGAGATGCATTTTCTGGTATATAAATTGCCTTTCCTAATTTGATTGTTTGATTGTTCTGTGACTTCTGTCATAGGGAAAGAGACGTGAAAGTTTGATCAAGCCATTTGATGGATCGAAATAGATATCAGGGAGTGGAGAACCCGAGTAACAAAAAGCTAAAACAAGTTTCAGGGAAAACAAAGGTGAGATTTGGAAGTTTGAACCGAAAATGTGACGATTAGCAAGAAACATTAGCATGTAAAAGTTATAATAAAAAAATGATAGGTAACTGATAAGGAACTTTTTTGTTTATTTGCAGAGATTTGATTCTTTCCAGGTGAATTTGAACCAATCAAAGACGGTATATTCCTAATAAAGCTATACTTAAAGTCAACTTTTTTATCGTAATTATTGTGACTAGAGTGTTATTGTTTCAGATGGAGATGGGCGGGCCTGGAAAAGGAGTGTTTAGAATGTATGATCATCAGAAGAAGCTGAGTAGCAGCAAGCCAAGCCGTAACAAGCCAAGCAGTAGCAAGCCCAGTGCCATGCCAAGTAGTTATTTACGTATGCAAGATGAAGAGATCCATGTTGAAGAACCAAGGAATTCTTTCCCTCCCCCTCAAAGTCATGAGAGACGAGTAAGAACCAGGAACCACGACGAGGAATATCTCCAAGAACATGATCATGAAGGTGAAACAAGGAGTTCTTTCTCTCCCCCTCAAAGTCATGGGAGACGGGTAAGAATTAGAAACCAAAACGAGGAGTATCAACAAGAACAATATTATGAAGGTAATTCTGTACAAACTGGGACTTACATGAGTGATGATGAAGAACACAATATCGGTTCAACTTCACACGGTATGTTTGCTTAAATAAAAACACGGTATGCTGCAACTTGGTTTAATAATATGAGCTAAATCACTGAAAACAGATCATTACCTTTATCATCAGAAATAGACACAAGATTCATAGAATTAAAGAACAATTACAACAGATCTTCTGCTTGAAAGTTTTATTAAATGTTGATGATATAATTTCCGATTACTTTAGTGGAAATGAAACCCGCATAGTTGGGCTGCTTAATTACATGCTTATCACTTCCTAATGATTCTGGAAAGAAAAAGAAGAAATAACGATGAATAATTACATTATATCAGCTGGTTCTTGTTGGTCCTGTTGTGTGAATCCAAATGTGATCACTTTATTACGCATAATTCCAAATGTTTGATTAATGTTTCAACTTATGCATCTTGTTATAAATACGCACTTTTAAGCTAAATGGCAACTTATTGTCTGCCTCATAAACACATGTTGATAAAAATGTCGCTTAATGTTGAATAATTATGTTTGGGCGCAACAGTTACTCGGAAAGAAACTAGAGCTTTAGGCGAAACTAGAAAGAGTCGATTAAACAAGGGAAAGTTGGTTTTTGAAGTCGATGAGTGTTTTGGGCGAATAGTTGGAAAAGACAGTCAACGATTTATAACGAAAGGAGGATGTGTGATGCGAAAGTATGCAAAGCTTGATGGTACAACATGGAAAAAGCAACCAGAATCATTGAAGACTGATATAATGTCTAAAACCACAGTAAGTTTTAACTATCCTCTTACCTTATCACTATAAACATTTATCTTCAGAGTACAAAATGGTTATTACATGCCCTTTTTTATTGTAATTCCAGGAAAACTCCAACTTTGATTTGAAGTGTCCAAGGATGTATAATGCTATGTCATCACAGTTGGGTTACCAACAAAGAAATCGACAGTGGAAGTTGCACTTGCATTACAAAGAATACCAGACGAAAGAGGAAGCAATGACACATCCGCCACAAGGTATAGACGTGTCAGACTGGGTAAACTTATGTGAAAGATTTGCAAGCGAGAGTTTCCAGGTTTTAACCTTACTTCTTTATATGTTTGTAATCTCTTTCTTTCTTTTTTGATTTTATGATTTCCGATTACAATTAATTTTCACTTAATGAACTCCTGCAGAAGATAAGCATTAAAAATAAGAAAAATCGAGCAATGAATGAAATTCCACCCACAGTTGGCTCACACTCACTTGCTAGAACAGTTGATACGGTAAGTTTGTTAAATAAGAAAATCGATATTTCTTATTTATGTGCATTCTTGTAAACTGTTTTGTGGTATTTATATGAAACAGAGTAGGAAAGAAGGAAAAGAAGTTCCAGAAACTAGACAATGGAGAATGGCGCATTATTCAAGGAAGAAAGAAGGAATGATTATTGAGAAGGCCGATACCATTTGGGTAATTTTAATTTACATACCTACTCTGAATAAATATTAAACTTATAAATAATGTGTGGGCGAAATTATATGATATTTAATGATGCAGAATGATATAGAAGCTGAGGAAGCCACTTCGTCATGCACACCAGCAGAGATTTGTTTGAAACAGCTTGGTCATCTTCCTGGACATATAAAAGGACGTTCTGCCTCTACTAAGCAAATCTTGGAAAATGTGAACTTAAGATCAGAGTTGAAGGTTATGAAGGAATCACACATCAAACTTCAGGAGGAGACTAAAGCTACTAATGAAAAAGTGGATTTCTTGATGGAAGAGATGAAGAAGGTGTCTCAATTGCTACAACAATTTCAAAATCGTGTAAGTTCTCTCATTCTATATTAAAGTCATTTTGAAGTTTACTTAAAGGTAGATTGTACTAGAGTATTATAAACTATAGAATAAGTTAGATTGTAGTTAAGTATTAGAAACCAATTATCTGCAACTTGATACATAAAAGTAATAAACCGTTAGATGGGTGAGAATGTGAGCAAGGGGTTGTTTGATACTGAGTTGACTTCTGCATAAGGAGCTATTTGGTACTGAGTTTAGTGCAGCAGTAAGGGCTGTTTAGTACAGAGTGAGATTAGGAATAATTAGGAAGAGTGAAAATTTTGCGAATGGCACAGTTGAGTTTAGCAGCAGTATGCTTGTTTCGTGTTTGTGGCTTGCCAAGCCTGGTCTTTGTTTTCATGCATAAGACTTGAGCCTATGCTTGGTTCGTACAGGTTTGTACACGAATAAGCTTTGGGGTTTGCTTGGGACTATCAATTACAATAAACTATCAATTACAATAAACTCACTGATAATTCTCTTCGTAATTCAGCATAAACTTGTCTGGGTTTGTCTAAGTCAGCATCATGCAACCCAATCGGAACAGAATAAAATATACCAATCAGGTTCATTTTCTGTCTTGGTTACTCATGCTTCTGCTTTTTTGTGTCGGGCATGAACATTTCTTTTGCTGGCCTTTGAATGCCGTAATATACAACTGTAGCACATTGATAAGGTTTTAAAAGGTAGCATTTTGAGGGGTCGTTTAAGTCCTTATTTGATCACTTTTGTATCCGTTATTGCTTAATATCGTTCCTTTTCACTTTTTAGGTCTCTTGAAGGCAAAATGCTGGAATGGCACTTATTTGGACGAAAAGGCGCGAATATATGAAGAAAATGGCCAAAGTCAAAATCGAGACACTCACAGTTGCTGAAACTTAAAGGCGACGGCGTCAGGTGTTAATGGCGACGCCGTCCCAAAATTATTGTGACGATACAGGTCTCAAAACTCGTATTTTCAAGTGACGACGTCTAGTTGTGAAAGAGTAGACCGTCGCTACTCAGACGGCCTAGATGCAATCCAGACGACGTCAGAAGCTGAAGAGGACGGCGTCACGGACATAAGGTGACGCCGTCGCAAGGTTAACGTGGCCAAGACGAAACCCTAATGACGGCGACACGACGGCGTCACTAAACATAAGGTGAGGCCGTCGCATATGTAATCTTATATATAGAATCCGAATTTTTCAGTCTTTTGTGGAGAGTCTTTGGAGTAAACACCTAAAACCGAACCTAAGGTGTCTTGTACAGTATTTTAGGGTTTTAAACCCTATCTTACATCAAGATAAGTCTTTACTTCAATAATTCAATTATGTCTTTGATTATTTGTGTGTATGCTTGCATGTTCTCCATGTCCGGCTAATTTACTTGTGTGTTTGCTTAGAAAGTATGAAACTTAATTATTGAATATTGATTGGTTGTTTCTTATCTTAGTTGATTAATGATCTAGTAATGCGATAGGTCATTCGTTGTGTACTTAATGCTTGATTCATCTTTGTGAACCTTAGAATATAATTACCTGAGTAGTTGTAGGCTAAACCATCCAAAGAGCGCCTTAGAGTAGGAGTTTATCATCCCTAGTGGGTTTGTAGACGAGACCCTTTGGTAAGTTCAAAGAGTTAGGGAGAAACGCATACCCTACAACTTTAGACACACAACGCAACTAGGAATAAGGACGTGACAATTCAACCACCAATAGGAGATAATTAAGGAGTAATACAAACTAAGTAAACACATTTTTAAACTATCATACGAGCACACATTAATTAGACATAGACTCCCACAACCGTAGTTTAGATAATTAGATAATAGTAGAGTAATCGGTAGAAATACCAACCCCCCAAATCCAATACCCGAGATTCGTACCTTTCCATTTCATAAAACATAAAAAGATAAAAAATAATCTTCTTCAACCTTAACCTTAGCGTAGTAACTCCTTACTAGGATTCCTATTCCCCTAGAGAACGATATCAATACCCGTGGCTTACCCTAATTACTACACTACAACGATTAGGTTCACTGCCTAGGGTGTTATAAAACTTGCTCGAAGAAAAGGAAGTTTCCTTGACCCCGAACGACGCGTGTAGCGTTATCACACATCTAATTAAGTTGAGCTTAGTAACTGTAGCACATCTAATTAAGTTGAGCTTAGTAACTTTTATGGTGCTGGCCAAAGTTAATTAGCTGTAAATCTGTAATCCTGTAATATACATCTGTAGCACATCTGTAGTACATCTAACATCTGTAAGCCTGTAATATACATCTGTAAAGTGTAAGCCTCGATTTATGGTGCTGGTGTTGAATGTTCAGCAGTCATTTCACACTTCTAATTAGTTGTAAGCCTGTAATATACATCTGTAGCACATCTAATTAAGTTGAGCTTAGTAACTGTAGCACATCTAATTAAGTTGAGCTTAGTAACTTTTATGGTGCTGATCAAAGTTAATCAGCTGTAAGCCTGTAATATACATTTGTAGCACATATGTAGTACATCTGTAATATACATATGTAGCACATCTCACACTTCTATATACATCTGGTGCTGGCCAGTTTATGTTTATTATTTTTACGGCATGAGTTATATCGGAATCAGTTTATGTTTATTATTTTTATTTTTTTCAGGGAGAAATATGAAGAGACTAATAAGGACTTTTTCACCTTGATGATAGAAAGATTGTGGCCATGGGACATTGTGCATTAGACAAAGTATTGCTTATATGCAACATGTTTGTACATTATCTCTAATGTTCGTACTTTATCCTCTTTATAACTACATGTTTGGTTTAATCTTGGATCAACTATTAGATGCTATGTTAAAATGAATCAATATTATGGATTTTCATTTCTAAACTATGTGCAAATGACTTTCAGTTGATATATCTTTCATTTTTGGTTTAATATTGTACTCACTTTCCTTTTAGTTGACATATCTCGTAAATGTGGCAACCCTTTTAGTTGACATAGAAGGTACATTTAGTGACAACCAGTTTGGTCTCTAATGCAAGAAATAGTGACCACACATTCGTCTCTAATGGTTTTTAAGTGGTTGGTATTTAACCCATTGGGTGACCACTTATTTCGTCATTAACTGATACTCACTAGTGACCATTATCTCGTCACTAAAAATGAAAACATAGTGACCAAGTATTCGTCACTCATAGTTTTAAAGCTGTTGTCACTGTAATTCACAAGTGACGAAAATTTTCGTCACTAATCTGTGACGAATTCTATTTTGGTCACTAACTGAATTTTTGACGGAGCTTTAGTGACGACTGGTGACCACTCTAGTTTGGTCACTAACAGATTCATTGACGATTTTTTCTATTGTTAGTGACGAAAGCTGTTTTGTCACTATAGGTGGTTTTTCTTGTAATGATTTTTGATGTATGAACTCACTCAAAAGTATGCCGAACTTTTTATTACATGAACTCAATTATGAAATACGTGATCAAAAGCCAACATGATTCTGGATCTTGTAATGCTTAACGACTAATTTGACACCCTCAATTAATTAACATACTTGAATAAGACAACTTTTATATGTTCCGGAAGATGACAAGAGATTATATTGTTATGCTTAGCGACAATTTGGTACGAACAAAGAAGGTAGAACTACTCTAAAATGTGATAAACTGAACAATCAACGAGAGCACAAAATCTATTATAGAAATGGCAAAAGTTCAATATAGATCCAAAATTTACCATAGATCCAATGAACCAATAATAGCCATTCATTTTTTTATTATGATAAACTTTCACCCTTTTTTAAAAAATTAAATATCTCGCAAACCGTTAATCGTTACGCGATAAAAATTATACCATCGCGACGAGAATTAAATTATCTTTCTATAGATATGCACTACTATATATTTTTAACAACTTTTTTTTTTCAAAATTTTGGTCAACAAAAATCATATATGATTTGTGAAAATCATATATGATTCGATATCAATACCCGTGGCTTACCCTAATTACTACACTACAACGATTAGGTTCACTGCCTAGGGTGTTATAAAACTTGCTCGAAGAAAAGGAAGTTTCCTTGACCCCGAACGACGCGTGTAGCGTTATCAAATTTTTGGCGCCGCTGCCGGGGAATAGAATAGCTAGTTAGTAGTCCACCTCGTTTAGGTTTCTTTGCTTGATTCCATCGACCTTGATGCTACTACTCGGGAGACCACGCGCCTGCGTCTCTTCCAATTCTCTCTACGGGACCAAGCTAGTAATTGGCTTGAGCGACTTCCCGCCGGCTCCATCTCAAGTTGGGATGATCTTACCTCTCGCTTCCTTGCTCAATTTTTCCCACCGGGAGAACCACTAAGCTTAGGGATGACATCTTGATGTTCCAACAACATCAAGGTGAATCTCTCTACGAAGCATGGACCCGATTCAAGGACTTACTTTATAAAGTCCCTCATCACGGCATTGATCTTTGGCTCCAAGTCCAAATCTTTTATGATCATGTCAACTTCCCCACTAAGCGATCCATTGACCAAGCGGCCGGTGGAAAACTTAGTGATCTCACCGCAGAAGAATCATGGGAAATAATAGAGGACCTCGCCCTCTATGACAACGAAAGTTGGGATGACCCCCGTGAGCTGCCCAAAACCATTAAGGCAATCTCCTTACCTCCTTCCGACCGTAGGATGATCGAACTTGAAGATCAAGCTAGATTCCTCATGAGTTCCTACAAAAATCCTAAGTCTTCACGACAAGTGAATCAAATCACTCTACCTTGTGAGTTGTGCAGTGGTCCCCATGACACTCGTGATTGCACAAGGCTCTCCGAACAAGCTTTTGCGGACTACGCCTCCGTACGTACCGACAGAGCGGGAGAGAAGTGGTACACTTTCAAACCCGAACAAAACAACTTAGGAAACTCATACAACCCCTCATGGAGAAATCACCCTAACCTTAAGTGGAACCAAAACTCAAGCACGCCCCAAAGCTCATCTAGTTCGCCTACTAGGTTCAATTCTTCTAATACCGGGAACCCCACTAATCTTGAGGCAATTGCATCTAGATTTTTGTCATCCCAAGAAACTCGATTGAATAAGCTTGAAGCCGATTTTAAGCAAAAACAAAGCGAGATGACAACCAAGCTTGATGCCCTCTTAAAAGCCTTCAATGAGCGGGAAGTTGGAGCACTCCCAAGTGATACCATAAAGAACCCAAAAGTGAATTTGATTGCATCGACTTCATGTTCTAGTTCACCATGGGAGAGTGCACATCCATGCCCCTCTCACCCAACGGTTCACTCGGTAAATGCTATCAAAAAGGGTTCCAAGCCATCCAAGAGTGTTAGGTCACTAGTTTTACAACACAAGCTTACTAGAAAGAGATACAGAGGCGGATGAACAATACACACACAAACACACACACGAAATACTATGAATGGTTAGGCGTAGAGTATGTGAAAGAAATGCATTGAACAACCAACCCTCAAATGAGGGTTTACAAGAGTTTATGTAGGCAAGGAGCTAGGGCAACACTCCCTCTCCTTCCCTATTCCTTATTGGGCTTGGATCAAGCTTATGGGCCTTCTACATAAGCTTGACCTTAAACAAACATAAAGGCCATGATGTTCCCGGTAGGTGCAAGTTTTAAATTTATAAAAGGTGAATTACCAATTTTACCAATAACACATACGAGCAAGTATACTCGTCCGTTATAGCAAGATTATGAAGGTAAGTCGGGATCGTTCGCAGGGATTTGAGTGAATCAGAGCACAAGTTTGAATTAACGGAGTCGATCAAAAACATATAACAAAGCAAATAGATATAATGAAATTCAGATGATTAAAAACTACACTTGCTCAAACTAGTATCATATCATAGATTAATGTGATTGTATTAACTACTTAACATGTTGGTTGTGATAATTAGTTGAAAACTAATCTATTGTTCTTATAAGATAAACCTTCGTCAAGATTTTAGTTCATAAAAACAAGCTTTAAGTTTAACCAATCAATTCAAGATCAATTCAAGTTTCATAAGTCTACTTTCATAAACTTAAACACAAAAACATCCACTTGTTCATCAAATTGCTTAAGAAATGGTCAATACAAAAGGTACCCGATCATAGACAAAAGGCTACAATTAATTTTCCACAACTAATCTTACGACCATTTAGATGTTTCCAACTAATCCAATTTGATAATCAAAAAGCGTTTCTATTACAACCACACCTTAGTTCCTTTGTATAATCAAGAATAATGGGTAAAAACAATCATCCATAGACAAAATGATTATGACTAGTTGAATAATACCAAAAACACAAATTCAAATACTTTCATCTGAATACTTTGAACTTAACTAGAACTTAACTAACCAATTTGAATTTCGAACAAAAATACTTGATTTTAGAACTGCTTCCAAATAGAATATTCTTGTTATCTAATCAAAAGTTGATTAATAGTGTTGGTTGTACAATTCATCAATTATGTTAGTGTAATTAGATACTATACTATGATCAAACTCGTTCACATCAAAAATTAGTAGACTTAAAGTAATATAGATAAACGAAACAATATACAAAAACTAGCTGAGGCAATTAAGTTTGAACACGAGACTAAGTGAGTTTAGGGACGCTTGCTAGGGCTGAATGGAAGTATTAGAACGATATTGCCTGCTCATATGAACGAGCATACACAATAACCATTTTAACCATTAAGTG
>BPTQ01000008.1:281390994-281402049 GCA_019973895.1 Chrysanthemum seticuspe | reverse complement strand
AGAGTGTCCCTTGGGATGTATTTGATAACCGAAAGAGAATCTCTAGCGACCATAACTTTTTTCTCTGGGAGAGGGATCAGAGGCGAGTCCTTTTGGTTTTGCGTGATAACTCAGATCTCGGTGCTCTAAGTAGTTTTCTAGAGAATCCTTGTGAACTGTAAATTAGTGAACTACTAGTTGTTTATTCTAGTAGTCACCAAGTATAGCTCAGGAAGTCACAGATGTGAACCTCTCATAAATGTTCTCGACAGATTGCTAAGATCTGTGAAGGACTCGATATGAACCACTGATGATCTTATTTGTTGATCATCAAGTGATTAAATGTCAAGTGTTCCTAAGAGATCTTTTGATGAATCTCGTGGCTCTAGACTCAATAGTGCGTTTTGGTTTTCCTGAGCGGAGACTAGGGAGAGGGTCTCTTTTTTCAATACCAGCGATCTCTAAGAGAAAGCCAATAGTTTATGTAGGGTTCCCTGTGAGAATGAAACAAGCTTCTGTTGAGAGAAACTTGAGTGGCTAAGAAGGTTTAGTGCATGCGTCACTGGGTCCATGACGACTTTTAATCTTCAATACCGGTGTCACTAAGTGACAACCAGTAGCATATGAATTGAACCCGGTGTCTGCCCTAAGTTGAATAATCTGGAGGGCTATTTCTTTTCACCCTTTACTTCACATTTCTTTTTGATTCTTCAACTCCTTCTTTCTCCGATTCTCATTTTCTCCTTTTTATAATCATTCCTAAGGACTTCTAACACTAACTAATGGTAGTGTCCTTGGGTAGATCCCTCCGGCTCTGGCGGATCATAGGACGGTTATTCCTAACCTTAGTCACCTTATAACTCCATGACTAACCTATGTTTGCCATTTGAACCACTGTATGTGAAAAATATCTCTCAAAGGGTTTGTAAATGAAAAACATGTTTGAACCACTGTTGAGAGATAAGTTTTTGCATAAATACTCCCCCTCCACATGTGCTAAAGAGTTTTAATGGTTTAAATTCACAGTGAGGAAAGAATGCGCACTTTTTGAATTGATCTACTAAAGATAGACAATCTCCCGCGAGACACGATTACGTTGAATAGTTAAAGAGTTACATTGTCAGTGTTTAGGTGACAACTAGCTCTAATAACTACCTTGAAGGTGTAGACAAACCTCGAAAGGTTGCCATACCCGTCAGAGTTCATGTCTACCAAGAGTATCTCGAATGGTACTTTCTACTTGGACAAGTCCTTTGCGAGACACGTTTACATTACTAGCGAACTAGCTTGAAATTATTACCCGTCCAGGACAAGTCTTTTCGAGTTACAAACAGTTTAGTACCGTCAATTCATTGGTTAAGTCTGAGGTACACAGATTCATTTGCATTTTGTACAACATATTTCTTATCACACAAATTTTCTCCCCCTCAAAAATGGCATATAAAATGTTATTTTTGAACGTTTGAGAATAAATATGACCATTTTGAGTGTTGCGGGAAGAGTGACCACTATGAACAATTTGTGAACAAAGTTTTAATTCAAATACTCCCCCTCAACTAGTGATATAAACGGTTGAGGTTTTGAAAAATCATATGGGGAAGTACTTGTCTTTTTGAGCAAAACCTTGAAAAATGAAAGGTTTGATAGGTTTTACTCAAAAATAAGAAGCTTTCGCTCCTTTTATAAGGATTGTGGCACTGAGGCGTACCACAGGGTCCTTTCTTGACATTTACGGGTTGTACACTGTTATGTGTGCACAAGCCATTGACATATATAATCATACATCCAAAATTATATGAAGGAAACAATTCAAGGGGTACCAGGAAGTGCAGTGATGTTCCCAGGAGTGCGCACAGGGCGTTGAAAGCCGGTGATGTTTCTCCTGGGTCGACCACCAACATAGCTCTCCAATCGTCTGAACTGATCCCTTCTGAACAACCGTTCATCAATCATGGTGATGATACGTCTCACATCCCTCCTTTCCTGAGAGTTCCAGCACTTAGGATTCCCAACTTTCAGGCGTATATCCTTCAACCTGTACGCCAATCCATCCCTAACCAGCTTCAAGGTATGATCTCCGAATTTGTGGAGCTCACTACACGCCATTAAGCAGTTTCTTTGAAGTTCACTGCGGTAAACAACGCCGAAAGGTTTGCTGATGAGCGTAAGTTGTGTAAGATGGTTGATGTCAGGAAGATCAAGCTGTGGTGGAGTGAAGTTTACACGTTTCTGATATGATTCAACAGCCATATGGATATCTTCGACACGTTCTTTGATCACGATGCGTCTAATGAAGATGAGAATTGACTTGATAAATTCACGTTGAACTTTAGTCGAGAATTGTCTCATACGACCCTGTACTTTGGCAAGGTACATATCGTCGATGTCGTTGAGGGACAAGTTCTCAAAGTCAGCTTCGGAGAATCCATAGTCCTGTTCATCTTGTCGTTTGACTATGATATTCTTCAAGAATGTGTAGTCCCACTTAGACTTGAGATCAATATGTTTGATGGCCACGATGTCCTTGGAACTATACACTGCATGTTGAGACTTCTGAACTAGGCAGCTTCTGTAGTAGATTCTTCGGCGTTCAGGCCAATGATGAATCCCATACAATGCATCTTGCTCGTATGCTTGCACGTTGTCAGAAAACAAGTGAGTTGCACGTTCCTCGATAGCTATGCAGTTTGAGTAAATAGCCGCTGGGAATGGAAGAGTCAATGATGTAGCGTATTTTTGCGAACCATCGCTACCGTGTAAGAGAAAATCCAGGTCTTTGTTAAAAAAGTATCGGAAGGGAATCCTTGGTTCGTCTGCTTGGCCAATGGTCGGTAGGGGTTTGGTCCAGTCGGTGTAGTATGGAGGGTTGTCCCTTTGTGTGAAGTCAATGTTTGCTTCCGGATTGAGCCAATCCATGTTGTTAGACATAGCTCGAGCGATGTTCTCAAGATGATATTCAACCTCGAGGGCGCTTTCAGAGCTGTCTTTCCACAGTTGAAAAGCTTCATTCTTGATTCGCTTCAACTCAGATTTTGTCATTTTCTTCACATGGAACTTTTCTTGCAATAGTTTTGCGTGCTCCAATGTAGAACCGACTACCAAGTCTTGACCTTCATCAGGGTAGGGAGTTTGATTGACAAGTGTGGAGAACCATTCAAACTCTTCGGTTTTATCATCATCTAGCCATGATACGACTTCAGGCTGAGTCGTCTTCTTCTTCTTTTTAGATGGCCTTGATGATGATACTGGTTTCTGCACTTGTTTGGGTGAGGTGGGTTGTTGTCGGGGCTCAAGGACCTCTTCATCGTCACCACCCGTATACTCAAAGTAATCACCTGTTTTATGAGTCAGGGGTGGTAACTCGGAATCGTCCCGAGGTTTATCAGTAGAAGACCGAGGTGGAGGAGACTTTTGTTGAGAAGAAGTCCGTGGTGGAGGAGGTGGCATAGAGGTAGATTTACCAGACTGCTTCTGACGTTTAGGTGCAGAGTCCTTATCCTTATAATCGTCATCTCTTGGTCGTTTGGGTTGATCGGCTGACTCCTTGCATGATGATCTGAGTTGAAAATCAAGTAGATTTTCGAAAAATTTAGCTTCATCCGAAGTAAACGTTCCAGATCGCTTTGACATTTGCATCACAAGTTTAGCGATTAACTCAGATTCAGAGAGATCAGCTTCTTTGGCCATTGTATGTTTAACCAATGCAACGATGTTAGGGGTGAGTTGTCTGAAAAATACTTCTCTAGTCACACCGGGGACAGTGTCGAGAAGAAACTTGTGGGTATGATCTCTTGCTGTCTTCTCCAGTTCCTTTTGGACTTTAGGAATGATATCCTGAAGGTACTTGTTAGTGTAACCTTCGATCATTTCGTTCAGTTCCTCTTTACGATGACTCTTCATGAACTTCTGAACAAATTCCCTTTCTTTTTCCATCTTGTCTTTCTCATCATTTAAGTACTGAATTTGGTCAGCAAACCAATTCATTTTTCTGTAAAGTATGTCCTTCTTTCTGACTTGTTGGACAGCTTTCACAATCTTTTTATGAGTCTGAGAAATCCAAGATTTAGGTGGTTTCTTCACGGATTTGGATGATGATCTGGTTGTCTTTGTTGATGGTGGTTGTGATGGATGAGACGAAGAATCCGATGATGAGGAGACATGAGGAGACTTCATGTCCTTAGGAGTTTCTGAGGTTTTCTCCTTTGAGTGTGTTGGACTGTCTAGAAGAAACTTAGTATAATCATCCTCGTCATCTCTAGACTTTTCTTTCTCAGTTTCCTGTTTCTCAAAATCATACACAATAGTGTCTTCCACAGGCTTTTGTAGTTGCATAAGAGTGGTGGCACCAGATCCCTTATCGGGTCGATTAACCGCATCAGGATCTGGAGAGGAGTGGACAGCACCACTTGATCCTCCGGGGCCACCCATTTGATCTTTAGCAAATTCTTCGGCCTTTTGAAGGTGTCTGACGTTGTGAAACTTCTTCCTGTATGATTGATCCAGTTGCTCTTCTTCATCTTCAGAGCTTTCATCCTGAGGCACAAGTGCAGGAGTCTTCCCTTTTCCTTTAATAGTTTGAGGACTTGGAGGTTTTGGTACTGAGGGATTTTCATCCTTTGCAGTTTCAGAGTATGTGATCTCTTCATCTGTGTCAGTAGCCTCAGAGTCCTCGTCTCTGAGCTGTCTTTGCGGTTCAAGTGAAAGGATCGGAGTGGCTTCCTGAGAAGGAATTTTCTTCTTAGGGGTGGGTTTTCTCTTTGGAATAGGTTTCTTCTTTGGAACATTCCTTTGACTATCTGCACTTGTGACACTTCCAGCACTTCCTTTTCTGGTTCTCCTTACAGGTGTTCCAGAAGATTTTTCGTCGAGATGACCAACTTTGCCTTGTTTGACTGCTTCCAGATACCTTTTGTACGTGTCGAGCTTTCTGACATCTTCAGTTAGAAGGAAATCTGGCAACACAGCACCTTGTTTCTTTGTAGACGTTTCCTTGATTCTGACAGAGAGAATGGGTTCCGTCAACATGTCGTGATTGTCGGGGTCATTGAGCCTCTTGGGAATGTCAGGATGAAGTCCAAGTGCTCTCTGGATCAACAATTTAGTATATCTGATGTAGGGAATCTTTGAGCCAAGTTTGTTGAGAAATGACATCATGTCATCCCAAATCAGAGCTTCGATAGCGATGTGTTTCTTGTTGACCAATGCCCAGAATATTTGCAGTTCCATGAGCTTAGGGTGCTCATAGCCGCTGTCACGACCAGAAACAGACTTGGTGATGATCATGTAGAGAGTTCTCCAGGGTTGAGGAATACTCTTAAGCTCTACGTGAGAATGCTTGGTGATTATTCCTGTAGCCTCGTCATAACCAATATTGATTAAGAATTGGAGAGTGAGCTCTTCAGCAGGTGTGGCATATAGTTTGGTCGGATCGACATCAGGAATTAGGAGAACAGCCCTTAAGTCTGCAGGTGTAATGGTGACTTGTTTGTGATTCAGAGTCACCGTCACAGCAGTTTGTCCTTTGACCCTTTCCATAGTGTTCCAGAACTGTTGGATGTAGATCTCAGGAACAGTTGCAGAGTGAGTAAGCATGTTCTGATAAGGATGAGTCCTCAGAATGTCAATAGCAATTAAACACGAAGATTCAGAGCAAGTGAGGGTGTCAAAGTCAACACGGAGATTATTCTTTCCTATCTTCATTGGATAGCCATGAGGATAGATATCAGCAATGGAGAGAACTTCAGGTGCATCCACATTCATTTGTTCAGCCATGTTATGATCTGAAATAACATTAGCCAAAAGAACCAACATATCGAAAGACATAATGTTAGTCAACAGAAGGTCTTATTGTCTAGTTATTGAATGTACAGTGTTAATGATTGTTGCGAGTCCTAAGTCACTTGTATGTTCAATAGTTCAATGATGTCGTGAAATGTTTCGTGAGTTAGTTAACTTTAAGTTTTAAAGTTTATTTTATCACTTATTGTTCACAACATATCAAACGATTTAAGTTTATTAGTGACATTTTGGATTCGTGATGATATGATTAGTTTATTTACAAGTTTGTACACGTAACAATTCATAACGAAGGTATGATCTCGGCTTATGCGTAGGATTGGTAAAGTTATGCGTAGACAGGAATGATATATGCATAGGTGTAAGCTTACGCGTAGGATCCTAACTTACGCGTAAGAAATGTTACGCGTAGGAAATAGGAGACCTTATGCGCAGAGCTTATGCGTAGGCATATATTAACCTTACGCGTAAGGCTACTCGTAAGAGTTGACCTTATGCGTAGAGGTCACTGTTTACGCATATCCTTCACAGGATACGCGTAGTCCCATATGTAGAACCTTATGCGTAGAAGCTACGCGTAAGACTAGTCTTACGCATAACAAACTACGCGTAAGGTGATCCTTATGCGTAGATTAATAACAACCTTGATTCTGAATATTACGTGTTGCAAGCCTGAAATAAAGCATCATTTCAACAAAGTTAAACACATAGCATTCGTTTTATGACAAATCAAAACACATATGCACAGTTTAACAGTTACGCGTAGAACTGCATACGCGTAGTCTAAACCCTAGATCTACGCGTATGAGATCTAGCCATAGAATATGCATACAACTTATTCTGGGAGGACTAAGAAGCATATAGAGTTGTTTTGGTCAAGTTTTAACATCAAAAGTGTCAAGAATCAAAAGTACCCAAACCGTATGAACACAAAACCCTAATTTCCATTTAAGAGTAATTAGTGTTTCTGGATGTAATCTGGGCCTAGATATAATCAATTCAACTTGATAACAACCTTATACAACAATCTTTTTCACCAAAAACGTTCTCATTTGGAAAGACCCAAATCCACGCATAAACCCTAGTTTTCAAATACATTCAATTCGTGTTTCTGGGCGCGTTTTGATGATTAAAAAAGTATCATTGATGTTTTAAGAACGTTTTGACACAGCCCTTTTAACCATAAACACCCTTTCATGATTTAGTGTTCTTGTGCTTACGCGTAAGATACACAAATGTTAATAACTTAAGATTAAACCGTTGGATTTTCATGAAATTTAAAACCATTGTTTAAAAACTTGTTAATAACACAAAACCACTTACAAATTGAAGATCAGATAACCAGATTTGAAGAATGTTTTTTGAGCGTAGGATTTGTTATGGTTATGAGTAATAAATGTGAGGATTAGGTTAGGTGGAGGTGTTTTTTATTAAAAGTAACTTTAAGCTTTTGGCAGTTTTAGTCCCTCCACCTTTTCCATTTTCATCCAAAGCTTTTTAACTTCCATTTTTTGGTTACCAAATGAAGATTTTATGAAAGAAACTTGACGACACTCCCCCTCGACTTGAGAAAATAATGAAAGGTTATTAATTAAAGTCCGAGGAGTGTCTTTGAACCAGGAAATGTACCACCATTTGTAAAAGATTCAACCGAGATAAGATAACATGCAAGTACACAGTTGTTTTGAAGCAGTTAATAGATTATTTTCTCCCCCTCAACACTTGATCGGAAAAATATTGAATTTTGAAAGATTGAAGTGTTGACGGAAGAAGTGTACTTGCCATGTTGAAAGAAATATAGGTTAGGAGAATATTTTTGTTGTTTTATCGGATTTTATATTTTTGTATTTTGTTTTTGAAAAGTTTATATACAAAGGATGTTTTGGTGTTTGACAGGTTTTTAAGACTGTTTTAAGAGGTCATCCAATTCCTCTTGAGTCAAACACCTCATACCAATTCGGTGGACCAACTCATTAAACCTAGCGGGAGGCAAGGCTTTGGTGAGAAGACCTGCCAATTGGTATTCAGTACCCACAAAGTATAATTCAACGGTACCCTGTTCCACGTGGTCCTTGATGAAATGATAGCGTAGATCGATGTGCTTTGATTTCGAGTGCTAAACTGAGTTGCACGAGATTGCAATGGCACTCCGATTGTCGCAGTACATCGGGATTCTGTCAAATACGTAACCATAGTCTTTGAGTTGTGTTCTCATCCAAATGACTTGAGCACAGCACGCGGACATGGCTACATATTCTGCTTCGGTTGATGACAGCGATGTACAATCCTGCTTCTTTGATTGCCAAGACACCAGTTTATCACCGAGAAATTGTAGAGCTCCTGAGGTACTTTTTCTTGAGTCTAAGCATCCTGCGTGATCAGCGTCTGAAAAAGCGATTAGTTCAAAACCAGAATCCTTCGGATACCAGATCCCCAAGTTAATGGTTCCCTTGATGTATCGGAGGATTCGTTTAGCCTCAGAGAGGTGGGTTTCAGTTGGTCGCGACTGATAACGGGAGCATAGATAAACGGCAAAGACAATATCAGGTCTGCTAGCTATTAGATACATGAGGGACCCAATAATACTTCGGTATTTGGTGGGGTCAACTAATTTCCCATGTAAATCAGCATATAGCTTCTTGGTATGAGTCATTGGTGTGGCATAAGTATCATAGGTTTTCATTCCAAATTTGTTTAACAATTCAAGGGCATATTTGGACTGACTCAGGAAAATACCACGGGGTGATTGATGAACTTGCAGTCCTAGAAAGAACGTAAGTTCACCCATCATGGACATTTCAAAATTTTTCTTCATTAGTTTTGCAAAAGCGATTGAAAACTTTTTATGTGAAGACCCAAAAATGATGTCATCCACGTAAATTTGAACAATTAAGATATGTGCCCCGTGATATTGTATAAAAAGAGTTGGGTCAACCGAGCCTTTGGTGAAATTATTGGCAATGAGGAAAGATGATAGCTTATCGTACCATGCCCGAGGGGCTTGTTTGAGACCATAAAGAGCTTTGTTCAGTTTGTAAACATGGTTCGGGAACTCAGGATCAACGAATCCATCTGGTTGGCTGACATAGACCGTTTCTTTAAGTTTTCCATTGAGAAACGCCGTTTTGACATCCATCTGATAGACCGTCATATTCATATGAGCAGCGAACGCGAGAAACATTCCCTCTTCAAAGTCTATTCCCTCTTCCTGACGATAACCCTTAGCAACTAGCCGTGACTTGTTTCGGATAACATTCCCTTCAGCATCCAATTTGTTTTTCCAAATCCATTTTAGACCAATGACGTAGACCCCTGTTGGTCTTTCAACCAGTTCCCATACTTCAAGACGTTTGAATTGGTTGAGTTCTTCCTGCATGGATTCAATCCAGTTGTCTTTTGTCATTGCATCTTTAATGTTTTTAGGCTCAGATTGGCAGACAGTGAGTGCATAAATGCAATGTTCACCGTCTGAGTGAAGACGTTGTCTCGTAATGACTGGTTGGTTCGGGTTGCCAATAATGTTAGCCAGAGGATGGTCTTTTGTCCATCTATGTGTAGAGGGTTGATGTTGGTATACATTGTGCAGATTCTGAGGATTCAAATGGTTTGTTGAAGATTCCGCAACATCTGGTGCAGCAGTCTCATTAGCAAACGGGTTGAAAAACGCATTTGGATCAAAATCTGCAGGTGGGGGTACTTCATTCAGAATATCATCAGCCGGTTCATCATTGTTGGAAGCGATGTGTTCAACTGTTGTGTTGGAGTCAACTGGTGTAGGTGCATCTTCAACAGTAGTTGTTGTAGCAGGTGTATCAGGTATAGGAATATTATCAGGTTGTGCAGCGGAAACAGCGGATACTTGGAGCACGTTCATCAATATCGTCACAGAACAGAGGAGCAAATAACCTTTCCATTTGTTGACGAGTTAGCTGAGGGCTTTCTTCAGCTGATGATGGGGGTTGAGGGAAGTTTAAACGGTTGTGACCGGGTTCTAAGCTGTTATACTCAGAAGCCATTTCTGTGAGTTCATCGAAATGAGCATGAATCGTTTCCATTACCTCCTTAGTTCGACGATTCCAGATTCGGAAACCTTTAGAATTGTCACAGTATCCAATAAAGACTCCAATATCAGCTTTGGCTTTGAGCTTTCCAAAATCATCACGATCATTATTCGGATAGCAAAGGGATCCAAATACATAAAAGTGTTTGAGGTTCGGTTTATGGTTGTGGACAAGCTCGAAAGGTGTTTTGTTGTGGCGTTTTGTGATGATAGAACGGTTTTGAGTATAGCATGCAGTAGATACAGCTTCTGCCCATAAGTAATCTGGAAGTTTAGCATTGATTAACATTGTTCTTGCAGCTTCCACTAACGTTCGATTTCGTCTTTCAACAACTCCGTTTTGTTCAGGTGTACGTGCAATAGATGTTTGATGCTGAATTCCCACTTTCTCATAAAATTCACGAAGGGTTTTGTTAACAAATTCAGTTCCTTTGTCTGTTCTGATTGTCCGGACAGTGTTTCGGAGCTGAACCTGTATTTTTGTGAGAAAGGTGATGATCATTTGTGGAGCTTGGTCTTTGCTACGAAGAAAGTAGACCCAAGTCCATCGTGAGTAGTCATCAACAATTACTAAGATGTAGCGTTTGCCGTTGATCGTTTGCACACGCATCGGGCCACACAAATCCATGTGAAGAAGATGAAGCACATGCTGAGAGCTGTGTTCCACCTTTGAAGGAAAATGAGCACGAGTGCTTTTCCCTTGTTCACAGGCTGAGCAAAGGTGATCTTTTGAATACCGGAACCGTGGGAGTCCTTCAACTAGTTTGTGTCGAGCAAGGTTGGTGATGGTTTGAAAGTTTAGATGTGAGAGACGACGGTGCCATAGCCAGGATTTTGTAGATGTTGCCTTTGAAAGTAAGCAAATGGGAGAGGAAGCAACCATGTCTTGCATAGAGATAGTGTAGAGACTAGAATTACGCGAGCCAGACATAAGGTCATTTCCTTGTAGATCACGAATGAAACAAGTTTTCTCCCTGAAAGCAACCTCCAAATCTCCATCACAAAATTGACCTACTGAAAACAGATTGTGACCGAGGCCTTCCACATAGTAAACCCTGCTGATTTCGATGTTCCCATTAACATAATCTCCGTAGCCCATGATGGCTGCGAAGTGATCGTTCCCAAATCTGACAGTGCCAATGAACTTTGCAATAAAGTTTGATAACAGTTTAAGTGTAAGATATAACTTTTCACATACACATCAAACCATAACACAAAGT
>BPTQ01000008.1:281372986-281383122 GCA_019973895.1 Chrysanthemum seticuspe | reverse complement strand
GAAGATTTTCTAGTGAAACTCTCAGAATTTTTCCCTTATCTTTGACTGTAATTCCCTTACCTTTTCCTTAAACTACGTTACCAACAACTTCAATCACTGATACTCGCACGTGACTTTATATTACTCTAACTCTCTTTCTTGAACGTATGTAATTTACTCTTAGAATAATGACTTACACAACGAGTTCTACACAAAAAGTGACGAAGTTTAACGAGATAATTACGAAGATTTAAAGTACTTAATAGACACGACATTTGAAGTTTTTACATTTTCTTTAAGATGTTGATATTTTAGTTGTAAATTAAAATGCTCAACTTCTAGTTTAGAAAAATGTTTAACGAAATTGTCGTGATCATCCAGTTCAATTTTCTCATTTAGTTTAGAATTAGTTTTTTCAAGCTCAATGACACGATCATGGGAGACTTTCAGGGCCACAGATAATTCATGAAATTTAGAAGCATTAATAGAGCAATTTGAAGCAGTGAAAAACACATCTTGAGCAACACATTCAGTAATAAGATTCTCATTTAATGTATGCAAGTTCTTTCTCTCAATCTCATTATATTTCAGTGCACGCTCATAGTCACTAACTTCAACAACCATTGCATCAAATTCCTTTTCCATTCCCTTAATGTCAGTTTCTATTCCCTTTTTAAGACTCTCAAAGTGATCTTTTAGAAGTTTAAAGAAGGGCATGACCTCAGTTAAATAACATTCTTTCATTTGTTCAAAACCCCTTTCTCCTTCAGTTATACCTGTGGGTGTGATCCTTTTCTTGCAAGTTTTCTCAAAATCAACAAATAGTTGAAATATAACGTATTGGCTAATTAATGTCTTGCTTTTAGTGGCAATTTTTCTAGGTACAAGATGCATTGGTGTATTAGGAGGATACACAGTTGCTCTAGGCATTTTCCAAAGGGGAGGGTTGGTTTCAACAATATTTTCCGCTTTTTGTTTATCTAAATCCTTTTTCCAGAAGACTTGTTCGGGAGTCAACAATGTCTGAGGCTTAAACTTGTTCAAGGAAATCCAGTTTTCCTTCTTGTAATCATGAGGAGTGATAATTATGTTTTTCTCTTTGCATTTAGGATCATTTTGTTTCTTATTCATCTTTTCCCTAGTGATTTCATTTGATTTCTTATCTTCCTCAGTGCACTCAACGCAACTAGGTTTCTGTCTAGGCTTAAGGATTTCATCACCATCATAAAGCACCTTATGAGCATTTCTAGCCTTTTTAATTACCTCTGGATTTGGTTCCTCAACAAGGGGAATGCTATGCTTATCGCTTAAGACTCGATGTTTGGTGACCATGTGAGCAGTCTGAATGGTGTTTCCTTGTATGTACAACTTGTTTTCAAGTTTGTTTTTCAAAGTTTTCAGATTAGAAAAATCTCTCAAGAGTTTTGATTCCTTTGCATTAAATTCTTGCTTAAGCATTTTCACA
Organism: Chrysanthemum seticuspe; assembly: GCA_019973895.1. Lineage (NCBI taxonomy): Eukaryota > Viridiplantae > Streptophyta > Magnoliopsida > Asterales > Asteraceae > Chrysanthemum > Chrysanthemum seticuspe. The sequence continues at coordinate 281,381,678 of BPTQ01000008.1, read as the reverse complement.
TTTTCTTGAAGTTCTTGTTTTTGTTTAGCTGTTTTAGAAAGTTGTTGGGATATAAAAGTGCTGAAGATATCAAAGTACTGAAGATATGAAAGTACTGTAAGCTGCAAAGTACTGGAAGAAGTCAAATAGTCAAAGTACTGCTAAAGACAAAGTCAAAGTACTGCAAGATAAAGTCAAAGTACTGCTAGAACAAAAGAACTGTTATATTCGTTTATGGAAAGTATTGTATTCCATGTTTAGATTACTTGTCGTACAAGGTTATAAATTGTAAACCGACTAGGATATCCTTGAGCCTATAAAAGGACTCCTAGATTGGCATTAGAGGTACGATTTTAGAAAAAGAGTTTTAGAGATTACGAATTAAGAGTTTAGAGAAAAGTTCGAATATCTTAGAATTGTCTTAGAGTATCTGCATAATAAGCAGATTTAGAGTTTTATTAATAAAGTTTCTTTTTAGCTTTGTTAAGTAAATTCCGCGTACTTAATAAAGATTGCTCAGTGTTTCTTTGTTAATAACTTAGGATTTATCCGAGGTTATTAAACCTTAACAAGCTAGTTTAGTTTGATTAAAGTACATCGATCCAACAAGTGGTATCAGAGCTTGTGTGGAAACTCTGACTAGGAAGAAACCCTACAATATTCAAGATGTCGACTGAAGCTGTTCCACCACCCTCAATCACCTCACTCAGAATTCCAGTCATTAAGAAGGGAGAATATGATCTCTGGTGCATGAAGATGAGGCAGTATATTGCCATTACAGACCATGCTCTGTGGAATGTAATTGTGAATGGGAATGAAGTTGTTCCAGAACCTGTTCAAGTTCCTGGACAACCTTTGGCACCAAAAGCAGTTTTACCACAAGCAACCCTCAGAAATCAAGAGAAGGCTCTTAACATTCTCCTATCTGCCATTCCAGATGGTCATCTTCTAAAATTTCACGATGCTAAAGATGCTAAGCAGCTCTAGGCTGCTCTCAAGACCAGATTTGGAGGGAATGAAGCCTCTAAGAAGATGCACAGAAACTTGCTGAAACAGCAGTTTGAAACATTCACAGTAGGAGAAAGAGAGAGTCTTGATGCTGCATATGATAGGTTTCAGAATCTCCTCAACATGTTGGAGTTATACAAGGCAGAAGTATCAGTTGAGGATGCTAATTTGAAGTTTCTAAGGAGTTTGCCATCTACATGGCATGTGATTGCTACTATGATCAGAGGACAACAAGGATTGGAGGTTATGGACTTTGATGATCTTTATCATCAATTGAAGGTGTATGAACATGAGATGAGTGGTCAACCAAATTCTAAATCTCACAGTATTGCTTTTCTATCATCTGAAAAGAAGAGAAGTACTTCCAAAAGTACTGCTTCTCCTCAAAGTACTGTTTCTCAAAGTACTGCTGTTTACAATCCCCCATCATATACTCAGCAGGCCTCACCATCAACCACTTTGAACTCAGATGAAGTTGTGTGCTCCTTCTTTGCACAACAAGCAAGCTTACCTGTCACTTATGAAGAGGATCTAGCACAGATTGAAGAAGATGCACTTGAAGAAATTGATATCAGGTGGCAAGTTGCTTTGATTACTGCAAGGATCAAAAAATACATGAAGAAGACTGGCAAAAATATTGATTTCAAACCAAAACAAGGAATAACTTTTGACAAATCTAAAATTGAATGCTTCAATTGTCAAAAGACTGGTCACTTTGCAAGGGAGTGCAGGTTTGCTAAGTATCAAGCAAACAGATCATCTGAGAAGCCTAAACTTGAGCTCAAGGAAATTCCAGTAACTGAAACTAAGGCTTTGGTTGCTCAAGAGAAGTTATCAGAGGTTGACTGGAGTGAAGAGTTTGATGATGAACCGGTGACTTACTGTATGGTAGCAGTGGAAGATGCAGTTAAAGACACAGTGGAAGCATTGGACTGGAGCACTGCTTTTGATGAAGAATCTGAACATGCTGTTTTGGAATCTGATGATGGCTTTGGAGGATTTGATTGGAGCAAAGAAAGTGAAGATGATCCTGTTCTTCTTGCTATGGTGGCTACTTCACCAACTCAGTCTCCTATCTCTGAGGTATGCTCAAACTGTTATGAATTCTATCAAAAATTGCTTAACAGTTATGTGATTGAAAGAGATAATTGTATTAGGGCTAGGTCTGAGGTAGCAGGTTATCAAATCACTTTAGAGTCTATAGAAGCTAAAATCATAACACATGAAAATAATGAAATGGCTTGGGCTGAAAAGTATGAACAACAGGATTATCAGTTGAAACTTAGTGAATGGAAACTAAACTGTAAAATTGCTGAAATTGAGAAATTAACTAAGGAAAGAGATGATTTGGTAGCTAAGTTTGATGCTTGGAAAGAGTCTGGCTTGTCCCAAGTTGCTTATGTTGAAAAACAGAGAAGGGCTTACATTAGAACAGGCTTAGGATTTGGAATGGACTTTAGTAATGTAGAAGAAAATCAACCTAGTGATCAGGATGATGGTGATTTTGAGGACATAACCACTAGTGATGATGAGCTCATTAACTATTTAGATTCATCTAGTAATGAAGGCTCAGTAAGTGAACCACCTCCTAAGAAAGACAATGGTTATCATGCTGTTCCTCATCCCATTAGTCATCACCCCTCTAGGCCTGATGTTTCTCGTTATGGAGTAGATAGTCTAGAGTTTAGGAATAAGCTAATTGCTAAATCTAGATCTGAGAAACCCAAAGAAACTGTTGAAAACAATGTTCAAAATCCAGCAGTACCTTTAAATCAAAGTACTGCTCCACAAGCAGTACCTTCTACAAAACCTTTTTCAAACAGTACTGCTAAACCTTTTTGGGATAATTTTGGTCAAAACAAATTTTATCAGTCCTCAAGAAGGCAAAACAATTTTGGGCATAGACATAGAAGAAATCATTTTGGACATATGGGTCAAAAACTGTGTTTTGTGTGTTATAGTCCTACTCACTTAATCAAAGATTGTGACAAACACTCAGAATATCTAAGCAAGTTTTCAAGGAATAAGTCTTACAATCAGAAACCTAGAGAGCACAAACCAGTTTGGACTAATTCTAATAGGGTTAATCACAGAAACTTCACACCAGATCATAGATACCCACATCAGAGAAGACCTTCAGTTTCTCACAGTACTTCCCAAAGTACTGCTCAGAGACAAGGTACTGAAAACCATACTTGGGATAGAAATTCTAGGAGATCTCACTATCAACCTAGAAAGTATCATAATTCGTATAGGGGATCTAGATCACAAGAACCACCTGTTAAAACTGAATGGATTAAAAGGGACAGTACTGCTGAGAAATATACAGTACGTTCAACAAAAAGTGAATCAGATGTTTTTGTGTTAAAAGAAAAGGCTAATAATCTGGTGAAAGAAATTTATGTTGAAAAACCAGAGAGTTTTGAAAATCCACATGCTACACATCAAAAGATAATTTTGGATCATAATCTGAGAGATAGTGAGAATTACATACTCAAAGAATTTGAGTTTGTAACTTCTCAATGGGAACACAAGTCAGTAATGGCTTGGGTTCCTAAAAGTTTCTAACTCTTTTCTTTGTGTGCAGGGCAACCCAGAAGAGGAGCTTAAAGATCATCTTATTGTGGATAGTGGTTGCTCTGGAAGTATGACAGGCGATAAAGAGATCCTGTCTGATTTTAGAAGTATTAGTGGAGGAAAAGTTGCATTTGGGAATGATCCTAATGGAGGAAGGATTACAGGGAAAGGAACAATTAAAGCTGGGAGAATTGATTTTGAGAATGTCAGATATGTGAAGGAGCTAAAGTTCAACTTGTTGTCAGTCTCTCAAATTTGTGATAAAAAGCATCCTGTGTTATTCACTGACACAGAATGTCTTATCCTTTCTTCTGACTTCAAACCTATTGATGATGACTTGGTAGTACTTAGGGTACCAAGGACAAATGATGTGTATAGTTTAGACATGAAAAGTCTACAGTCTTATGGTAGAGCCACATGTTTGGTGGCTAAAGCAACCTCTGAAGAGGCACATCAATGGCACAGAAGATTAGGCCATGTGAATTTCAAGAACATCAACAAATTGGTCAAAGGAAATTTAGTTAGAGGTTTACCTTCAAAGACTTACAGGAATGATCAATCATGTTTGGCATGCAAGAAGGGTAAACAACACAAAGCTTCCTGCAAGAAGCTTGATGAAAGAAATATCAGAGAACCATTGGAGCTATTACACATGGATTTATTTGGACCTGTCTCTGTGGCAAGTTTAAATAAGAAGAAGTACTGCTTAGTTGTTACTGATGATTGTAGCAGATTCAGTTGGGTTTTCTTTTTGGGCTTTAAGGATGATACCTTTGATGCTATTCAAACTCTTATAATAGCACTCGAAAACCAATTAAGACTCAAGGTTAGAGGTATTAGATGTGACAATGGAACTGAATTCAAGAACAAGCCTATGGATGACTTTTGTGCAAATAAAGGCATAAAAAGGGAGTTTAGTATTGCTAGAACACCACAGCAAAATGGTGTTGCAGAGAGGAAAAATAGAACCTTGATTGAAGCTGCAAGGACCATGTTAGCAGATTCTCATCTTCCTATTCAATTTTGGGCAGAAGCTGTAAGTACTGCCTGCTATGTACTCAATAGGGTCTCTGTCACAAAACTACAGATGAAGACACCCTATGAATTGCTGATGGGCAATAAACCCAACATTCGTTTTATGAAGCCTTTTGGATGCCCTCTTACTATTTTGAACACTATTGATAATTTGGGGAAGTTTGATGGCAAGTCTGAAGAAGGTTACTTATTGGGATATTGTACTAACAGTAAAGGATTTAGAGTCTACAACAGAGTTTCTAAGAAGATTCAAGATTGTCTTCATGTAGAGTTCTTAGAAGATCAAGACAATGAGAAAGGTAAAGGTCCTGATTGGATGTTTGATCTTGAGATTTTATCTCCTTCAATGAATTATGTACCTGTTAGAGAAGAAAATCAACCTTTGCATAATGAAGAAGATATTCAATATGTTGTTCATGATATTCATCTTAGACCTGATGCTATTCCTGATAAAGATCCTATGTGTCCAAACCAAAGTACTGATGTTCCTAAGAAAAGTACTGTTTCTCCAAAACAAAGTACTGATGCACCACAATCCTCATTATCTGCTGAGGATCAATCTATTCAAGAGGAACTTAATCAGATGCTTCTTCAAGATGTATTAGCACATTCTTACACAGATGAACAAAGGAGAGCTTATGAAGAAGCAAAGAAGAAGAACAAGACTGCAGAGTTCTCTTCCAGTACTTTGGACAGTACTTTCAACCAAAGTACTACTGTACCTGTTGACAGTACTTTAGATGATTTGGATGATCCTACCATGCCTGAGCTAGAAGAAACTGATGATGAGCTTGAAGATGAAGGTATTTTCACAAATTCCAATGAAGGTGCTGATTATACTAACTTAGATGATACATATGAAGTTCCACAGTCTCCTATCTTACGAATTCATAAGAATCATCCAACAGATCAAATCATTGGTCCTTCTACTTCTGGAGTTATGACAAGACACAAAGCTAAGGGTTTCACAAAACCTCATAATGCTTTACTTAGCTTTGTGTATAAACAAAACAGGCTAAATCATAAGGACCATCAAACCTGCTTATTCACCTGTTTCATCTCTCAAGAGGAACCCAAGAACATTGCTCAAGCTTTGACTAAAGAAAGCTGGGTTGAAGCTATGCAGGAAGAACTTCTTCAATTTAAACTTCAAGAGGTTTGGGTTTTATGTGATCTTCCAGATGGGAAGAAAGTTATTGGAACCAGATGGGTTTTTAGAGTCAAAAGAGATGAAAGAGGCAATGTTATCAAGAACAAGGCAAGGTTAGTTGCTCAGGGTTATAGACAGGAAGAAGGGGTAGATTATGATGAGGTATTTGCTCCTGTGGCAAGGATTGAAGCAATTAGAATCTTTCTTGCTTTTGCTTCTTATATGGGTTTTCAGGTATACCAGATGGATGTCAAGAGTGCCTTTCTGTATGGCACTATTACTGAAGAGGTGTATGTGAAACAACCTCCAGGTTTTGAAGATCCTAAGCATCCTAACAAAGTCTATAAGGTGGTTAAGGCTTTATATGGTCTTCATCAGGCACCTAGAGCTTGGTATGAGAGGCTCTCTACATTCTTATTACAACATGGATACAGGAGGGGAGCAATAGACAAGACTTTGTTTATCAAGAGAGACAAGAAGGATATCATGTTAGTACAGGTATATGTTGATGATATTATCTTTGGGGCTACCAAACAGTCCATGGTTAAGGAGTTTGAGCAGCTGATGCAGAAGGAATTTCAAATGAGTTCAATGGGAGAGTTAACATTCTTTTTAGGACTTCAGGTTAAGCAGTCCAAGGAAGGAATTTTCATTAGCCAAGACAAGTATGTTACTGACATACTTAAGAAGTTCAATTTTGATGGTATGAAGGCTGTTACTACACCAATAAAATCTATCAATTCATTGGGCAAAGATGAAGATGGACAGCCTGTTGAAGTCAAGTTATACAGATCTATGATTGGCTCTCTTATGTATCTTACTGCATCAAGGCCTGATATCATGTTTGCAGTTTGCTTATGTGCAAGATATCAAGTCTCACCAAAGATTTCTCACCTAAATGCAGTAAAGAGAATATTCTGTTATTTGAAACAACAACCTAAATTGGGGTTGTGGTATCCAAAAGAGTCACCTTTTCACTTAGAAGCTTTTTCAGATAGTGACTATGCAGGTGATAACTATGATAGAAGATCCACAACTGGTGGATGCCAATATCTTGGAAGAAGGATAGTCTCATGGCAATGCAAGAAGCAGACAATTGCAGAAACATCATCTACTGAAGCTGAATATGTAGCTGCTGCAAGTTGTTGTGGTCAAGTTTTATGGATGCAGAATCAACTCTTGGATTATGGGTTCAACTTTAAGAATACTCCTATCAATATTGATAATGAGAGTACTATTTGTATTGTGAAGAATCCTGTGTATCATTCCAAGACAAAGCATATTCAGATTAGGCATCATTTTATCAGAGACTGTTATGAGCATAGGCTCATTAATGTGGTTAAAGTTCACACGGATGATAATGTAGCTGATCTACTCACCAAAGGTTTTGATGTGTCACGATTCAATCACTTGGTCGTGAGCATTGGAATGATTAACTACTAAGCTTTGTTTAAGGGGAGGACTATAAGGTGTTAGATATAGTCCTGTTTATTGCTTGAGGGGAGGATGTTAGTTTATACTTAGTTTCTATGAAGACATTTGGCAAAGTACTGTATTTCCTGAAAGTACTGCTTGGGAAAGTACTGCTTGGGAAAGTACTGCTTATGTGGAAAGTACTGTTTGTCGTATTAAAGTACTGTTCCAACGGTAATATTGAAGGGTAATTGGTAATAACGGTAACTTTGTTATTTAGGCTGTGATTTTTCAAATCTCACCTATAAATAACTTCTTTCCGATTTTCCCTCTCATATTATTACTTCATATCTTTTCCATACTTATCTTCCAATTACCATCTCTTTATTATTCGCTACAATCTCTCTATTGTGCTCACTCTTTCAACAATGGTGAATCGTTTAACTGTTTCGAAGCACAATATGGTGGCTAATTTGGATAAGACTGAGGCAAATGTGGCGTTTTATGATATCATTGATTATCTTACTGGGTCGCCTATTAGTTATGCTCTTTTAGTTGAGCCGGATATAATTGAACTATGGATTCAAGAATTTTGGGCTAATGCTAGAGATAATATGGAGGAGGATGAATACTATATTAGATCAACTGTTGCTGGACGCACTATCAAGATCACAGAAGCCTCCATTTGTGAAGATTTATTATTTGGTGATGAAGATGGGGCTATTAGATTTGATAAGCAACTGATTTGGGATACTTTTAGGAATCTTGGTTATGAAGGTTCTTTGACTGAACAAACTTTTAAGAAGGCCTTATTCTGTCCTCAATGGAAGTTTTTGATTCATGTCTTGCTCCATTGCATAAGTTCTAAAAGCACTTCTTGGGAGCAGTTTGGTTCAAATATTGCATCTGCAGTGGTTGGTTTAGCTACAGCCAGAGTGTTTAACTTTTCACGGCTTATTTTGGATGGAATGCTCTCTCATATATCATCTGGGGCTACTTGGTTGATGTATCCACGGTTCATACAGGAACAACGTGTTATTGTCCATCATTTCATCGTCCAAAACCTTGTAGTCGGTCAACAAATAAGTTCTTTTGGACATACTTGGCACCTATGTAGTTGGTTCATCGGGGTCTACTATATACTCTCTCGTAAGGTAGGTTTTATTCGGCACTTTTCAATTTGTGAGACCGACATCGATTTGGTTGGTGACGTCTACGTTATAAACTTGGTTTGACGAGGGTTCTTCACGAAAATCTTGAATACGTTACCTCGTTCTGTACTTAGTTTTTGAAGGTAACTCCTGTCTTATTCCGGAAGAATTTTCAAACAAGTCAGTTTCTTGGAAGTATTGGTTCTAAGGATTTTCATAGGGTTTAGTCAACGAATAGTTTAGATTATCGGGGTAGAAGTAGTGGTTTATTATTTAGAAGTGTTTACCTCCGAAGACACTAGAACTATCACGCAGGTCGTTGTCAACTAGATTATATCATAAGTAGGAGGAGGTATAATAGAGATCGTAATCGGGTTTT